>JAKRZM010000223.1:180322-232142 GCA_036379175.1 Heliconius cydno galanthus
TGATTCCAAATTATTTCTCAATGCCTGACTGTTCACTATCTCCGCAAACACATCACACAATGTGTTGACTATACGGGAACGATTCAGTAAGCGAGCCATAAAATATGACTCTGCAGGGTTGCCGTAATTACTAATGGCTTCTGTTTCAACATTGGTATCATCCTCGCGAACATTTTCTTCTTTATGTCCCACTGAAAACCTGCCATCGAGTGTAGCACATGGCGGCAAAGGTGCTGTTCTTTCAGAATCTTCTGTAGAGGGGACAGGTTTGTCCACATCAGAGTATCTTGTCATAATAGTGAGACCATTTTGAGGCACTTGTCGGGTGTCACTCTCGGCTGTGGCGTCAGTTTTTGGGTCCTCAACTTTGACAGGCGGTGGAGGAGCCCCGACGTTGGAGGCAGTAGCAGTTGATGGTATGACAGACTGTGGCTTCTGTGCTGTTGTTCTCGAACGCAATACTGTAGCTCTGGGGGGACCTGGAGGGTCTAACATCAGTGTTACCACAGATGTGTTGTCAGCCCTCATGCGTGTATTAGACCACCTGAAAACAAGTTTCCTTTTTAAATTTTTCTAAAGCACAAATGGATGAATAATGTAGTAAGATGAATTTAAGATGTTACAGATATATTTTTTTAAAACATCTGTAACATCTTAAATTAATCAACACTAAATATTGATCCTTATCCTTATCTCTATCCTTAGATGGAAAAATCAACAAAACAATTTCTTTTTTTGCTTCATTCCTATGTTTCTTTTTCTCTTTATTACTGTGTAACTTAAAAATAATATGTTAAATATGAAATATATAATCAGGTAAAATCTTACCTCTCTAAAGCATGATCCACTAGACTTTTAGAAGGATTGAGCCAGTCCCTCGGTTGGTTTCCACCACCCCCTACTAGAGCAGCTTCATTGTGTTTTTCAGTAGCTTGTACTAAACTAACAGCACCTTCAGGTGAAATCATATTCCATAAACCATCAGTGCCAAAAATAAGGCACCTGCAAAAGAAAAAATATATGTTTAGAACAATATAACTTATTAATACTATGGCCGTTGTGGCATAGAAGCATAGCTTGCAAGGTAGGGTTTCTGCCACTCAACACGCAATGCCTCAATTGCTGAACAGAATTGTACTAATGGCAACAGAGTGTCTTAACATTAGGTTCCCAGGTTTACTTTGCCTACCTCGCAATGTGTGAAATACTTGAGTGACGCCAAATAAAATAATATGAAATATTTCTTAATTTATATTATATTAAAAAATCCTTCAATTATGGAATATTTTTTAAATAAATAAACTAAAAGAAATTACATACATTCAATCAAACATATATTTACCTAAATCTTGTTGGATCTATAGTCAGAACTCCAACATCAGGATCAGGACTAACAATAAATTCATCATTTTGGGGATTATAACTCCATAAGTCGCCGAGCGAGCGTGCAACAGCAAGAAATGGAATTTCATCCATAGGAGTATTCTTTTTAATTGGTCCCTTGTGCCCAGGTCGTGGTCTATTCCACACGACCCTGGGCACACCAGCTTTTGATATAACTTTACCACCACATCTCTGTATGCGTTCAATTTCTGCTGTTGACTCTGGTTTATGATCCAATGTTAATGGCTTGGCAGCCCAGTCATCACAACCTACAATTATAATTTTATTATTGTTTTTGTTATTATTTCATTAAAAAAACAGTTACAAATATTATCATATGGTATTTAGAGGATATAATACATTCCATTCCCCTATGAAAATAACTTTAAAATTTATATATGAAAAAAATAATTTCATAATTATTATTAAATTATACCTATCTAGACAACAAATAACACAGCAAAACTGCTAAAATATTATTTTCCTGTAATTATAAACAGGAAAATTATGTATACTCCTTATTTAATAAATCATTAAACATAAAACAAAATAAAATTAAGAAGTTTTTCAATTTTGACATAGAATTTTCATGACTAATTGAGTTTATTTGTGAATAGGCTTCAATATGAATGTTTTATATTTTTTTATTAATTATTAAAAATATGTTTTACCATCTTTTTGATAGCCCAGAACAATAGCCGAATCTCCTACATGACCAATGTATATTTTTCCTCGACGTATAAATGCCACACTAGCCGTAGTTCCAGCAGTGCTTGGCAATCCTGTTACTGTTTTGGGCCATTTTTCTAAAAATTAAGTAAATCAGGTAAGTATATAAGATAATTATTAAATGTTGACAATAATAATATTGTCAACCTACATTATTACTAAAGAAATTATTCTTTAACTTAATAATACTAGTAACACTTTACATTATATGTTGTAACTCTTGACCTTTGTATTGCAGTTTTTTGGTAAAAGGCAACATGAATCTATATAAAAACCTCAAACTGGTAAAACAGCTTTCACTTTGGCAAGATGTGGGAGGATTTCAGTACTTGTGTAACATAATATTTGGTAATGTGGTCATAGATATAATCAAATGAAGCTAAAAACAAAACAACGATCATTAGGAATTCTTTTGTTGACTCAATGTCAAAGCACTTTGAAAAAATAATGAGTAGATATTACAAACAAGGTCAAACGAAACGTTCCGAACATTCACTCCTTCCATAAAAATTTCTCGAGGCATATTTGCCGAAAACTGTTTCACTTTCGTAATAATATAATATGAATCTGGAATTTGACATTTACCTACTTCTTTCCACATGTTCAAGTGGGTCAACATGTAACCATTTCTAATAGCTTTGAGCACATCCTCATCATTGTCAGACCAAAATTGTCGCTGTTTCACGATCGAGTCCATCAAATGCTCCTTAGCAAAGGCCGCAGCCTCGCCTCCCCCGTGGCCGTCGTATATTCCAAAAAAAGCATACTCCAAGTCTCTTTCGTCTTCAGTTTGTTGATACGCAACGGAAAACAAATCTTCCATGTACTTTCTACCACCCTGGCTGCAGTGGCCAGTGACACGTAAATTAACACCAATTGATGCAGGCATTTTAACACCATAATACAAACTTAACTACAAAATATTATGAGTTTAAAACAACACAAGCGCTTCCACATTTTGCATTTGCAATTACGCGACCTGCGAATGGAGCTGGACTGACGACAGGTCACGTGGACATATTGATCACTACGCGTGCCTACTGTGTTACGGCAAAACCCATAAGAGAGAATGAGACAGCGGCTAGATTGACAGCTCCGTACTCATTTGAAAAGAAAAAGACGCCATCATACTTTCCGCCATTTTTCCATTGGAGTCAAAAAGAAACTTAATAAAAGGATGATCATATTTGTAATATAAATTGTAATCTTTTTAGTTACAAACATAACAAATAATTATAAATATTTTAATATCATTATAAATTGATACTTTATTAATTATCGAAATTATTAAGAAAAAACAAAAGTTGCGTTCATTTTTGCCTAAATCGTAATATGTTTATACGTTTCATTATTTATTCAAAATATGTTAGTGTTAAACTTTTTTATTTGATATTTTTTAAATTAGTGGATAAAATTTTCATAAAATGCTTATCCTGGAAAGTTACATTTATGAATAAAGTAATTATCAATGTTACCATTACAAAATATTAGGAATAAATATAAATTATTACTTGATTTTTAAATGAACATAATTTAAAGTTAACATTCAATTTAAATATTTAAGTTTATATCTAGTCTTGAATTTTGATATTTTTGTGGAGCTGTGAAGTGTGACTGAGTATTTGATAGTAGTAGAGTTGATCTCGTTGATGTTAACACTATTTGTCTAATAACATTAGGTTTCCTAATAAATAGGAATAAAAAAGTTAAATATATGTTTATTATAATAGAGGTATATTAAATGTATATTAAACCGGATAATCAAAGTTCTACTGTGGTAAAGATAAAACAATTATGTATTATACATATTTTTAATTCCAAACATAATTATCAACACTTTTTACATCTAATATTTATTCTTCTGTAACTTCCCATGGTTTTTCAGGTCTATGCATATCCCATGGTTGAGGTTTTTTGTATACATTCGATTCTTCCAGCCTAACTCCTCCTTTAGAAACTTCTTCCAAAAACTTTTCAACTTTTCCTCCCTCGGGCACTTCCATGTTGCAATACAATTCAGTAATGCCACATTCTAAGCATCTTTGTGCAAAAACTTTACCAAGATTTTTATAAGCACATGTATCAGTTATACTATAAAGTTGATTACGTAAGGCTTTTTCAGAGGTTTTTGCTTCAATTATAGGCCCATTTACAAAGTGAATTACTTCTGCTTTTACTAATCTGTTAGTTACGGTAAGAGCTAATCTGAAAATAATACCAATATTAATAGATTAGATAAACAGACATGTTACTATAGTTAAAATTGATACTGAAGGAATAAGTTATCATTTATACATAAATCATTTATGATAAGCAAAAGTAATTGAGAATGAGGGACTATACCCTCATCATATTTCTTCAACATAATAGTATATGATCAATTAATTTATTTATGAACTCACTTATGCCAGTACTGTCGTCCAGGTTTCTCTAAATGGTATCCATCAGGTTTACGAGCAATCCGCATTCGTTCCAAGTTTCTAGGATTTCTATTTATAAATACAGTAGACGCTGATGAATTGAACCTTGCCAGCTTAGGGAGGTACATCAATTCTTTGAGGGAAATCATTTTTATGATATAACTTTCTCCTTAATTTTTAATATTACATTTAATTCTATTACAGATTATAATATTGACCCACTACTTCTAGTTGTACTACTTTATAAGTAGCTTATACATACAGCTACTTACAATAAGAGCATTTCTAGAATGTAATTTTAAATTTATTTATGTTTATGATTTTAGGTTATCTATCTGTCAAAGATTGATAATTTATTTTCATTAGTGATGTCCATCGAAATGGATATATTAGTATGAGAAAAAAAAAATATAATGTGGTACATACCGTAGCGTATTATTAAAATTATTTCTGTTCATTTATTTATATTAAATGTAAACGATAATATATAAGAATTCCGACGCAGCTCGATAAGAACGTATGGCTTAGTACTCAGAAAGAGAGAAGACATTTTTCTCTCCTAAGTGTGAAATAACATTTTAAAAATGTTAAAGACCCTTTCATTTTCTATTTAACCCATATCTTTTAACCTTTAGCTTCTCTTTTGATCCCATATCCTTTTTAAATATAAGTTACCTATATTTTTGTATATTATGATATGTTATAGGTATAAACACACTTTTTACTATTATGTAAATATAAAATCAGTATTGACTCATACTTCTTACTACTTATATAATAGATTATTTTATAGTCATTGATAAAATGTAAAGTCTAAAACAGTTTCTATCCACCCCATTTAATTGTTTGATATGTTAGTAATAAGTAATCTGTGTGACAAAAATGACGTATGAGATATGCCATGTATTGCGATATATTAAAAAAATAAGTTTTGAATGCACTCTGTGTCCGAACCACACACAATGTTTTAGTTTTGCTGCCACAGTTTCCTACGAAGTAATCATTTGTTTTAACCGGGGGCACGTTCCATAGCCATATTTGTTCAGTGTAAATAATTTTAACTGTGTAATTTTTGTAAATATGTACTTTTCGTGACATTGTGCGAGTGAAGTCATTACTGACTGTTAATGTGAGTTTTGACCACGGGCGTCAACATCCGGAAGAGTTGCATGTTTTGTAGTTTTCGCACGATTATCTGTCGTTCGTATCAGTGTTTGTTGTGATGTTTTACATAATAAAATAAGTGATAGTATATTTTACATGTTGTAATTATGTCATTACAAAAAAGCGTGAAAAGTGCAGGAGGGGAGAGAGACCAGGATAATGCATCTATATGTTCATCTGTGACTACACAGCCCGATAGGCATGGATTTTTTGGTGGAGCCCAGTATAGTCCAGAACCGTAAGTATTGTTTATAAAATTATAAATATTAATTAATAAGGTTCTACAATCTTTTAAAATATTCCTATATTATGATAATTGTTTTTGTATTCAAAACAGTAATAAAATTAAGACTAACAGATGATAATAGGTAAGAATGTCTTTATTTTGTATGTAACTAGTAAAATGCTATAATTTTTATGGGTCAAGTCAATAAAATAATTATAATGATATAAAATGAGTTACTTTCTTAGTAATAACTTTCTGTAAGAGAAGAAATTTATATTATGTAAAAACTTTCACATATACTAATTACCTTCTACAGTAATAAACAGCTACATTCACATTTATATATGTACATATAACACTAAGTACAGTCAAATTTTCAAACAGTGTGAAGTATTGTTGCAGTCAACAATTAGAATGTAAGAAGTGAGTAATTATATTCTTTCATACTAATTATGTGTGTAATTTGAAGGTTGTTTCACTCAGACCTACTTTAATTTGCCTTATGCTTGTCGATTTTAATTGTACACATTTTTATTCACACTCCTAGTTCAGAATGTGGAGAATGGAGTGTTAAAGCGTTTCTCCACACATTCCACATGGAAAAAGGTGGACTATATGGGGAAAAATGTGAAGCTGCTTAATAAATATATTTGGGAAGTATCCATATTTTAAAATTAACTTAATTATCATAATTTTTTACTATATATGCTTATAAATTCAATGCTAGGGTTAAACGTTAAAAGTTTCACAATTTTATTTGGAATAACCATTATAGTACAAGTTTTTATAAACATATGTAAAATTTCTGGTAAAATTATATTATCAACTATGTGTAATATAATGAAGATAAAGTGAATTAGACTCAGTGTTTATGAATCACGTTATATTATTCTAAGCTATTATTCAATTGTTTTTTGTAATTCAAATCCTGTAGGGGAATAGGGCAGATAGTATTTCTGGCTAGGATGTATTTATATGATGTTTATATATAATTCTTGTTTTTCAATTTCAAATACTTTTTTTATTTTTGGTATAATTGGTATTACAATGGTATCAATACTGATATCATCAGCTTAGAGTGTAAACCTGTTAACAGCCTATTATGCAAAACTATAAGTATATATATAAAATATCTGAAGTTTTTTACAATTTTGGAAATAAATCTGTTTATGGAACAAATGTAGCAGAGGCAAGTTGTGGTGCATGTGGTGCAGTGTGCTGCAAAATCAAATGGTTTTGGGTTCAATCCCCATTCTAGGAAAGGATAGGATAGGATATCTGTTTAAATTTATATTTTCATTTCATCTCTCTGGTGTTGAGACAAAGTGCAGCGTTGAGTTCCGCCACTCGACACGAAATGCCTCCAGAATTCGGCGGAAAGTGGGGAAGAGAGTGTTTTACAACACAAGGTTCCCTCTGCATACCATGCTGATTTAATTTAATTATGTGGAACAAAATATAGGTTAATTTTGTTTACATTTTTTAATGTTATAAAAATATATTTGATGATAAAACAAGAAAAAGATTTAGCAGATCTACACTCTAAGCGACAATGAATAAGACAATATAATAATTTGAAATATGACTACAATATTTGTATTTGTTTACTTCATAAAGCTAGCTAAGGAACTTTTACATTATTCTTGAGTTTCACAATTTCCCATGTGTTGTAAGTGAGAATTTTTTTACTAGTGTAGAAAATAATTTAATAGCTCCATCAGCCTTGAAGTGTTTGGTTTTAGATTACTTGGCTAGTATAGGTATTATAAATATTAATAATATAGCAAAATGAATTTTTCTTTTTGATTTCTTTAAAATAATTGAACATGAATTAAAAAGAATAAATAAAGAAATACCTATTATTTATTTCAGTTCTAGTAAACTAATGGTAAAAGTTAAAATTTCTTTTTCATCAATGAACTTTTGAAACTAAATAAATAAATAATAATAAATATTTGAATAAATTGACTTGTTGAAATGAAATATTTAATATTTTCACTATGGCGAAAACCGGAAAAGGAAGTGTCTTAACTTTAGTGGGAATGGAGTGTCATAACACTAGGTCCTCAGGTTCCCTCTGCCTACCCTGCCAGTTATAAACAAGCTTACTATTGCCAATATGTAACCATTAGCATTGACACATAATCCTTGTAATTCAATAATGACATCATTGTCAGTGTCAAGTTAATAAGACTCGCCAAAATCATTACATACATAGCTCATTGCGATGAAATTCAATTACTTTAACATTAATGACCTAAATTCTTGGTATTTAACTGGTTTTACTTATATATTTGGTATTTCTAAACTGTTTTTAAATATCACAATGATTATTATTGTGACTCTGTGGATAAGAAAAAAAATCGAATATAAAACATTACTTTAGTGAGAAGACAATTTTCATTTGCCTACGAATAACTGATTGATGAAATTGATGGTAATTGTAATTAATGTTTCATTTGAAATGAAGTCAATATTTTTTGTGTGTGTTTTAACTTTACACAGGGAACCTAGGGTTAAGAGACTTCATTTCCATTAAGACACTGCCATTCCCCAGTTTTTGCCATATTCTGGAGGCATTGTGTGTTGAGTGATGGAGTAAATAACATAAAATGGGGAACAGATTGTCTTAACAACATGTTCCCTCTGCCTTCCCTGCTGTGCTGTGGATACAGAGTGAGGCTAAGAAAAAAAAAAACATTTTTAAATGGCAATGAAAAAAATATATATATTGAGATTTGTACACACAACCAGAACATGTGTTTCTTAACTAAATTAATAACAGCTCTATTGAGCTCTGACCTCCTGAATTAAGTGAAGCAGGCTTAATTAAGTTAGCAAAGTATATTTTATACAAATTATTATATAACAATAATTAACGATAGGTCCACGTTTCATGGACTAAAGCGTTAAAAAAATATAAATCAGATTCACGCTGTATCCCGTACATAGTATGGTAGGCAGAGGGAACCTAGTGTTAAGACACTCCGCTCCCCACTTTCTGCCGAATTCTGGATGCATTGCGTGTTGAGTGGCAGAACTCAACGCCGCACTTTGCCTCGACGCCAGAGCGAAGAAATGGTAATATAAACGTATATAAATATTTCACTTCCTCGAGTGGGGATCGAACCCACAACCGTCGCGTTACAGTCACACCCTTGTGCCACTGCGCCAGGACGGCCTCAATTTTTTAGAAAAGTTAGTATAATAACAAGGAAAGGCTTATCAGGCAGTCGTAAATCTAATATGTTTTCTGATTCACTATCAGTTATTGGTAGGCATATGGAATATGTCTTATCACTAAAGTTTTATACCTACCTAGGCACTTTCGATTTTTTTTCTTATCCACTGATTCACAATAATACTGACTGTATTGTTTGTCCAAGTGCTATAGTATTGTAGGTATTGTTTTCTTTGATTATTCATATTGTTTACTTTTTTTAAGGTGATATATTTTTATTTTATGATAAAAATAATTCAAGGAATTTTAATTACTATTTTTATTTTTATGTAGGTAATTATTCTTAACTTCACGCTGTATCCCGCACATGGCAGGGTAGCCAGCGTCTACCTGGAAACCTAATATTAGGTCATTCCATTCCGCCACTTCCGCCACAAATTCTAAAGTCATTGCGTGTTTCATAGCGAAACTCAACGCCGCGTAAAGCTACAATCTAAACTTTAAAAGCTAAAATATACATATAAACATTTAGTTTTAACGTAGAGCCAAGCTGTGCATATTATACGGTTCAAAGATAAACTCGGTTAAGCACTTTTTATTGCGGCGAAACAAGTGGCTCTCGTGGAAATGTACATTTTATTTTTAATAAAAATTCGCGCATTTTTTTATCTCACGTTATATTCCTCTCACAGCAGGGTAGGTAGAAGGAATCTAGTGGCGGACGCAAAGCCGCGCTTCGCCTCGACACCATAGCGAATAAATTTAAATAAATTTATTATTTCTTAGAGTGGGAATTGAACCCACAACTATAGCGTTACAGTCGCACTCTTGTGCCCCTTCGCCGCGACTGGCGTCTTTTTAACCGACTTCAAAAAGAAGGAGGTTATCAATTCGACTGTATTTTTTTTTATCTCTATAAATCTTTTCACTGGAAAATATATGACGAATTCCACTTGATAATTATCCATTGTTAGCAATCGGTGCTCGACGAATGTTTGCAATCCGGTTATTTATTGGTAATGCTGAAGTGGTTCAATGATTTAATGTTTTTCTAATGATTTTACTACGTGATTTGTAATGCATCATATTGATTTATAGGTAGCGTAATACGTATAATTAGGGATGGTAAGGTAATGTTTGTAAAATAAACTTAAAATATAGAGGAAAAAAATATAATTTTAAGTTAAGACAACTTGTGGTGGTATAAAACAGTGCAAAGAACAAAAAAAGTTGGTTTTTTCATGTATTGGTATCTCCTGCTATCCTAAATGCGGTAAATATTTTAATGAATACAATTTTCCGGCGTTGAGTTTCGCTTCTCAACACGCAGTTTCAAATATTCGGGAAAGACTAGAGTTTGGTTTCCTCTGCTGAACCTGCGATATAACGGCGTACAGTGTGAAACTAAAAAAAAACAATTTTATATCGTCACATTATATTTGAAAATATATTAAGAAAAAAATACAGTCGAATTGATAACCTCCTTTTCTTACAGAAGTCGGTTAAAAAAGCAAATTGAAGTTACAAACAATGAGTAAGTCATACAGCCATGTATCGATCGAACCCGCGATAACGGTTCCATTGGTCGCGATATCCGATAACGGAATACCGTGGCGGTGCGAAAATTGCTTTCGTGACATTAACCATATATTGCCTTATTAAGAAATTAAACTGTGTAAGATGGTATGTTTATCTGGTATATTATCTTCTTTCTTTTTAGCTTCAGGCTCTATCTCGCGTCCTCTTATCCACCTGATGTTAAGGAATTCTGTTTTTCGCCTTTCACTTGAATTCGGGGCAGGGGTTGTTAAGTGGTGGAACTTAACGCCGTACTTTTGTCCTGCCAGAGCAAAGAAATGGGAATTATTCATTTTCCGATAGGGAATCTAACTAATAACGATATATAGTTCGAAGTTGACCCACTGCAGCACTTTGTTGTTTTTGACCATTGATTTGGCCATTGCCATAAGTAGAGGGAACCTGGGAACCTTTGTTTGTTAAATTGCGGAAGTCAACACCGCCGTTATATAAATACATAGTATTATAAGTCCCTATATATATTTTAAAATAAAACCCTGAGATTTACTTAAAGGGAAAACAAAGTGCAATCAAAGAATGGCATGTCGATCTTACCATATAAAACTAATTTGTCGAGCGATTAAAACTATTTGCAGTATTTGTACACGAGTTGTTTGATAAGAGATAGTTCTCATGTGACACACATGTTGTGGTTGGTTTTTATATCAGCTCCTAATCATTATTCGTATGTATTTGGTGGGTATTTACCTAAATTCGAGGCCAGTCCTGGCGCAGGGGCGTAAGTGTGTGACTTTATACGCGTCAGGTTGTGAGTTCGATTCGGTCTTGAATATTTTCATTTCTGTGCTCTGGTGACGAGGCCAAGCGCGGCGTTGAGTTTCGCCATTCAACTCACAATGCCTCCAGAATTCAGCGGAAAGTGTGGCTCCTTCTATCTACGCTGTTACATGCAGGATACAGCGTGAAAGTGAAAGAAAGAGAGAACCCTATAGTATAATACTTATGAATTTATTAACAAAAGTCAGCTAATAAATTAACAAAAGTCAGCTAATAAATTTTAATGAGTTTAATTCTTATCTTTTCTTTAAAATTAACAGATTATCAGCATAGTGATAAGTCGTTAGTGGGTCAGATATGTTTATTTGTTTTGAGTTTTATCTTGGCTGTGACCCAACAGATAATGAAGTCGCTAATAGATTTGGCGTCCAAAACTGGTTGTTCGATTTTTAAATGTTTGTTTTGGCGCCATTTTTTGACATATTCATTAAGATTTTAACGTATTCTTATTTGTTCTAGAAAACGGACTCTGTCGCCAAGCACAATATTAAAAAGAGAACAAAAATGGCTACGAATGTTAAACAACTGGGAGGCTTTTATGAGCAAAAACTATAAGAAGGTTCGGGAGAGATGCCGGAAAGGTGAGAATAATATAAGTACTTATATTTTAAATAGACTATGTTTTTTTTAACAAGTTAAAATGAAGTTGAACACGTGATGTTCGTGAGTTGAACAAACACTCGAAAATTATTATAAATATAAATTTAAATAAAAAAAAAAGACAAGATATTTTCATATAATTAAGGAAAATAATTATATAAAAATATCTTGCTTTAATATTTAAGCTTTATAAAAAACCGGATTCTGCCCAACAAAAATGAAAAAAATATGTGAATGATTCGTTGCGACGGAATGTCAATATATAGTTTTAATGGTTAGAGCTCTTGGAATTTCTGCAACGGCACGATTTCAAATCCTGCTTTCGTTTTTTTGACGCAGAATTCAAATATATGTACCAATAACCTTTTTATTTCTACGTCCGTAATTTATTTAACCTCGTTAGTTTCTCCTATGTATGTTAGGGGGAAAGGCAAAGAGATGGCCTCGTTACCAGAGCGAGGAAATGAGAATATTTAATATGTCACTTCCTCAAATGGGATTCGAACTCACAACCTGGCACGTTTGCAATAAGCTGCTGCTTGTGCCCCAGCGCCACCACTAGCCTTAATAATTTGGCGGAGTCAGTATGGCACTGTATCACTGCATTATAAGGACTTTATTGTTTTTTTTGATTCTTATTTGTATTTCATTATTAAATTATAAAAAAATTGTGATAAATTTATTTTTATCTTATCTTTTTAAACTTTTTTTTAGGTATTCCTGCCTCAGTTAGACCTAAAGCATGGCTCTACCTATGCGGTGGTCAGTTACTGCTAGAGAAGCATCCAGACGAATACGAAGAACTACTAAAGGCCCCCGGCGACCCCAAATGTATGGAGGACATAAGAAAAGACTTGCACCGACAGTTTCCTTATCACGAAATGTTTATAAGAGAAGAAGGTCTTGGGTAAGTTATATTTTATTATGTATTTATTAATATAGAATCATATTCGAGATCAGAGATTTTAATTGATTTTTCTCAGCTTCACGTATTCCACAAGATAGGTAGAGGGAGCTCAGTGTTAAGACACTCCTCACTGCGTGTTGAGTGATGGCACTCAAACCCGCGCTTTGTCTCGACACCAGAGCGAAGATATTAAAATATTAAATATTTCATAACCTCGAGTGGGAATCGAATCTACAACATGCGACGTTTACGGTCTCACGCTTATGTCCCTGCGCAACTACTGGCGTCTAATTAATTTGATAGTGTCTAATATGTTTATTTCAAATTTTTAAATAAGTATTATAATTTAAATATTTATCCTTCTTTATTCGGTGGGAAATTAAATTGTTTTTTTGTATATTTAAATTGGGTTCTATATAGAACTATCAAAATTTTTATACACGTAATCGTATCTAACGTTAGGACTAATGGTACAATTCTATGTCTCCAATATGATTGTCAAATATTAATTTAATACTATATTCTTTTATCACATTGGCCTTTTTTTAAATATATTTGTATATAAAATTATTTTATTATACTAGTTGCTCTCGTCACGCTGATATTTAAACCCACAAACATACATACGATAAGAAAATTCCATTCGTTTCTATTGAAGAAAATTAAAGTTACCGTTATTTGTTCCGTTTGCATACAGATAAGACAGGTACACTTTATAAACATGTCAAAGCAAAATAAAATAAATCTGCTTCACGCTGTACCCTACATACAGCAAGGTAGGGGCACAGGGAACCTAGTGTTATGACACTCCGTTCCCCAATTTCCACCGAATTTTTCGAGGCATTGTGTGTTGAGTTTCAGAACTCAACGCCAGGCTTTTCGCTTTGGTGCCAGAGTGAAGAAATGAAAATATCAATAAATAATAATTAATTTCTTTGAGTGGGCATCGAACCCACAACCTGTCGCCTTTACAGTCACACTTCTGCGCCACGTATGACCTCTATAAACATGTTATTGCCTATAATTCTTATATTTAGGTCGATTGATGTTCTTCATATAATAATTGTGATTAAGTTTCTAAGTAACCGCAATATGTGTGGTTTCTAATTGCGTTCGGTATAAATTATAATATTTACATAAATTGGGTTTGTTTATTTATGTACTGAGTACATCCCCGATTTTGTTATACGATGCGTTGTAGGGGGTTTCTTGTTTGTAATGTTTTTTTAAAATTCTTTATTGCATAAAAAAAATATGTATAAAATAAGCATTTTCTACCAGCAACAACCTAAACAAAATATCAATATATGTAATAAATACACAAAAATATATGAAGTCAATCAACTTTCAACAAGTTTTCCTAGCAGTAGTAGTGTTTTTTCAGGGTCTAAAAAATGCAAACAGCATTTATAAAATCTTAAAAGGGGCTAGTAAGTCTCCAGTCACGCGTGTGTCATCGGTTTTATCAATATTATTTATTTAGATACTTTTTTTCATTATTTGACCTATAAAAATGATCCCAAGTGGGGAGCGGAGTGTGTTAACACTAGGTTCCCTCTGCCTACCCTGCTGTGTGCGGGATACAGCGTGAAGCTGATTTTTTTTTGATCTCTAAAAATAATTATGAATTACTATTATTATAATTAACTTTAAAATTAATAATAATTTGTAAATAAAATATTTCACTGCGATTGAAGCGATAGCGCTCGCATGCGAGAGACTTTCTTGGCCTAATCTTTATTATTAATGATAAATGAAATTGTGAAACTTTCACAGTCACTGAGTATTTTAAAATTTTTAATTAATTAAATACCCCCGTTTTGTTTAATGGTGACGAATTTTTACGACCGTTTGCCGGAAAAGTGACATAATTAGACTTCCTTTGCATCGTATTACAATATATATTTTAAATTTATATTATTTGTAACATTAAATCAGTGTCACGTTTATTGTATATTGTAGAGAAGGCAGAGGGATCCTAGAGTCAAGACATTCCATTCCCCACTTTCCGTCGAATTTTCGAGGCATTGCGTGTTGAGTGGCGAAATTCAAAGCCGCCATGGTACCAGAGCGAATAATGAAAAAATAATAATTCATTTCACCGAATGTGAATCGAACCCATAACCATTGCGTTGCTAATCACACGCTTGCGCCAATGAGGCATGAAATCTTAACATTTTATTTATTAATCTATTTTGTTTAATAAAACCACGCCAATATTCTCTTGATAAAATATAAATTATTTGAAAAACAATATTATATTAGTAGAATTATGGAACATCTGCCATGTATCTGGTTGACGTTGATGGGTGATATCATATTGGTTTGGATAAAAATAATATATTTTGTTACATAGTTATCGATAATACTGCAACTACTTTGTTTAAAAAGTATGTAATTTTCTTGGACGTCGCGGGACGTGTACCTGCTTCTCTTTGAAACCATCTCTCTCTTGGAAATTTGGATGATTTTTATTTTCTAATGTGTGGAATAACAGTTTAAAAATGTTAATAATAATCAAAAATCGTCAATTAATTATAGCTAAGAGGATCATGCTTTTGCGATTCATACCCAAGGAAATGAAATATTCAATATTTTCATTTCTTCGCTCTTATATGAATTCCGTCACCCAACACGCCTTGCAATGTCTTTAGAATTCAGCGGAAAGGGGTGAACGGAAGTGCCTTAATGGGAACAGTGTCTTAACACTAGATCCCCAGGTTCCATCTGACACAGACGACTAATTTTTGTTTCTTTATTTCAGACAACAAGAGTTATTCTGCGTGCTAAAAGCCTACTCTGTTCTAAACCCCAAAGTGGGATACTTCCAAGCCCAGGCGCCCGTGGCTGCCTTCCTCCTGATGCACATGCCCGCGGTACAGGCGTTTTGGTGCCTCGTCAGCATCAGCGACAAGTACCTTAGTGGTTATTATAACCCTGGATTAGAGGTTGGTGTGTTTGATTTAAATTTGAGTTCTGCTGGGTGAGCTAAATAATAAGTTTTATGTGTCACCTAAAAATCTATTCAATTGAATTGTTTAAAAAATCATATTTTTAAATCATCAAATTGTGTTAATTTGTCTAAATCCTCATTTAAATATTTGAACCCAGGTCCTCCAACGTGACGGCGACATCCTCCACGCGCTACTCCGTCGCACTGCGCCAGCGGTACACCGTCACCTCGCCAAGCACAGAGTCGAACCTGTACTATACGCGACCGAGTGGTTTCTCTGTGCACTCACAAGGACACTGCCTTGGGATAGTCTTTTGAGGGTGTGGGATTGCTTCCTGTGTGAGGGGGTCAAGGTAACAATAGAATTTTTGTTGTTTTTGTAGTATATTGATATTTTTTAAAAGCTTTTTTTGCTCCATACACTTTTTTTGGTTCATATTTAACAGTCAGGTAAGACTCTTCATTCTCCACTTTCTGCCCAATTTCCTTGACATTGCCCATTGAGTAAACTCAACTCCGCCCTTCGTCTTTTTATTTGGTAAAGAATTCAGTTGGAATTATTTAATATATTTATTCGGCAAAGAAATAAAAGTATTAGATAATTCTGGCTGTAAACACGATGATCGTTGGATAGATCCTACGCAGAAGAATTAATTATTTTCACTGTGCAGTGTTCTGATCCACCATTTAACATGTTTAATCCAAAATAATATTTTTCACACAATAGTTAATAATAAATCATATAAAAACAATACCTAAGTGCCAGTTCCCACGTTTCTATGAAGTCATTTAACTCTCACATGCCAACAAACTCCAAGCATTGTATTTAGATGTAAATGTCTCCCCTTATCTGTCTTGTGTTTTCTCATAATATATTTTTGGTTATTATTGAAGATGAAAAGAAATAATAATTGAAATAATTACGTTTTTTTAAAGAGCATATTTCTTTAGATATAAGAATATACTTGAATTATTGAGAATATAGTTTTTGTTTTTGCTTAAGGCTGTATCCCGCACATAGGAGGGGAGGCAGAAGTAATATCGGAACCTAATGTTAAGACATTCCATTTCCATTAAGACACTTCTATTCCCGACTTTGTGCCTTTTATAAGTTTTCTAAAAAAAATTTTGTTTCACTTACACATACACTTCAAACCATACTAACAAACTAAATAATTCTTTCAGGTGCTATTTAAAGCAGCGCTAGTAGTCCTAGCAGGAGCCCTAGGGCCGACTAAAGTCCGCAAACGGGCATCAGGCCTCTGTGAAACCTTAGAGGTCCTCAGACATCCCCCAGAAGCTATCCTGGCTGAAGATTATTTAATGTACCACATGCCTCGGCTGAACCTTACTGAGGAGGACTTCGAGTTTGAGCACCAACGGCAGACGGCTAAACGACGCGCTATGGCCAATAGAAGGTAGTTTTTCTATGAAGCTTCGTGAATTTCAGACCTATTTCTTAAAAATAATACCTAAATTTTGATACTTTAGTTTATATATAAATAAATAATTAATTTAGTTTATATAAATATTTTTAATTTATAATTAACAATGAATAAATCCAAATTAAATCAAATTTTGATTTATGCTATGTTGGTTTTGTTTTTTCCTTATCTAAAGATTTATTTTAATAAACAATTGTTCTAATTTCAGTGGCAGCTGATTCAGCGAGTGTTCCTACAAGCGTTATTCAAAGAATAACGCCAGGGACATATTCCACACACTGTAGAGTGTTTGAACTAAACATTATAAATATATATCATTATAAGTGATAAGGACATCGCGTGAAACGAACTACGAAAACGACATGTCTGATAGTGATGATAGTGATAGTGTCAAAGTTGTGTCGCTACCGACTGATGCACAAGCGTGTAGAACAATAAATGATTATAATTAAATATATAGCTAAATTAATTAGATTTTGCTATTTATTGCTTTTGGTAAAACAAATTCTTCAGTTTTTGATTTGGGTTAAAATTAAAAAAAAATAAAAACACAATTAGTATATTTGAAATTTCTACAACAGCAAATATAAGGGTGATTTATATGACATGAGCAATAAATCTGAAAAAATATATTATAGTATAGCAGCTTTTACTTTTTAGGTTAAACTTTCCATATTATTTATATTTTAGATTTTAAATTTTGTCTACTTATCTCGAATTCCAATTCCAACCTCTTTATAATATTTATAATAAATAATAATATCAATTACAAAACTACTTCAAAGTACTTATTCTTAAAATTAAATGTGCAATATATTTTATTTTAAATAACATAATTTTTTATTTTTGATTTCCGTCGTGGTGTACAGCCACTGACTGTAAGTACGACTGTAGTGGGGTCGATTCCCACTCCGGGGAATAAATTGTTTTCATTTTAACAAATTAAAACTCGCAATATCGTGCGTAGTGCGCGGTGAACGGAGTGTCTTAACACTAAGTTCCATTTGCCTACCCTGTTATAGAGAGAGAAAAAATGTTTTTTAAAGTGGTTGGTATACATTCAGTATTTTTATCAAGTCCCATCGCTTTAATGGGTATATTAAGTTTATATAGCTATAAGAATTATTTTTGTTCAAATGTATCTTTTATTATCTGTTTCCTTTTTTTGTAAATGTGAATAATAATAAAAAAGAATAATAAATCATTGTGATAAGTGATTGTAAGAGTAGTGGGTTCAATATCTTGGAATAATAATAATAATTAATATTATATGTATATTTTTTGGGATTATGTTTGTACATTTATTACTGTTATTATTTATAAATTTATTTGAAAAATGTAAATATTATATTATGGACTTTTTTCTTGGACTGTACAAAGTTATTCATAAAAGCCATTACTCAGGAAGTTTAATTAGCGATAACGGAAATTAAATAACATCTATGTATAATAATATCTGCGTAATCCCTGTTAAACGCTAATTGACATATCTGAGTTTAGCTTAAACAATTGTATAAAGACATTTGTTGAATATAACAAGGAAGGAAAGAGAGCGAAGTCGCGGGCGATAGATATATCATATTAAAAGTTTTTTTTAAGACAAAACAAAAAAGATAATAAATAAAAACATTTTCTACTCGAAAAGTACAACTAGTATGTAATTTTACAGTATTTTTTTTATATCTCAGAAATTAAAAAGTTATATTATGAACTATGTAAGGTGTGACACCAAATCATGATAAACGAGTTAATAATATATTTAACTGATAGAATCTACATATTTAAGTTTAAACAAAGTGTTTTTTTTATTCTGACGCAATGGTCGACCATTGTTTTATGTTTATATAACATTCCTGTTTAAATAAGCTACAAATGTCAATAATATGCTAAGATTTATTTGCTATTTGCTTATATGAATACAAGCCAAACGATATTTATTCAACCTTTAGAACGCTAATGTTTTTTCATATTATTAATATGGTTCCATTGTTAATATAATAGAAATATTTTCTTTTGAGTCACGAACTGTCTATAAAAAAGTAGGAAGTGGATTGATTTTTTTTTATTATTACTTCTAAATGTAACTGTAAAGTATTTTTTTTTTTTTTTAATTTTATATAATTTTACAAATTCACCTTCGCGACGGTTTTTTAAATATCCATCGTTTATAATCAGATTAAAATCCATTAAAATCCCGAAATATTATTAATAATATTTTATATCTTCAAAAGGGGTTCATTAGATTTCTTTAAAATGTTTAACTCACTGCCTTTTTTGTAGAAATACACAGCTTATTAATAATCAAAGTGTAAGGAATCGAGCAATAAATAAATAATAATAATATTTATTAAATAAAATCAGTATATGCAATGTACAAGAGTAAGTTCTGTTAAGTGTTTTAAGTCTATTGCTATTATATTAGGTTACTGCTAGAAGCCTAGCTTGTTTTTGTAGCTTTTGGATATTGTTCGGCTGATTGATATTGATAAATATATTTTATGATTATATATGTGGTGGGTAGATGGACAAACTGACAGGTTATAAAGATATTTTTTATCGGTTTCGAGGTATTGACCTACCACTCCGTAATTTATTTATATCTTCAGGCTGTAACCCAGCTTGATAGGCCGAGGGAACCTGGAACTTAATGTTAACACACTCCCGTTCCCCAATTTCTGTTGAATTTTTCAATATATTTTTTCTTTATATTTATGTATGTTTAATGGCACGTACAAGTTCATAGACATACATTAATCATATTTATGATTTAATTTGAAATGGATATTACAATACATATTTTGGCACAAAATTTTATTTGTAATATTTATTTTCAATTGCCATAAAGAAATTAAAACTATTCTTTATTAAAATATCAAAAACAATATGTTGTTTATTCTTCATATAAATATCAATCAGACGACACAAAGTTCTATATACTTGTTCATACATAAAATTTAGGCTATGACTTAGTTAAGCTTGTGCGTTAGCATTCTACTTGGTGCATAATTTTCTCATATTATTTAATGTTTTTTTCTTTATTAACAACATCTGTATTATTTGTAACTGGTACTATTAATAATAAGCAAATAATTGAGCTGAGTCAAGCAAAGCTCTTACTGGTTAAAAGTGTGTTTCACTGTAATGCCACTCGTAGACCGTTTAACCTACAGCTCTGAATTTTTGTAGGAACCTTGTGGACGACATGATGATTCCAGGGAAGTAGTTTGGTGATAATTAATTGTAGTTTTTGAATGTTCAAAAAGTTACATAGCTTAACTCTATGGGACACATTTTGACCCATAGAGTTTTGAAATTCACTCGCACAGATTGAACTTTGACTAACCTGAAAGAAAATTTCGAAATCGAAAATTTTGCTCTTATGAATTATTATTAAAGCAAGTTAAAAAATTTGAATACATTATTTTCTATTCTTATTGTAAAATATATAATCCCAGTTGCAAATGATTCAGATATTGGTTTCGATAAGAGTATCATCAATATTAGAGATGTTATTGTATTTTTGAGTGTTGTGTGTTTTTGTTCTCGAAGATATTTTTATTTAACGTTGCGTATTTGCTGTAGTTTTATTATACGACGATAAGTGGCTTTGAGATCGCACAATAAAATCTTATTTTGTTGTTTTCTAATATAACCCTAAAACGTCTAGATTTTAAGTGACATTATATTAGTCCAAGATCCCAGGGGCCTCAACTTTGCTAAAATAATGTAGGTCTGGCGCCCCTGGGATCTCAGTCTATATAGTTATTTTCAAGTCTTTATAAATTCTTTGCTGTGAAGAATTTTCAGCATTTATATTTTTATTCACTGCCTGTACCTAACTTGGTTGCAATAATATGTATAATTGAGTTCTAGATTTGAAATCACAAATGTTACGACTTAAAGAAATCGGACAACTAATGTTATTGCTTCTAAGTGAAATGCCTTAAAATGAAAGACCAATTGTAACTATTTTAGTTTCATAAGCCGACACCATATTCCATGTTCATCCACATTCCGTATTTTCAGACTGTTTTATTTTTTTTTTCTTTGTAAAGTAAATTGAAGGTTGGAGTGTATCTTGACCATATTTTTATACTGTGCTGATTTCATTGTAACGCAATATTCGTGTTGTAAATAAATATAAATCAAGTTCAAATGTGGTTGCTTTTATTTCCTATAATTACATTTTTTTTTAATTTACTTGTGATTTATTTCGAGCTATTTTTCTCGAGGCAATCGTAGGACAGTGGGGGAGTCTGACTATTAACTTAATGTTTTGACAGAGAGAGGGGTGAATGTTGTGCCTCAACAATAATTTTCTTTGATATGCGTTAGGAAGAGTAAATTACTTTCTAAGGTAAATATATTATTTGCAAGTAATTTTTTTATGTAAAGCTTCCATAGCTTTACATAAAAAAATATTTAGACGAAAACCATATAATAAAACAATATAAGTTTTTTCTTATTTATTATGGTATAAGTACCTACATATGTATATTATTATCACACTATTCTTTATAAATGTATATAAATAATTCAAATCAAATGCAAAGTATAAATGAAATTAATTAAGTTCATTGAAACATAGCCTATAAAGCGTTTCTGACTCAATATGGGGGGTTTATTTACAAGATATGTCAAATACAACTCATGCACATAGGATCAAAGGCCACTTTATTGTAAACTTTTCAAATATTTAGATTTCTTTTTTAGAATATTTTTCACGTCCGTTAAAACTTCTTGGAGTCCATTTTTTAATTTTTGTTCGACGGGGCATTGGTATTTTTGTGTGATATCTAGTTTTATTAGTTCGTCTTCGAGGGTGAATTCGTGGTTGTAGGAGGGCCAATTTTCGAAGATACCTTCTAAGAAGGCTATCGTGTCTTGTACGTCGTCGTTCAGCTTGCTCAGCATTTCGGATGTGAGTATTTGGTCAGGGGATTGGTTGGTTTTCTTTTTGGACTTCTTGGCATTGGCTGGTGCGGCCATCTCGTTACAGACGCCCAGAAGGAACGTGGTGACACCTATGAACTGTGGAGAGTAGTATTGGTTTAGTATTCTTCATGTATAACGTGAAAATAATCAGATTGATATTGCAATTGTTTAAATTGTTTTATTGAACATGAAATTTTGTATACATAAATAATAAATTTTAATTGTTTTAGCCAATTTTTTTTGATTGAAATTCTCAAAAATCTTTGGTTGTGGATTCGATTCAACCATAGTTATAAAAGTGAATGTCAGTTTGTTACGTTTTCACGCCAAAACGACTGAAGCGGTTATCATGCACTTATATTTTTTGCTTACTTTTTAGTCTTAGAAGTCAAAAAAGGACATGGACACGTTTTATAAAAATATATTATCTTTTGGCTATAACAATATAAAAATAACTTTAAGTGAATAATTGACCGCATTTGAGTGTCTGATATTAAACATGTCGCTTTCTCGCTCTGGTAACGAGATCAAGTGCGGCATTAAATTAACACTAGGTTCCCAGGTTCCCTCTACCCACCCTACTATCTAGAGAATAACCTGCAAACCAAAATCCGCAAACCAATAATCATACAAAATCAAACCTCCAAATAATTAGAATACGCCTCGAACGCCTCCCTCAGATCCCAGCAGGCGGCGGCGGGCGATGGCAGCGCGCGCCTGGACGCGGGCAGAAGCGCGCGCAAGGAGGTCGCGTGCTCGCGCCCCTCAGGCCCCGCGCCCGCGCACAGCGCGCGTGTCAGCGACAGCACGCATGTGTACAGCTCCCGGTACGGCACCGGGGACGTTACCAGGGCTGGAGATAATGTTTACGATGTTAATATGACAAATAAATATCATGTATAGTACGGTCGACGAGTATTTGAATTTTTGTGTATTGTACATTAATTACCTGGCTTTATGGATATTCACATTAGTAACAAATCAAAATTACCAATAATCCTGCAAGGGAAAGGATATGCAAGTCTCATCGCATGTCCGTGCCGAGCACTATAACGTGCACGACACTGCATAAGCGCGCCATTTAACGCCGTTATGCATGTCTGTAACTCCTCCAGTTGCGACCGTTTCTCCTCAACACTGCGATTGTCCGCGCATTCTATGCATAATGCTGAAATGAGTAAAATTTTTGTTATTAATAAAGAATTTAATGCCTTTAAATTCTTTATTCATTATAATAATTACTCTATACTCTTAAAATTAAAAGTGAAGTGAAATTAAAAGTAATTTGAAATTAAAAGTGTAGCGGCCGGGTTTGATTTCTACTTGTGAGGAAGAATTATTTTCATTTTCTTGCTCTGTTAAAAAGAAGTCCATCATCCAACACGCAATGTCTCGAAAACTGTACAAGAAAAGTGGGGAACACAGTGTCTTAACACTAGGTTCACTCTGTCTACCCTTCTAAATACAGGATACAGAGAAAAAAACAAAAAAACTAATCTTTTACACACATACCTATTGAAGAAACAAGTCCGTCTTTAAGTCTTAAATACGCCACGTCGTCCTCAAACGTACGAGATTTCAAATCGGGGTCGATTAACTGAGGGGGATCCCAACTCACTATTGCATTTAGATCTCGGTTATCACTGTAATTGTGAATATAGATAAATAAAGCAAAATTAATAATAATGATTAACCTAAACATTTTTTTCTTTAGGATATATCTTTAGGATAGGATCGCCGTATTGCAGCAGCACAATGTCCGACCGTAAACCGAACGGTTTGATTAATACTTGATTGAATAAATGATTTGCATTTCCTTGCTCTGGTAATGAGGCAAAGCGGTATCAAATTCTGCCATTTAACACACAATGTCTTAGCACTAGGCTCCCTCTGTACTCTGCAGTATATAAAATACAAAATAAACCTAAACAAATTAAAAAAAACACACATACGTAGGCGGACACGGCAACCTAGCTGGAGCATGCAATGGCGCAGGAGGACCAGCTAGTAATGGCAATAACGCCCTTTCTCTACCAGCCAAGGCGCACCACGAGCACGCCTCTAACCTGGCACTCCAAGCACCCAGTTCGACTAGTTTCTCGAAGGTTCCATATTTATAAGCATAAGTTAAGTTCTCCGCTCCGTCTTTGACGTAGTGTTTGTGGAAGGCATGGGTGTCGGCTAGGAGTCGGAGAGCGCGAGCTGGGGCTAGGGCGGGGGACAGGCGCGCCGCGTGCAGCCAGCCCAGGGATACCAGCTGGACGAATTTCGCTTCAAGACGCTGGTATATCGATTCGGCTGCTATGGCGTTTCCTGTGAATGATTCATTATTATTTTATATATAAAAAATAAATAAATCAAAATGGGTAACAAAATATTTTTTTCTGTAAAAAATCCAAATATAAATTGAATAAGTCACAATAACTGTAATAGAATTTTTTTTTTTAATTTTCTTTTTTTTAATTTAGCAGAATACTCAGAAGGAACCTAGCGATAACACCACTCCATGCCCTATTTTTAAAATGTTTACTATCGGAATTCAAGACCGCACTTTTTCTTACAGAGAAGAGAGATTTAAAAATATAATTTTCCAGAGTGGGTATCAAACCCTCGACCAACGCGGTTATAGATTTTATTAAAATTAAAAAAAACAAAAATAACATACCAAGTACATGATATAACGTAATAAGAAGTAATTTAACATGGAAGTTTGAAGGTGAATTATGTAGTACCAGCTCCAGTAGACATAACGCCTCCACTATTGGCGCTGCGCTCTTCTCTTGAACAGCTGAAAGAATAAATAATAGAACAGTTATTATTTAATAATATTTATTTTTTGGTTTTTGTAAATATTACACCTTTATATTATGTTAATAAGCTATAAAAATCACCTGCATAAAAATAGTGATGTGCCGCAAGTGTCCCATATCCATCGGCGGCACAGAACTCCGTAGGCGTGGCGGTTATCAGTTGTTTGGCGACACATCGCAAGTACTGACGACGCAGTACCCCTGCTATAGTGAGGTACTCGCTGGCACTGGCCAGCGGAGAGGTGAGCCGCCATGCGCATATACATGATATGTGACGTTGTATATCATCTATCTGTAATATAATTATATATGTTTAGCTTCACGCGGTATTTCGCACATAGCAAGAAAGTCAGAGGGTACCTGGTAGCTTAGTGCTAAGAAAGATAAGACACTTCCATTCCTCACTTTCTGTCGAATTCTTGAGGTAATGAGTGGCGGAAATCAACAACGCTTTAAAGCTAAGAAACATAAATATTAATTTCCTTGAAAGGAATTCGAACCCACAACCTGTCGTGTTTAATCCTAGGCCTCAGTGCAATGTATTACTGTAATTACTAAATATTTGTTGCTATGCTATTATAGTGTATAAAAATTTTAGGAGAGTTTTAGTCTTTTCAACAAATATTAATTTTCAAAATCAATAGTCATAATGATAAAAATTAATATTAAGTTACGAAGTTTATTATGGTATAAATGTATCGTAATAATTAAGTATTAATAAATAATATGACTTACCGATTTAGGTTCACTATTTTCATCAAAGCCAAGACAAGTAAGAAAGTCTCTACACCTATCTTCTCTCTCTTTCTGAGGTATCATAGCTAAATAGGGTTTCAGATCAGGTACTGCACAGGGTTTGTTTGCAAATACCCTTAAATATTGAATACATAATGCAACACCACTGCCTAGTAAAGATGTAGGATCACCATCTACCGACAATCTTTTCCATAATTCTAACCGAGCTAAGTAAGGTCCCCTTAAGGTCCTACCAGACGACATACTTTCGACAAGCTGACAAATAAACTCATGGCACTTCTCCGCCGTATCATCAGCCGAGTTATCCCCATCAGATTCATTGTTATTTATCAATTTAAAAACAGAGTCAAAATATGGGAGGTAATAATCCCATCTATCTTGGTTATCCCATAATAATTCTTTACAAAGTAAGTTCAACCTTCTCCAATGGCCAAGTATCTTTAAATAAGGTATGCTAGCTTGTGCTGTTGAACCTGGCACAAGCTGAGTGTATAATGGACCTTCTATAAAATTGAGAATATCCTCCCATTTTTCTTGTAATTCTAAGATCATGATGTATAAGCGAGCCTCTTGTTCTGCCTCCATTTTGTTTTCTGATATAAAATTGTCAACCATTCTTTGAGCTAAAGTTAAGAGAATGCCTTTTTTTGTAGAATCATCTGTTGTTTTTGCCTGAAATTAGTAGTAAGAATGTATTTTAAAGTAAGTTTTGTATTAATATTCTCTTTTAACAAGTTATTAAATCTGATACATAAGAAATAAATATTTTTTTAAGGTAACTAGCACTTTAATGAGTTTAATAGGTAGGTAGCCTTGTTATATAAATAGATGTGATATTGAAGAACAATACATGGTGTAAGAATAATAATGGCTATGGTTTACTTGTTGGAAATTTTCTTTAGATAAGATTAGATTTCTCTCTTGATATACATTTATAAATAAAATTATGATTTAATTTGAAGCTGGACATTATTATTACTTTATAAAATATTGAAATTATTTAATTTAATTTGTGAATGTGCATTTTTTTACATATTTGAGTAGAATAATTTCATATTAGTACATATTTTTTTAATCATAATCAAACATATAGTACCCTTTATGAAGGGTCTTCTTTTTCTTTTAAAGAAATTACTTCAAAATTCATAATTTTATATTGTGTAGTAATACACTATGGAATTAGTCATTTATATAGCCTATAAATAAATCAATTCTAATGCTAATTAAAATTTAAAAATATGTGTGCAAGTTGACTTATTCATACTGTAAGTTGATTCATTTTACTGGACACACATTTTATTATACAATTGTTAACTTACTTGTAAAACAACACTCATAACAGCCCAGAAATAGTATGGATTTTTAGGTGCAAATTTATATAAGGCCATTGCAGCCCGCTGTTGTGATCTATAGTCCCCAATTCTCACATAAGACATGAATAGGTGTGAATAAAGTTCTTCACTATTTGGTTCAGCCTTTACTGCTGCTTCATATAATTCACATACCTTGTGGACTAAAATATTGTTATTTTTATACAAATTGTAAAATTTGAGTTTTTTGTTTAAAAAAAATGTTTTGTTTTTTAAATTAAATGGTTTATACTGTAAACAAAATGTTATCTACGACATTTGGAACAGATCAAATGCCCCACATATTTAATTAGATTCTTATATGACGAGGAATATAATGAATTTAATTATAGAATATTAAAAAACTTACATTGTTGAGATTCCCTATAAGAAATTGTCATTGCTTGTAAAGTTGAATCATCACTAGGTTTCTCTTTTGCTAGTGCTTCAAGCACAGTATGCGCCTCCGGACCTTTTCCTAACCTAAATAACGCTAGCGCTTTTAGAGCCCTAGCGGCTTGCAAAGTTGGACTCTTTTTAAGGACTTTTTCAGCCTCTTGCAAAGCCTTCTTATTGTTCCCATTGTCCAACCAATCTGCAACCAAAACGAAGAGTATCATCCTAAGCATTCATTACAAAAGGAAACAAAATAGCCGATTAGGTTACATGTCACATTTACCATAAATAGGACGTAATCTACGTTCAACGATACCACCGTCATGCATGTGCTGGGGACGTACTGCCATTTTTCATTTATAAAATCACTTTACAGTAAAATAAATGCTCCTAGGAGCTTTTTTTATAGTTTTGTAACAGCACGTTTGTTTTGAGATTGTCTATGGCTACCGATTGACTGTGACATTTCTTTAGAAATGTTGCCACTCACATAAAGTTGCCATGTAACATTTATATTATACTGTCTGTCTGTAGGGCTCTTTTTGTATATTATATAATATAGAATTTAAAATATACATATCTAATAAAGAAAACCCCTTGATTATAATATGAAAATGTTTTTAAAAAAACGAATTCTAAATATTAGTTCTTTACAATTTGCTCTAAAATATATTCTTGTTTTAATACGATCCGACGTATGTTGAAGAAAACTATATAATTGTATTAACTGTATTATAAGAAAATAAATTAATCTATAAAGAAGAAGAATCTTTTTCGTTGTTCATCCAAAATCATGTCATTGACAAAAGCTTTGTGAATAAATTCTCTTGTAGCATGGGTTATTCCTTTAATAATGACAAATCATCTTTAAAAGTAAAATATATTGGCAGCTTCATTTTGAAAAACGAACGTAATTTTTTTAAATATTACAATTGTATAAATCCACAAAAACATTGACAGATTGATAATAAAAGTTTTATAATAAAAATATCTCTATTATTTCATATTTAAGCTTATTTTGATTATTCAAAGGAAAAATGTGTTTTAAATAATGTTTCCCTTTTTAAAAAAACCTTTGCCCGTAAGAGACCTTTGCACTATACTGTTCGACTTAGCAAAATCTTTAATACCTTTGTGCACCTATTTGTATTTTTTTGCAATTAAGTGTTTTTGAATGAATGTTTTTAGCTTCATGCTGTTTCCCGCACAGGCAAAGGGAACCAGTACTTAAGGGAAACTTGTTTCCATTCTCCACTTTCCACCGAATTCTTGAGGCATTGCCCGTTGAGTGGCGAAACTGGACGACGCACTTTGCCTCGTTACCAGTGCAAGGAAATGAAAATATTAAATATTTCATTACTCCCGAGTAGGAATCGAACCCACAACTGTTGCGTTTACAGTCGCACGTTCGTGCCGTGCGCCGCGACGGCCTCATGTAATTTCACGTTAAAGTATATATTTCTACATAATACGAATTAGGAAACTAACTGTATACATTTCACATTTGTATTTGTTTTCACTTTCACCGCACCTATTCTGTGATTAGTTTTTATTGTTGACACATAATTTTCATAAATAATAAAACGAAATAATTTTATATTTTTTATTTAATTTATAAATAAAAATGTACATCATCATATTTCACCATCATTCTTTATTGTATTACCCACTGGACAGCTATACATGGATTATTTTTAATAAAATTTAATATAATATTTGTATTCGTACAAACGGTTTTCTTTATTATTTATTCAATATACTATCATCATGAAAATAACTTAAATTGTGTACATAAGTATAAGAATATGTGATAATATAATTTATTATATATTTTTATCTAATTACGTATATTTGAACAAACACAAAAATATTCCAATGCATAGCTCTACAATCACACATTCTCGAAATATCCTAAATCTATTTTTACACTATTTATGACTAAAAAGGCAGTGGCAGTTGCATCTGAGTCTTAAAGTTATTACTTCCTTAAGTCGACTGTTTCGAATCCGGAATCAGATATAATCTTAGGGGCTGAAATTTCAGGAGGGTTTTCCCTAGATAGGGACATCTTTTTATGTCTAGGAGGAGGAACAGGAGCTGGTGGAGGCATTTTCAATTTCAAAAGATTCTTTATCCTCATGCCACCTCTGTAATAATACAGGTATATGCCGGCGAGAACGCCCACCGCAATGAAGAGTGCCAGGAGTGCGATAAGGAGTCCGTACCAGGCACTTCCAGTGGATTCTTCTGGAATTGGAATCGGTAGTTCCGTAGTAGTTCTGTTTGGTGGCACGTAAGTGGGTCTTGGCCGTTTTGTTGTAGTAGTAAATCGGCTGCCTATAGCTATATCAGCGCATGCTCTGAACTCCTCCTGGGGTCCACAACCAACGGCCCCCGTCCCGTCCGCGCACGTGCCCCAATTGTTACCGGCTATATATCGCCACTGCAAAACGCAATGGGGGCATTCTAATCCATCAGGAAGTTCGTATTTCATTTCATATATTTTATTTCCCTCACGTGGGTAGTATTTTGTGTTATCTTTACCTTCCAATCGTAATACATGTTTGTCCATGCAGTCTTGATTAGTAGATTTCGGTTCATCACATACCCTAAATTCAAAGAATCCGTTGTGGCTTGCCGTTAATTCTACCTTTATCACTATGACATCTTTGGGCGCGTATCGTCGGACGATAACACCTTGACCAAATCTGCCTCCTAATTCGTGTGCGCGAGGCTTAGGTGCATCCCAGGCATCACCACAGACACCACATTTCCCATTGTTCTTATTCCATTGTCTGGAGAAACCTCCGCAGTACAATTCGTGATCATTATAGTTATGTGGTGTGTCGAATCCGTAGCGCCATGCCGATGCTCGAGAAGGTGGTTCAATGAGTCGCCCATGACCGTTGACGCCTTTTTCCAGTAAAACCAGTATTGCTACGCCGTACCATATTATCTGTAAAAGATAGACACAAAATTATTTTCATGTTTTCATTTTTATAGTAGGTTAGGCTGAGGGAACCCGGGAAACTAATGTTAAGACACTCTGTCACCCATTAGGACACTTCCATTCACCACTTTCCGCCGAATTCATTGCGTGTTGAGTAGCGGAACTCAACACCGCCCTTTGCATCAAGACCAGTGCAAAGAAACGAAAATACTATTAAGTATTCGATTTCCTTTGAGTGGGAATCGAATCCACAGTCTGTCACGCTACGACTGGCCTCTAGTCATTTGTGATAAAAAATATTCAGGTCACGCTGATGCTGTACAAAGTACGGCATGCAAAATTTCGTCTTTGTTGTTGTTGTCGCAATAATAAAGAATTACGTAAATTTTAGCACAAAATTTTACAAGTGAAGCTTGAACTTTTTGTGATAAGTAGGTATCTATTACCTACATAATAAAATTTAAAGTCGTTTTGATTTCATTATTATAAGGTAAACAGTTTTAACTACGGTGAATACTAGAGCAAGACATCGTACCAAATAGTTAAAATTAAAACATCGTTTAGTTTCACTATATTAACTTCGATGGTAATCGTTTCATGGTTTTTATTTATTACTTAAAATTACATCACAAGCCTTAAATTAGAATAGTAACAGTCACTCTAACAGAGATTACGGAATAATCAATTTCAATGTTTTTTTATTAAACACTATGAGATAAAAGTAACATAAAACAAAAATATTAAAAAATAATTTCAGTAAGCCGAGGTCGTAGTGGCACAGGCGTACAAGGGTGTGACTGTACCGTGACAGTTGTGGGTTCGATCCCCATCCGGGGGAAATAATTATTATTAAGGCTCGTCGTTAAGTTTCGCCAATCTATAGCAATGTTTCAAAAAATTCGGTGAAAAGTGGACAACGGAGTATCTTAATTCTTAATATTAGGTTACTGCTGATTTTTTTTTAAAAATTACATTCTAAATTCTTATTAGTAGATATCTTATAACATAATTAGAAATTTTAGTTATTTAGAAAAGGCGTTCGCGCTGCTAGGTCATTGAAGTGTTACGCGCGAGCGATTTTCTAAGGTCCGACTTAAGCAGGATGTGATTTGAAGTTTACGGCTTTCTTACACACCGTGGCCCGTATTTATTAATTATTCTCAAGTCTTAGATCGATCTTGAGATGCCGTTTTCATTCACAGATATGTAATTTATGAATGAAAACAGCATCTCAAGATCGATCTCAAATGTTGTGTACGCTTCATTCAGCATTGCCAGATGTCCCGTCACGAGTTTGACGATATAGGCCCGATTTTTAGCCCAAAATTTAAATATCCCGAGCGGGATAAACACAGTCCAACTTTTGGTGAATACCACGCACTTTGAGAATTCTTTTTTAATTACTTTATCTTTTTAATAACAATTCCAGAGATAATAATCCCGCTTTTCCCCCAGACAAAATCTGGCAACGCTGGTTTCCATCATCGTGTCACGTTTCCGTAGTTTAGTGCATAGGCGTATCGAGAGATATTTTCTGGGCTGGCTGGATTTTACCTTTTCAATTTTTCTATTAGTTCAATTTCTGGACACCAGACTATTCTGGGGTGGGCATGGACCCCCCGGCCTCAGTCTTATGCCCATAGTTTAGTGTCACGGAAAACCGCATGTACATGTACGTAGATACTAGCTGCATGCGTGTCGATCAGTTCACTGACTCTCGCGTGCCATTGTTATTGTAAATGATAAGAATATGATTGCTTGTAATGGAAGATAAACAAATAGTTGCTATTTAAATTTCATGTTTAGAGATGCATGTTTAGATAAAATCCTTGTTATGTAGTCAGTAATGCCTTAGATTATTAAAGAAATTCTTAAATTATTGAAGTTAAGAAATCTGTGGTTTAACACGTGGTATTTCGAATTTGAATGGGAAACGGAGAGTGGAAAGTTTTCTACACTAGGTTCTCTCTACGTGCATTGCTTTATGTGGAACGATCCTTCCTAAGAAGATAACGATCCACTAAACATGGTAAATGATAAAAATTGGAACAGGCTTATATTATGAAATATATTTTTTATATTTTTTTTCAGCTTCACTTTGTGTCCCGCGCAAGCCTGCCCCAGGCAGGGGGAACCTGGGAATTTAATGTTAAGACACTTCCTTTCTCTAATTTCCACCGAATTCTGGAGGCATTGCGTGAGAGTCGAGACTCTACTGCCTCGATTCCAAAGCGAAAAATAAAAAAAACATTTCCTCGAGTAGAAATCGAACTAACAACGCGCCACGACTAGTTTCACGAATATATTATAATGCTATATATATATAAACATATTTATAATTTACATTATATTAGAATTTCTTCACAATAAGTCTAATGGAGGCTACCGCCAAGTGAAACTATGTAACTCCGCTGTGAATTGATTGCGTAAACTGAAATGATATCATTCTGACACAATTAAACCCTTTATGTTTATATAAATTATTATTATTCTAAGCCTGTGTAAATTAAGTAATACTTAAATTTGAATTACTATTCATGTACATACCTACTTACGGTTATGTATATGATATTACTACAGCCCTGTGCGGCTACGCCCGCTTGAAATATACAAATGTTTATTTAAGTGTATTTAAAAGAAACCAGAGACCACACCACACAATTTACTATCAAAACGTTACCCCGAAATACTACAAGAAAACACATTTACACTAACATTTCTGCTGAAAGCTAAAGTCCAGACCCGAAGAAAATATCTCTAGATATGCCCATGTTTATAGATAATAAAAACTCGCTAAGTAGAGAACGATAATTATCTATTGTTATTTTGCTAAGCTTTATGCTGTCTCCCGCATATAGCAAGACCGACAGAGGGAACTTGCGAACCTAGTGTCAAAACGCTCCGTCCCGATTAAAATACTTCCGGTCCCAACCTTCCGCCGAAAGGTCATACATGTACTAAAATACACTGTACTAAAACAGCCATTGAAATAATGATAAATAATATAGGTATTTCCAATTATTATTATTGTAAGTAGTAAATGAAGGATTAAGTAAAAACTATGTTCAAATAGTAATTTTAAAGGTAATATAATTAATATAACCGTGAGAACATAAGATATTGTTTTATTGTGGTAGAGTATCGTGAAGCAATATCGTCTTAAACTTAGAATTGCGTAGGTAAATTACCGTGTATTGTATACTAGCGACCCGCTCGCGGCTTCGCCCGTTTGATCTACATAACTATTCATTTACTAACCTACTTTCGTTTTCTATTTTTATTTTCATACACAAAATCTATAATTATATTAAAAATAAAGTTTCAATTTATTTAATAAAACCGATATTTATATTTACAGCCATTAGTCGAACAGCATTCTTTAAAATAATATACGTTTTTATTAATAAGCCGATTGAAATAAAATAAATACTAAATGTTAAGGGAAGCTTGTTAAAATAAAATACTAAACCTGCAATTATGTAAATCAAGCCGTTAGTGTAGACAAACACACAGACAAACAAACAATATAAAAAAATAAAAATATATTTTTTTATTTCTATTACGCTATTAATTGCCACTAAAACTAAAATATTTTTTCTTATATATATCTTACATATATAGACACCGATCAGTTACGATTTTATTATAAGTAAGTAAAAAAATATAAATTACGAAGTTACCCACATTAAAATTTATGTTCCGTTTGTTCTTTTTCGTTACGCATTATTAATAGTATTAAAGCCTATTCATAAATATACATTTCAGTAGTCGACAGAAGGGAAGTAGGAAATCACATGTTCAAGGTGCGGTGGAACCACACGCTCTACATATCAAGTAGTAAAGTATTACGCGGTATTAATTTCGCTGATCTTACTTTTATTGTCAATTAGATTTTTTTTGCTTATATGTTGTAATTCTGAATTCTAGAATTAAAATTAATAATCACTAAATTAAAATTAAGTTAGTTAGTAATAAAATATTTTTTTCTTATATTATGGCATAATTAGGTTCAGCTGTTGGTCAACTTTGAAAAAAAAAATCAAAACGTCAAGAATTTAGTAAAATAATTACGAAGACAGAATATAAATGTCTAATTTGGTAATTACTAAAATATTTAGGTAGTTGTTCTTTTTTTTCAAAGTGAAGAGAATTTACAACAAAAATATGTAAATTTCTTTAGTCAGACAAATTTGCTGTCGATGCTGTTGTAAGCTATAAGGAATTGCCACACTCACAATGGTTTAGCAACCGGGGTCAGTGCGGTACGTGTGGAGCGTGCTTATTATTTGATACAATACTTTTGTTTCGGCAATGATACGTTTGTCCATTGTTATTATAATTATTTGTATGTATGTATATATATAAAAATGTCTCCCAAATTTTGAAGGGTAAGCAAAGAAAACCCCATTAACCTAAACCCCTTAACCGCCAGTTAAGGTAGATATTTTTTTTAGATTTATGCTGTATCCCATACACAGCAAGTTATTTATTTTATTCTAGAAAATGAATTTTTAATATTTTCTTCGGCTTGCTGGCGTCGAGGCAAAGCGCGGCGTAGAGTTTCGCCACTAAACACGCAATGTCTCCCGAATTTGGCCAAATACTTCAGCATTGTTATTAACATATTCCATTCTCTCTCTCTCTCTCTCTATCTTTCCCTTATTTTAGGACAGCAGGTCAGTAGAGCACTTCGTGTTACTAGACTAAGGAAACAATTGTTAAGTAAAATAGAAAAAAAATGAATATAGCAATAATTTCACATAGAATCCATATCAAATCAATAACAACCGTATAAGTTGAAACTTTTAGTATGCGTGCTAAGGTACCACTTTCGTGGCGGGAATAGTAAAGAAAGTGAAACTGTCTTCGGACAATACAAAGTCGAATAGCAATGGCGGAAATATTGTCAGTTTCGTTCACACATAGCTAGCTATGTTAAATAATTATTAATGTTGAATTTGAGCCATATTATGATAGATTTTTTTGAATCATTTCTACGTTGTAAATATATTTTTTTCAGCTTCATATTTTTTTCAGTAGGCAGAGGGAGCCTAGTGTTAATACCCTCCGCTTCCAACTTTCCACCGGATTCTGGAGACATTGCGTGTTGAGTGACTTTTCTCAACGCCGCCCTTTGCCTCGACACCAGAGCGAAAAATAAATTTAATATTTCATTTCCTCGAACCATGTCAGGAAATGTCTCTCCTCTCACCTCTTCCGTGTACACGCTTGTAAATAATCTAACCTATAATTTTTGCTCCTAGCTCAATAAAGTATATAAGTGAGTTTTAGTTAATAAAATTAAGACAGGAAATCCAGAAGCCAATTCAATTCGGTCTTTAGAATTAAAGTAAGTATTTTATTCGTTTTGTTGTTGTAAGAATTAGAAGGTATTTAGGATTAAAGTAAATTCGACACGTGTGTGTTTTGTTTAATAGAAACACCTTCGCGTGTAGAAATTTAAAACATTAACAGACTCTATTAAGTAAACGACTTAAATAAAAGAGGAGAAACATTATTACACCAGTAGGTACATTCTAAGAAAAATACGTTTTTTAGTAAACTTATAAAATTTTCCATTTTTTCCTTTCTTTAATTTAGTATTATAAGTGTTACTTTAAAAATATTGAAAAGCTTAGGTAGTATAAATAATTTATATCTATGTAGGTCAATAAAGGCCCGTATTTATAAATCGCCCTCAAGTCTGAGATCGATCTTGAGACACCATTTTCCGGTTTATAAATACGGGCCATAAAGGCGCACTTAAAAAACACGCGTTAGTTGAAATTTTCAATTAGTCTTCTGTTTGCTAGTGACTCCTATATATATTATTCTATTTGTTTGTAACGATTATTATAATAATTGATCAATATTAAAGTTTTTAAGACGTATTTTTTTTTTTACGCACACAGATGAGTCAATGCGGAATTATTTTGTTGAAATTCATTAAATGATGCCGATCCGGGATATCTGAATAATATTAACATATGAAATTAGTAATATAAAATACGAAACGAGATCAATTTATATGAATACATAATTTGGTAATAAATATACGGACGTCTCTTTGATAAATAACATTTAAATAAGAAACGCGAAAAAAACATTTTTTGTTTTTTTTTTAAACTGTAAACTTGGCAGTGTGTGGGTTCGATTCCAACTCGAGCAAATGAAATATTTCATATTTTCATTTCATAGCTGTGGTAAAGCGCGGCGTTAAGTTCCGCCACTTAACAAGCAATACCTCCAGAATTCAGCGGGAAATGGGGAACGAAGTGTCTTAACAATAGGTTCCCTATACCTAACCTGCTAGGTGCGGCATATAGCGTGATTTTAAAAAATGAGTTGGCATTTCTAATTTTCTTTCTTTCTTTATTTACAAAATTATATTAAAATCCAAACAAATAAACGAATTCTTGTAAGTATTGCATAAGAAGAGATCTTTATCTATAAACTGTAACAGATGTTTTAACAACTTTGGTAAGAATGGACCTTATTGTTATTCGATGGACGAAATTTTTCAAATAAAAGACCCTGGCACCTTTCACTTCGACTGTTGCAATGTTGGAGACACTGGACGAACTGGTTCCAATTAAATTGAATTTAATATTTCAGTGACACATTTCATAATATCTATTTTAATGGCATAAGTAATTATAAAAGGCCTGTGCTATACTAAGATTGTGAACAATGCGAAATTCCAATATTATAAACTAGCGACCCGCTCGCGGCTTTACCCACTTGAACGATATAATTGTTAATTTACTAATCTACATTACTTTCAGCTTCACGCTGTATCCCTCAAACAGCAGGGTAGGCAAAGGGAACAAAGTGTTACGATACTCCCACTTTCTGCCGGATTCTGAGGGCGTGTTGAGTGGCAGACAAGAGGCAACTCTTGTTTGCCTCGACCCCAGAGCGAAGAAATGGAAATATGGAAATATGTGGAGATCAAACTACTTACATTACTTTCGTTTTCTAATAATAATAAAGCTAAAAGTTTGGTTAAGCGCTCTTATCTCAGGAGTTTTTTTTTTGCGTTGGACAATCCCTCTATAGAAGGTTATTATATTTAGGCTCCGTTACTCGCGGTCACTGTAACCTCGGACAATAAGAATGTGTTATCATTTACGAGTTATATAAACCGTTAGTTATTTCCATTTCATTATTATTGTTGATTTTTTTAGCTTCATGATGTATTTCGCATATAGAAGAGTAGGCAAAGGGAACCTAGTGGTAAAACTCTCCGTTCCTCATGTTTACCAAATTTTCGAGACGTGACGTGCTGAGTCGCGGATTCCACTGAGTATTGCTTTGTTCTCGGAGCGAAAAAATGAAAATATTAATAAATAACAATTAATTTACCGACTGGGATCGAACCAACAACCATCGTGTTTACAGTCACACGCTTGCCACTGTGCCATGATGGTAAAACTTAAATAAAGCTAGTATTGTAAAAACACTTTCATTATTGATTGACTGACAGACAAACGCACGAAAAATTCTTTTTCTTTTAGTAGTATTGGCAGAAAAAAATATGTATTTTAATGTAGTGTCGCAATATTTGAGTGTCGTGAGCGAGTTTTATTATAAAAAGTAAGTTTTTACATTTTACAACCAGTTACTGGCGCGAGGAAAGTTTTGGGTGAAAGTTGTTCAACGCCTAATTGATCAAGTATCCCCAGTATATTAAATATATTTAATTTTTAGAAACTAACATGTTTAAATAATAATAAAATAATAGTAAGCTTCACGCTGTATTCCTAGTGTTAATACACTACGCTTTTCACGTTCCATTGAATTTTGGAGGCATTACGTGTTGAGTGGCGGAATTCAACGCGGCGCTGTTGCCTTGGTATCAGTTCGAAGAAATGAAAATATGAATAAATTAAATAAATAAATTATTATTCATTCCGCGAGTGGGAATCGAACTCACAACCATCGAGTTACAGTCACGCCCTTGTGCCCCTACGCTGGTACGACGTCAATATAGAAAACAAGCTGTACAGAATTTCTCTATGAGAAATACTGTTGTTAAGCAGTCGAAAGAAAAACATAAAATTAATCATAGTCATTATGGAGAAAACATAAACCATTGAATGTAGATTTACGTAAATATTGCTTTTAGTTCAAGTTGTAGGTTTCTCCTTTTCTTTTATTACTATTTATTACTAAATTGCTTCATATCGGTGATCATAGCAGGGTTGGTGGAGGGAATCTGTGAACCTCATGTTAAGATACGTAAGTTTCCCACTTTTCGCCAAATTCTGGAGTATTGCGTGTTGAATGGTGGAGCTCATCGCTTCGCTTTACCTGCCCGCCCGTTACCAGAGCGAAGCGAATATTTAAATTACATTCCCTCGAATAGGAATCGAAAACCACAATGGTGGTCCTGATCTGGTGGTCCCAAGATTTTTTAATTTATTAGCAACTTTTTTTATAAGTAATTAACAGGTATAACGTAATATTTTAATTTATCAGCCTCACATTGTATGTCGAAACTAACAGGGTAGGCACAGGGAACCTAATGTTAAGGCACTCCGTTTCCCACACTACCAAATTTTTCAGGGCATTGCGTGTTGAGTGGCGAAGTTCAACGCCGGTAATTAATTAAGTTTGACATAAGCAATACTATGTAGTATGAACAGGAAGGAAGTTCTATATAAATACGAATATTACCTACAATGTAATTCGACAAAACAATGTCTTTCACAGTACTCGTCACATATTACGGAAATTATTTTAATATTAAAATTACTTGTGAATTAAAATTAGAAAGTAGCCATTTGTGTCTTTTAAAAATGGTGTTCCGTGAGAGTTTAAAACAACTAAATATCTCCTATTTTATATAAATCTAAAAATAATAGGCACGATTCCATCTCCTGAGAACTTTTATTATGTAAATCTATGCGTTAACATAATGGAGAAGTATTTAAGAAAAAGTTACGTTCAGGTCAGTTGTGGTGCCGGGGTCGAAGTGTGAGTGTAAAAGTAACTGGTTGTGGGTTCGATTCTCACTCGAGGATATGAAATATTTAATATTTTCATTTCTTCGCTCTGGTGTTGAGGCGAGGCGTGGCGTTGAGTTCGGCTCTGGAATTCATCGGTATAAGGGAAATGGAGGTTTCCCTCCATCCATCCCTTAACATTAGGTTCCCTCTGCCTAACCAGCTCTTTGCAGGTTACAGCGGGATACTAAAAATTACGTTGGAAACCAGGTAACCAGTCACATCACACTTGTGCCCATGCGCCACGATTGGTCTGGGCACGCCACGAGCAAATGGGCAATATAAAGTTCCGATTAAAGGACTAACTTGCAATAACACTAAAATTGTATGATTTGGATAAGAACCGGTCTAACCACAAGACGATGGTCAGATAAACTAGATGAGTTTTGAAGGTTAGTTGGTAGTCATTTCAAGAATAAGAATTAATATTTAGATTGATAAAGACAATTTTTTAAAAATTTGACACAAGCTTTATTATTACTGTAGTGATGTCTTTTTCTAGTCATAATAAGACCAGTCGTGGCGCATGTGAAGAAGCGTGTGACTGTGGGTTCGATACCCATTCGGGGGAGTTAAATATTAAATCGATCGATTGTAAAAATAGGGGATATGATAGCGACCGATGACAAAACGTCACATTTTAATATCAAAAGCTTGCAGTACGTAAACGTATTACTTAGCCAGAGAAAATAATGTCTCTAAAATCTCTCTCTCTCTCCCCCTCTCTCTACTTTTTTTCTAACAAAGAAAGAATTAAACAGTAACTTGCATACGAGTATGAGATACATTCTTAGAAATTGATCGACGAACATGTTTACACTGATAGTGTGCATTTCTTTGGAAAACTTAAATACCGACAATACCATCGATTGTTCTGGATATAAGAAGAAAACATTTTTTTTTAATATTTAGCCATTTTATCTATAATAAGTTAATTTAGATAAATTGCTCCAGTTTACAATATAGATTGTCTTTGTAAAAAAAAAATTAAATCAGCTTCACGCTGTATCCCGCAGACAGTAGGGTAGGCAGAGGGAACCTAACACTCCGTTCCCCATTTTCCATCGAATTCTGGAGGCATTGCGTGTTGAGTGGCGGAACTTAACGTTGCGCTCTCCCTCGACTCCAGAGCGAACAATCGAAAATATAAATTTAAATAAAGTCAAGGAAACAACTTAATGGAGAAAAACATAATTTTAACTATTTTATCTATAAGTTAATTTAGATAAGTTACTCCAGTTTTCGATAAATGTAGGTTAAGTTAGTACATATTTTGGATACAAGACAAATAAATATTATTATACATATTTACATTGGCATAGAAATATGATAAGCAGAATGTAGTCACTGAAGTAGTGTAGTGTCTTAACACTTAGGTCCGTATTTCTCATCTCAAGATGTCGTTTTCATTCATACATATGAAATTTATGATGAAAATGCCATCTCAAGGTCGAACTCAGTATTGAAAGCGGTTTAAAAGCACGGGCGTTATCGTATCTAGAGATGTTTTCTGTGGGGACCTATACTTTAGCTTTGAACAGATCTGTCGTGTAAATATGGTTATTTTGAATTTTTCGGGGAATTTTCTTATACATAAATTTTCTGGGGTGGGCACGAGCCACCCAGTTTTAAGTTCCCCCAGTCCAGTTTGCTACATGTGCGATACAAGTAGGTAAATTATTATTAAATTTAATAACTGAATATTTAAAAAAAACTCTTCTAAGTTTGTCAATTCTTTAAACGAACTCGCTAGAAGTTTTTAAAACAGGAACTAATGGCGTCTAAAACATTCCGGTTTGGAGTTATTTCTTTGCAGCCCACGTTATAGAATTTTTAATTTAAATGTCAAATTTTAGTCGTTAAAATTTGTTAAATATTAGATGTTTATATTAATAAAGGTTAAAAGTTAATATTTTAAATATTATATCACTAACCAGTTCATACAATTGCACTTTGGGTTTAAAAAGGGCAGTTATAATCAACCTTTGCCTAGGCTAGGTTATAAATTCCTACTAAGAAATTTCTTCAATAATAACTATTGGATTTAAATTATTTAAATTAATGAATTTATATAAATAAATAATTGCATTCATTGGATAAGATATTTCAAAATGCTTCGTAACTCACCATATAATAAGATAATATGATATAAGTATTATGTATTACTTGTTAAATAAAAAAATAAGAATTAAACAGTTTCATTATGTTATATTCGACCCTGTCTCATTTGCGTTTCACGCATCTTCCCGCAACAGGATAGGCAAGAGAACCTAACGTCAATCATATCAAGAAACTTTTCTATTTCCCTTTCAAATTCAAAACATTGCGTGTTGAGTAGCGGAATTCAACGTCGGAATTTGTCTTGTCAGGAAGCACATAACAAGTTATATTTGTATAACGTTGCTTTATTTCTGTGAAAATAAATAACTCATCAATGAATGTCAAATATAACTATACTTTTTTTAGTATCTCGCCCATAGCAGGATACTAGGTTCCTCTAGCTATCCTGCTCACTCCATTCCTATTAACATTAACACATCCGTTCATCATTTTCCACCGTATTCTGAAGGTATTGCGTGTTGAGTGGCGGAAGTCAACGTCATGAAAATATTAAATAATTCATTTCCTAGGATAGTAATCGAACTCAGAACCTCTCGCGCTTACTGTCGTACGCTTATGCCCCTGGGGCACGACAGGCCTCATACTCTAATGAATCATATAATTTTTGGATATATATTATACCTATTTATATTACCATTATTCAAAGAATATGAATCAGTAAGTGCCGTTCCCAATAACACAGTTTAAAATGCACGCGGCGTTGTTAAAACCACATCAGAAACGGTCATAGTTTTTTGGTTAACTATGTCGAATACCTTTTTATGTAAATGTGATGGCCCTTTCGACAAACTGTTACGTAGTTGCCAAATGAATAACTTTGACTTTTACTTGTGTAAACAATTTATTTTAGTTTTATATATTATTTAATTTAAGATATTTCGTATATGGGTTGGCCGAGGGAAATTAGTGCTAAGATACTACCGCCTAATTTTCGAGACATTGTGTGTTGAGACGTTGCATTTTATCTTGCACCAGAGCGAATAAAAAAATCAAACCCACGTTCTTTCTTCGTCTTCTATTTTCTATAAACAATTTGTATTGTACTTAATAAGCATTTTTTTTAGCTTGATGCTGTACCCAGTACATAGCGGGGTAGGCAGGGGGAACCTGGGTAGCTAGTCCACTCCAGCACCAATAATAAAATGTATGATAGGAGGCCTCTAAAACAAATTTTACTACAAATAATCCTTTCTCCAGGAACTTTGTACCCAGTTATCTAAATTATGAATGTATGAACTCTGGCACGCTGTTTGTGTTCCCGATTCCTAGATTAGGGGGAATTCCCATACTGTCAATAAAATCGATTTGGGAATTCTGTATATAAATAAATATAGGCACTATCTTTGTGTATAAGATAAATTTTGTGCTTTCTAACAAACGAACTGTATGTGTTCTTAAATTTATTAATTAGGTACTGTTAAACTTAAACTAGTTTTAATCTATATAAGTACCTAAATATATTTGCAGTGGGAACCTAAGCTTACTGGACATGTACTATTAAGATAATCCGTTCCAATTAAGACACTTCCATTTCCCACTTTCGTTTCGTTTTTGTGATGATTGGCGGAACCCAACTGCTTCGCTACCAGACCGAGAAAACGTAAATACTACACATTTAATTTCCCCTAGATTGAATTTAACCGACGACCGTCGCATACCCTTGTGCCACCGGGCCGCGAAGGCCTCTAATATTTAGAAGTTTTACTGTTTAAATAACTTTATATTTCCTAGGTCCTATATAATAAAAAAAAACTATTCAAATATACATGATAATTATCATGTAAATAAATCCATTTAGAACAAAAAATATATAATTTAAATATGCTATTTAAGAGTGATACAAATAAGTTATATCCGAACCGATGACCATGAACTTTGCCAACTAAGTATAAAGGTGGTGGAATGACGCAGCTAGACGAAGATGGACATTTTTATTATAATTAGTTATAAAATATTATAAACAACTTGTTTTGTTTACGTTTTTAACGTATTTAAAATGTTTTTCTATATTTCGTAAAGAACAAGTAATGACTGTAATCACGGTAGATTGTGAGTTCGATTCCCACTCGAGGAAATGAAATAATGAATATTTTCATTTCTTCGCTCTGGTTACGAGCCTGGCGCTAGGTTCCGCCACTCAAGACACAATACCTCCAGAATTCGGCGGAAAATGGGACAACGGAGTGTTTTAGCACTAGGTTCCCTCTGCCTACCCACCTGCGTACGGGATACAGGTGATGTTAAAAAAACATTTAGTTTAATTTAAAACAATTTTAATTAGTTTAATTTAATATCAAACGATATGTTTTGACTACTGTAAGTCCATTGAGAGTTCAATATTCTAATAATATAACAAATTGAGTCACTATATGAGTCAATCTTTAGTTTAGTATTTGAACCGATGATTCTTTATATAACAATTTACTAATTATTTATAATTTCCTTCCGAATTAGGTAAATAAAGTATCTACGTAATTCAAATATTTTTGTGAGGAACCTGTGGGAAGTTAAAATCAACGTCGCATTTGGTTCCTGAGTACCTAAACACAAATTCGAGCCTATTTGTCGATTGCACTTATGAATATAATAATGAAATGGACGATGATGAGGTAAAATATTTCCTAGTAACTGAGCTAATGGTCAAAATATTAGAGAATAATACCTTATGTAGTACCTACTTATATACGTATATTATACAATTATTATAGATGGGTAGGCAGAGGGATCCTGGGCAACTAGTGTTAAGTTACACCGTTCTACATTCAGATACTTCTGTTCTCCACTTTCCTCCGAATTCTTGAGGCATCGCGTGTTGAGTGGCGGAACTTCGCGCTTTGCCTGGTAACTAAAACGAAGAAATGAAAACATTGAATATTTCATTACTTCGAATGGGAATCAAACCTACAACCGTTGCATAACAGTCGCATGCTGCACCACGATATGTAAATATAATTTATTAATGACAAGACAAAGAAACGAAATTCTCTTTAGTGAAAGGAAACAGGTTTAATAAAAAAGAAATGGAAAGTTTAAATCATTGGAGATGTTAATTATAAGTGTTTAAGCTCACTTCCAAAACATATTTTATTTATTGTATTTTTTATGAAACTGTTTTTTTTTTTAATTTATAAGTTCATTCATGTTGGAATATAGCTTATCACTTTTAATTGTTATTTATTATTATATAACCGTTTGGAAAAGAAAAGATTCCTTTTTTGACGAAAACTGAGGAACGGAGTGTGTTAACACTAGGTTCCCTCTCCTTATCTTGCTATATGCGGGATACAGCGTGAAGCTTTATATTTTTTGTTTCTAATTAATAAAAATACTGATGTGAATCTGATTGTTCTTAAGTGTAACATTTACATAAATGACATAAACTTCAATATAATTAGTACTTTATTAGTCGACTTGCAATAGGTACTTGTTATGGATACTTATATGCAAACAAAGATGACTATGCTTATTAATTTATTATAGCTTCACGCGAATCCTGTAGGCATTGCGTGCGCATGTAAGTGGCGTAACTCAACGCCGCGCTTTGCCTTGTAAATAAGCATTCATTCACCCCGAGTGAGAATCAACCCCATAACAACGCCACGACGATCTTAAAGGTTTTGTTATCCAAAAATATTAATTCTATTCAAAATTAAAAACTAAGCAATAAACTTCCATTACTAAATGTTGAATAGAATAGTAGGTATCTTTTGTTTAGACAATTCTCACACTAAATATAATGTAAGCCGTTATTGTGACCTTAGTCAGTATTTACACCATCTATATATTACTAAATGGATTTATTTTAGTACCCACAATCGTACATTTCGACTGTATTGTGTTTTTAAGAAGGTTAGTTAGGTCAGTGTGAATTAGTGAAGGATATTTCTCGAAGAAATTAGTTATTATTTATGAATGGTTTCAATTCTTATCTTTGGTAACAAACGCAACAATGGGGAACGGAGTGTCTTAACACTAGGTTCCCACTGCTTACCCTGCTTTATATAAGATACAGCGTAAAGCAAAAAAAAGAAAAATAACATTTCTCTATTAACTCTATCATACAACTATGTATGTAAAATATGGTAGAGTTAAAGTAAGTATTTTAAAAATTATTTCTCAACGACAAACATTTTAAAAATGCTTAAATGTAATTTGTTATCATTGAAAATTATTTAATTCTAGAACTAATAATACTATTATACATTGATTTTGTAATAAAAATTTACGAAACAAACATTTTTTGGTAGTGTAAGAAAAATAGGTTTTTTTTTATAATTAAAATGTCAAATCTGCGAATAATAAAATTATATCAATTTAATTTTATTATAAATGATATTTCTACTATATTAAACTATTATATTAAATATAAACTTATATAAACACCAATATAATACCAACCAACCAGAAAACGTTACAGTCTATCAATTCACTTCCTAGTTTTGTTTTTATTTATGTAAGCTAATAAGGCTGTGAGTAACGCGAAAGTAATTGAAATATTTTATTCACTTAACGTTATAATAAGTAAAAAAAAAATCAGCTTCACGCTGTATCCCGCACACAGCAGCGTAGGCAGAGGGAATCCAGTTAAGATACTCCTCTACTACGAATTCTGGAAGCATTGTTCAGTCGCGGAACTCAACGCCGCGTTTTGCCTCGACATCAGAGCGAAGAAATGTAAATATAAACGAATTATTCATTTCCTCGAGTGGGAATCGAAACCACAACCACTCGCGTTTACAGTCACACCCTTGTGCCGCTGGGCTACGACGGCGTTAATATATTATAATTAGTAAAAATAAATAATTGTGTATAACGTCATTCACATTTTGTGCTAATGGCCACAGATATTAATTAATATCATGTAACGGAACTAAGTTATTAATAAACTGTTACTTTTTTTATATAATTAATATTAAACAGCACGCGATTTTTTGAAACGGGCGGAAAGTAAAGAATGATGCTTATTATTATAACTAGGTTTATATGTTCTTCAAAATATATGGAGATCAGCTTCACGCTGTATCCCGCAGCAGGGTAGGCAGAGGGAATCTCGTGATTGTGGGAATCGAACCCACATCCAGTCGCGTTTACTGGCCTCGATACATGGAGATAAACATTTTAAATGTATAGTACGGTCGGGACCACTCTGAAGTTAGGTTTTGTTAACTCTTGCGCATTGTTCACTCATTAAGATAATAATCAAAAGTAAGAAAAATTCTAAATTCAAATTTGCGCAGCCATCAACAGCTAACTTCGGGGCGGCCGTGACTTATTGACCGTACTGTAGACGTATAGTTTTAAAACTTTTTATAAATATTATATGTAAATGAAGCTAGATATACAGCTGTTTAAACAGTACCGGCTCTTTTAAAATAATATTGAGTTTTAATTTAACTTTAATATAGCGTTAATTAAAATTATATTAATAAATACATTTATATTTCAAATAAATATTTAGTTAATTTAAAATTTTAAGTCATCAATGAAAATTATAGTAATTATAGTATCCAAAAAATATTATTATTAAGGTTTCAAAAGTATACTTGTTTCATTATATCGCTTATTTTCTATATATTTAAGTATGTGAGAAAACACAGGTGTTATTACGTTCAAACCCAGTTCATAAATATAGCTTTACAAAAGGCTACTAAAAACTTGTTGAAACGTCTTTTTCTTTCAACTGTAAAGGACCCTGAAGTAAATATCAAATAATATCTAAAAATAGCAAAAAATGAACTTACGTTCATATTTCACGGCGTCTATAGTATTCTTCGGGAAATTACCATAAACACAAATATCACAACTTTCTTTCCGAGAATGTCGAACTCCTATCACAAAAACACAACCAGTTTCGCCTCTTCACGTCTTAACCTCTCGAAGGCTAGTCTTGAACTGTTCTACTCGTGACTCGCGAGTCGTGACTCTGGCGGTAAAACTTTCTCAAGCGGCCGCGATTTTAATATAACTAACGTAAGTAGCCTTTGCAAATGTTAGGCTAATGACTTCTAATAGGAAAACAATAAAATATCAATTATTATGTAAAGTATTGGAATTTTTGTTGCGGTTCAAAAGTGTAATTATGCTATTTTGGTGATCTATAAAATTTTTAAAGTTAAAATAAAGTTTTAAATAAATAAATAACTGTATATTTATTTTGTTGTACTCGCTGTTAAATTTTTTATTGGTATCTAATAAGAATGTTGCAAAGTCAAGAAGTTATAGAGTAGAGAAGTCTCTACATTATTTATTTTATTGAAATTTTATTTATTACTTTTAAAGATTTCGGGTTCTGTAATATCTAGTGTAAGCGCTAACTTTAATTAATTTGTTTGCTTGCCATTACATATAAATGTACTAAATATATATGATTTTTCAGGTAAGTAAGTTGAATTATATTATAATAAATGTATTTTATTATCGTTTCTACAATATTGAATAGTCTAAAATTCTATATAAGTACTAGGTATGTATGTAGTTCCAAAAGCGTAGAAAAATCATTCATGTGAAATTTCTTATAAAATTTCTTGCCTATATAGGACACTATCAATTACTAAATATTTAATTTAAAAGAAAACATATAAAATACTAAAGAATGAAAAAGGAAAAAGTAAAAAATTAAAAAAAATGGAGAAGTTTCACATTTTTATCTGGCTGGGAAGGAAAGGTTTTAGGTTCAAGCTCTACTATAAAAAATAAACAAATTGTGTTGTTAAGTCACCAATAGAACACTTAGACTAAAAAAAATTGCAACTATGTACTTACTAATACTTGTCGTTAACAAACCACCGACCGGCGCTATGAGCAATACAAATTGAACCTCATATACCTCACTTATCCATTGCACATTTGCTATCTAATGAACGATTATTAGCTATACTACAGTACGGTCATCGAGTTATGGCCACTCTGAAGCTAGCTGAAGATGGCTGCACAGATTTGAAATTACGATTTTTCTTACTTTTGATTGTTTTGTTCCTGAGTGAACAACGCGCAAAACTTCAGAAAACCATAAGTTCAGGCCACGATTTGTTGACCGTACTATACTCATAGATTATTTGTGTAATATGGATGTGACGATGGACTGATGTGGAAAGACTGATGACACAAAGGAAGGAATAGACGGTATTAGCAATTTCTAAGTGTATAGCAGGGTAAGCAGAGGGAACCTAGTGTTACGATATTCCTTTTCCCACTTTTAACCAAATTCTTGAGGCCTTGCGTGTTGAGTGGCGCTTGAAGAACTTAAAGCCGCGCTTTGCCTGCTTACCAGAGCGAAGATGTGAAAATATTTCTTTTTTTCGAGTGAGAATCGAACCCGCACTGTCGTTTACGGTTGTACTGCGCCACGACGGCTTCAAGCATAAATCAATAAAAATTTAAATAAATAAATTTCATAAATTAATTTTAGTTGTTTATTCTAGACTTATGTTTTATATTACTGAAAATTAATTTTAGTACTTGTACTTCCACGTCATTACGCAAATTGTATTGATTCTTTTTCCGTTTCACTAGATATTAACATTTAAATTGAATCCATCATCCTCAATTACGCAAAAATAAGTATTAAAAATGGAAATCCTTCGAGATATATGTAGATATTAAAGAAGTTTTAGAATAATATTTTTTAGAAAACGTATAAAAATTTTGAAAAGGGTAACGGGAACCTTGAACCCGAGCCTCTTGGAAAACCGTGCAAACGTTCTGACCACTAAGCTATACGTTATGTGAACATATAGCTCTAAATTATTATACGTTATCTACAATATATTTTTCTTTCACAAGTGTGGAATAATAATTTAAAAATGTAAAAAAAAATTTGCTTCACGCTGTATCCCGCAGACAGCAGGGTAGGCAGAGGGAAGCTAATGTTAAGTCACTAAGTTTTTAAGTTTTTAAAGTTTTAGATTATTTTCTATTTCTCATTGGAAATAGCGTTAGATCCCAGCTGTAAACATTCAAGGTATTTCATACGTCGTACCGGCATCTATAGCTCTGGGGGTCGAGCAGTAAGGCTAACTTATCGTCCTTGAGAAAACCACTGGTCGAGAAACCTTTTGTCTCGCTTTACCGGTATATCCTTGTAAAGATTATAAAATAATGATTATATTTTAGATTTTGAATTTTAAACATAATAAGCTATAATATTTTAATTTATATACATACTTTACTGTAGATTGGGAGATCATTAATGAAATTCTCTGTATGAATTCTCTCTCTTTCTCTCTCTCTCTATGTACGAACGACCCGGAAACCTAGCCCTAAGACTTTACACACTTCGTTCCCCCATTACCGCCGCATGCTGAAGACATTGCTTGTTGAGTGGCGGAATTCAACGCCGCCCTTTGCCTGGTTACGATAGCGAGGAAAATTAAAATATGTATATTAATATATAATTTCCTCGAGTGGGAATCGAACCCACAACCGTTGCGTTACAGTCACACATTTGTCTCCTCGCGCCTAGACTGTCTTCACAAAAACAGCACCTATCCGTTTCTGAAATCCTGGTAGCTCGTGTTTTGATTTAAACGTGACTTCCCGAGCTTTCGCATACTAGAGTTGTGTACATTATCTGTCTGTGAGGCAAAAGCCAATTCGACCTTCTATTGAAATGTATAGAATCGATTATATTTAGTATGAAATAAATATATATATCAAATACCAGCTTCATGCTGTATTCCGCACTTAGCAAGTAAGCAGGGTAGGCGGGCAACGGAGTGTCTTAACACTAGGTGTTTCTCTCCATTCATTTTCCACTTCCCACTCTCCTTTTCGAGGCATTCGTAAAAGGAGAGAACATGTCTTCGTGACGCAGGGACACTAGCGTGCCTCTGTAGACATGACAGATTGTAGGTTCGATCCCATTCAAGAAATTTAAATATTTTTATTTTTCTCTAATACCGAGGCAAAACACGGCGTTGTGTGCCGTGCCGTTCGCAATGTCTTAAAATTTCAACGGGAAAATGGGGAACGCAAGTGTCTTAATGGTATTGGAGTATATGAACCGTAAGTTCAGTACCAGATAAAATAACCTTTTTTTATTATTATAAAAATATATACAAACATACATAATGTATCTCTTTTACAATATATATAAAACGCATCTAAATATTGATTCAAGTATATTCATGGTTCCTAAGCCTTTATTATACTGAGAATAAGGTCGATATTGCAGTAAATATTAAATTGAAAGAGAAAATAGTACACAGTCGACTTCCTATATAGTACTAAACTAGTAGGCTAAACAGAGACCTAGAAATAAAGGGTAACTTCACCCCAATACTGAAGAGAGGGAAGTATATTTAGGGGTGGGACCTGAAAGGGATGTAGTATATATCAAGTTTCATACGTTAAGCTTGTGTTGAAGCGAGATAAACACTGGTTGTGCATAAGTGATAGTGATAAGGGTGCGAGTATCTTCTGCCTGTTTATGTGAGCCTGGTACCCCATGTTTTTGATTTAACGTGACTGGGTCGAGTTATGTTTGTTCGACAAAATGGCTACCTAAGTAGCTAGCTAGTAGAAATAGTCAAAGATTTTTTTTGACAGAATTTTATATTTGGAAAATTGTTTAATGTTAAATAAATATTTAAAAAAGGTTGGTTGTGTTTACTTTGTTTTTATGTTTTTATTTACATTCATATTTGCTAGAAATAGCTATGTTTTTTCGACTTTTTAATATTAAATTTAATGATAAGCTTAACCTAACATTAACTTAGCCATAAGGGTGTGGCAGTAACGCGACGGTTGTGGGTTCGATTCCCAATCGAGGGAACGAATTATTATTTATTAATATTTTTATTTATTGTCTCTGGCAATAAGGCAAAAAGCGGGCGTAGAGTTCCGTCACTCAACAGGCAATGCCTCGAAATATTCGACAGAAAGTGGGCAACGGAATGTCTTAACACCATGTTTCCTCTGCCCACTCTCGCATAATGTTACAGTTTTAGAAAATAATAGGTGCGTAGGTGCAATAAACAATAGTGAGAATTTTCAACCGTTCCACTTTCAATTAAATATGTTGCAGAAAGTTGTATACTTTTATAACTATTTTATTGACTTACTCTTTTGGCCACACGACGTACTGAAATATTTATTTACATCGCTCTGGTGT
>JAKRZM010000223.1:236022-282119 GCA_036379175.1 Heliconius cydno galanthus
AAAACAACATAACAGGGTAACACTGATCGAACGTTCTCTGCGCATACGTATACTGCGCAATTTACCGCGCGTGCTTCCCATTATCAATAACATATTTGCCAGACTATATTTTAAATAATATAGTCTCACCGATCATCACGTCTTGGCGGGTAGCGGTCACGTGGCGGATAGCGGTCGTCACGTCGCTCGTCACGTCGGTCATCACGTCGGTCGTCACGCGGCTCGTCGCGGCGCCCGTCACGCGCTCCGTCCTTGGACCGCCAGGTTGAGAGACGTTCCTGGTGACATGGATGTAGGGTAATTAAGAATTATACATACTTACAATTAAATTTAATATTCGAACACTATGCGATTTAGTTTCGTCATAAGAAAAAAAACGGGCGAAAAAAAAAGGCTAGTAGATAATAACGTAAAATTTATTATCTTAACTTAATATTATTGGTTTTAAAATCGAATACTAACGTTAAAAAAAAGGATAAAATACGTTACTTCAATAATTTCAATTCTTTTTGTAATAATTATTTATCCGAATATAAAGTTTTATAATTTGAATTTTGTTAACAAGATCAACATATAAACAATTATTTATTAAAATGATTTCTTTCACCTTTTTCTTTACAAATTATATCATTAATACGTACAGTGGGCGCCGGCGGTGGCTCTGCGGGGCCGCGCCTCCAGCTCCCTGTGTCCGGTCCGCTGGAACGTCCCGTGTAACGCGGCCTAAAATGTCACAAAAATATTTAATATGAATTGTACTACAAACATCACCCTTCATAATAAAAATATATTTTCAGACACTCCGTTGCCACTTTTTCAAGCGCATTTTTTAGATATTATTTGATTGTCTGAGTTGCGGAACACAACGCCGTGCTTGTAATACAAATATCAAAACAAAATAATGACCTCTCCCTCTCCCTCTCGGGCTCGCGGTTGGCCGAGCGCCAGCCGCCGTCGTCACGCGCGGGCGGACGCTCGTCGCGAATGGGGCGCTCGTCGCGGATGGGGCGCTCGTCACGGATGGGGCGCTCGTCGCGAATGGGGCGCTCGTCGCGGATGGGGCGCTCCTCGCGGGGTTTTGTTTCCTCGCGTCTGCTAAGTAAAGTTATAGAATATAGTATTATGATTAAAAAAAATAACGCACATATTAAAACAATGGTTGACTATCGTGGCCGCTCTAAATTTAACTGTAGACTGTAAATGGCAGCTCAGATTTCATTTGAGATATCTTTCTTATTTTCTATTATTTACTTTCCGAGTACTATTTATGTTATCAAAAAACAAATATGTTGGCAAAATTATTGTCTATCGTTTACATATTGAAATTTTGTTAAGTGGTTGTATATCCCTTTTGATATATATATAGGTAATGTATTTTTAAGTTTTAATTCATCTTTACGCTTTACCCTTGTATATAGCAATGTAGCCACATAGAATTAGGTGTGTAAATACTTCCTTCTTTGAATACAAGCTTTCGATGTTGAATGGCGGAACCCAATATAAATGTACCTATCTATACAATGTTATTCGTTTTTTTTAATTTATTTTTACTTCATACCTAAATTTAAGTCTTAACATTTATTTCATACATATAATTATTTATAAAGGCAAGATGATTTTAGCGTAGTATTTCCTTACCTTTCGTCTCTCGCAGGTGGAGCGCGACCAGGTGAACGAGGACGTTCTTCTCGCGAAGGTTCACGCATTCGATCTATACAAAAATTATGTTCATTAAATTTAATTTTACAATATATTTACGAAAATCACATTGAAAGCAAAAGTTAAAATTTCTTATATATAAAAAAAATTGCAAATATAAAATTCTCATCGTTATATACATATTAGTCCGAAACAAGTTTGTTTTTTATTTTATTTAGTTTCACTTATTTATAATACCATAGCCTACTAATCTATAATTTTATTATTAGTAGGCTATGGGAATCTAATGTTAAGACACTTCGTTCTCCACGCACTACGCAATTTCCTGCCAATTCACTTTGTATTGTTATCAGAGCGACGCAATGAAAACAATTCATAACCCCAAGTGTGAATCGAATCCAAAACCACCGTATTTTACAATCAAACGATGCCGCTGCACTACGTCGGACAGACATATTTTTTTTATAAACACATTAATTAGAACGAGACTCACTCGGTCTCCAGGCGTCTCTCTTCTCGGGTTCTGCTTTAGGAGGTTCCTTGCCTTGTCGCCAGCTACTGCTAGTGGGCGCCGCCTTGGCCAGCTCCTGCTTTCGGGCGAGTTCTGTGCGCGCGAGCATTTCTTGATGTTCCCTAGTTTTTTGTTAAAGATAAATAATAGTGTGGTTAGATGTGTTTATATGGATATGTTTTATTATTTCAGTGTTAACAATAAGGTTAAATTATGGTTGAGTTATGGTTGCTCACGCTTTTTCCCAAGTAGCAGAGTATAAGTAACCTAGTTTTAAGACGTTTCTAAAAAAGTAGTTTATAAAGTAGTTTAGTTAGTTAGTAATAGTTTTAAGACCTAACTAAATACTACTGTAAAGTTTCATTTAAATCTGTAGTTTTTGCATGACATCAGAACAAATACACAAATTTTCACATTCATAATAGTAGCGTAACCCTAACTTTTCTTTTCTCTCCTTAAGCGCAGCCAGCTCCTCTTGGTGCTTCCTCTCTTTTTCTTCACGCTCCTTCCTCTCTTGTTCCTCTGCGATGCGACGCGCTTCCTCAGCCGCACGTTCTTCGGCAAGATGTTTCTCTGCTAACCACTGTGAATATAAAATAATATATAAATATACAATTATTTTGTACAACGCAACAAAACACAAGTTCCGCAACGCACAATGTCTCGAAATTTACAGAGTACAGTATGTGTCTTAACAACCCTCTGGCTACCAAGCTATATATGTGAGATATGAAGCTAAAAATTTATGTAAGACCTATTAGGTTAATTCTATGTAATTTGTGTTATAGCGGTTGAGATGTGATACCACTATTTAATATGATCTTATTTATTTTACAGTAATGAGTAAAATTAAAAATCCAAATTTTGTGGAGAAATTGTCCAAATTTATTTAACTCACAGATACGTGAAGAGAAAATAATCACAGAAGGAAATAAAGAAATTTAAATAAATACCAATNACAACCCTCTGGCTACCAAGCTATATATGTGAGATATGACGCTAAAAAATTATGTAAGACCTATTAGGTTAATTCTATGTAATTTGTGTCATCAGAAACCCAAACTGCCCCAGGTCATGACTTCGATTTCAACTCGGGGGAATTAATTATTTTCATTTCTTCGCTAAACATGCAATGTTAGAAAAAAAGAACAGTGTATGGGAAAAGTGGCATCTTAACATCAAGATCATCTCAACCAAAATCCCTACCTCCTGTCGTCGTTTCTCCACGCGGGCCTGTCTCCGTTGAGCCAGGCGGGCCTCCCTCTCGGTGGCCAACTTGGCCTGAAAGGCGGCGAGGCGCTGCGTGTGCGCCGCGCCTCGCTCGGATCGGAGGCGCGCCATGAACTCCTCCTTCTGCGTCACCATGCGGGCGAGGCGGGTCGCCGTCGCCACGTCGCGAGACCGAGCCTCTGTGGGGGGAGACATTTAATAATTAAATCAATATTTATATAGATGCCAGTCGTAGCGCATGGGCACAAAGTGTGCCGTTAAACGCGACTGGTAAAGGGTTCGATCCCCACTCGAGGAAATTAAATATTTATTTAAAAGCGCAGCGTTGAGTTCCGCCACTCAACACGCAATGTCTCCAAAATTCGGCGTGTCTCAAAGTGTGGAACAGTGTCTTTACAATAGATTCCCTCTGCCTACCCTATTGTGTGAAGAGATTTAAACAAAAAATAACATTATTACTGTTATAATTCATTAAATTTTACGTATAAATTTCTTTTCTATACATAAAGCACATTTACCGATAAGTTGTTGGATGCGTTCTTTCTCTTGTTGCTCCCAGAAAGCTTTGTCCTGGACTTGTTTTTCCTCCAGACTCTTTTGTAATAGTGGGATCTCTTCCAATCGCTTGGCGCGCTCGAAATAGTCCACCTTAAAATAGACAATGAAACATTATTAAGAATACTAAAACATTTTCAAAATAGTGCCAAAAAGAAAATATTATCAAGTATTATTCTCATTTGAAAATGAATTATTCAAAATAGGGAAAAAAACAGTAATAATATTAATAAATGTCCGTTTAATTAACAAATAAGCAAATTATATATTTTTATTTTCCCGCTTTGTTTCTGCTACCTCTCAACACACAATGCCTCATAAAATTGGTGGAAAGTGGAAAGTGTAGCGTACTAACACTAAGTTCTCTCTGCTTACCCTGCGAAACGCGGAATACAGTGTAAAGTAACAGAAAAAAAGAAGTGACACTACCTTTTTCTCTTGAGATTTCAAACGAGCTTGTAATTCGCGGCGTTCCTTCATTAACTCTTCGGCTTCGCGTTGAGCTATAGCTTCTGCATCCAGTTTCTTCAGATCCTAATAAAAGCAATAAAATACATAAATCTATTGTATGTTATACTTTTTACAAGCAATTAAAAAACTAATAGTTAATACCATACCACCCCACGCCATATTATTTCAATTAAGAAATAACCACTACTTACTAATATTAATTGATTCTAATTGAAGCCCTAGTGCCTCGTAAACGTCTGGCTGTAAATGTTATAGTTAAGGGGTTCAATTGTTGATCGGGAGATTCATTTATCTATTCTAGTTAACGAAAATTAGGTAGAAAATGAGAAACAGCGACTTTACTAGGTTATCTACTCATCTCTGCTATATTCGGAATACAGCTTAAATAAAAAAAAATAAAAACTCATTATACAAACCTCCTCATCCAATTTCTGCAACACTTTCTTCCCGTGCATAGTTTGTGAAATATGTGCGATACGTTCACGCAAGTGTCTCTCTTTCATGGCGGCCAATTCTGATGCGTACCGTTTCTTCTCTCTCTCCTCTCTCTCCTGTTCTTGGCGACGAGCTTCAGCTGCGGCTGCTGCACGGAGTTGTTCTTCTTGACGACTGTGCATGACCATAAATTATTAGAATATATTTTATATTTTTCTTAATGTTTTATAGGTAAGATTTTTGGATAATAAACATAATATAATAAAAAAATTTTTATAAAAAATATATATGTAAATAACATTAAAACAATCATGTTACTTACATATTTAATTTAAAATATTTTTGTACAGGCATTAAATAACACAAACAGTGCTTTATACTCTGTCTGTCGCGTCAAGCCACTGATATAATTTCCCTCCAAGGCCTACCACTTCACAACCATATGATAGTTTGAAATGGGATTTAATTTGGAGGCATCAAAAAATTTTATAGAAACAGTTACAAGATGTGTAATACAAAAGTAATATTTTAATCTATAAATGATTATAGGAGACTGTTCGTAGTAGTTTTTTCATGTTAAAATCTTCAATTTACCTTCTTAAAATATGGGGATGTAAAAGCTCATATGTTCATGAGTCAGTGTTCAGTCTTTTTTTGTCAAGCATATGGCAAAGTAGGCAGAGAGTGTCTAGTGTTGACAAATTTCGTTCTCCACTTACTATGTGAACTCTAGACAACATGTGATACTCTTTTTTTTAAAATGAAAAGTAGGATAACTATTATCAAAAAATAATAATATTAAATAAGACATTAAAAAAATTCACAAATACAACAGAACCCACCGCATCTCCTCCTCCTCGCGCACCGTGTTCAACCTCTCTATATACTCCTTACGCTCCTCGATGATCTTGTGGCGCTGCAGCACGCGGTGGTGCTCGGCCTGCTTATTTTCGTGGTAGTGCTGCACCATGGAGGCACGCGCGCGCTCGCGCTCCGTGCGGCGCCGCGCCGGCACCAGTGCTGCAGCAGCGCGCGACAGCACCTCCGCAGCGCGGACTAGCTGCTCGCGGACCTGAGGGAGAAAGTAGATATATAATTATCGAGGAAATAATTTATTAAGGAAGAATAATCTTAAATTATTCTTTACTTCGAGCGGATATAAAACCGTCGCGTTTACAGTAAAATAATATTCTAGCACTTTTAAATAAGATATTACCTGCTCAGCAGGAGTAGCTTGAAGAATGGCTCCACCACATGCCTCATCAGCTGCAGAGCACCATTCGCCACCGCCAGCTTCGACACCGAAATGGACGCATCTAAACATTAATTTTAATAAATTGTATTAAATAAATATATTTTTTTAACAATTTACGAAAACCGTTATTAATTCGAGATAAAAGTCCTTTATCAAGATAGAATTATATATAAGTTTAAAGTGAGCATAACCAAACATTAATCCCTACAGTAAACTTCTTTAAAACATAAAAAAACAACACATAAAAAAATATCAAACCTATACATACTATAATCATGATTCTGTCCTAGTTCCGTAACATATATTTTATTGCTTCATTTCATATTCCATACACAAAAGGATAGACAGAGAGGACCAAATATAAACTTCTTTTTCCACTTCCAACTAATTTATTATGAAGACATTCCATGTTTAACATATTTTTTAACTACATATAACAGTGTAGACGGAATATAGTATTAATACACTCAATTTCTTTACACACTACCCAATTTTACAGACATTTGATGTAGAGTAGTGGAGCCCAACACTGTGTTTGTTACCCTCACTCTGGCAAAAGAAAAATAGCTCATTCCCTCAAGTGGAAATTAAAGCCATAATCGTCGCGTTTACAGTCACTATATCACTACGCCATGGACGCCTTCAACCCAAACGATTATTAATTAAAACAAAATAAACAGATTCCGTTTTTACCTTTTTTCACCCTAAAAAGTAATCAAAACTTACTTCTTAGCGTGATCCACTCGTATCTGCATATCATTATGACGAACGCAGTCCACCAGTAGACGCTCGATGTGGAACAGATCATCAGTAGCTGCAAGTTCCAGAAGCCTCGCGAACTCAATGCAGGCGTAGCACTGGGCCACCTGACGTATTAGACGCACCAGCGCCACGTCGGTGAGGGCGTTCGTGTATTGAGTTAGATAGGAGTCTGTGGATAAGTGTTAAATGAAAATAGGTAACAATAATATAAATATTCTGTGGATAAGTAAATATAAATAAGTAAGTGTGGATGAGTGAATAAAAATAAGTAATCTTCTTCTTCATGTTAATGCTTGGAGAATTCAGATCATATTTTGCCAGTATTTAGCCACGTCGACTGCGGCATCTGTTGCCTCAATCAGCGACCTGATTGAGGCAACAGATGCCATGCCATGTTTTAACAATATTTTGATAATTATTACTCTTTGGAAAGAAAACACTATGTGAAATGCCCTTTTTAAACAGCCCAAGACGGACAGTTTCCAAGAGGCCTAATTTAAATTTCCTAAGTGTGGAATAACTCTTTAAAAATGTAAATAAATAATTATCACTCTTATTAACCTCATACTGCTAAAATTCAATGCAAACATATATCAGATTATGTTTTAATTTTAATGTTAATCTTTATTAACATAAAAGACTGCTTCTATAAGCTTCTTAATATTAAATAGTTTCAAGTCATTTATGTAAACAAAGACAAAAAACTTACTAGATTCCTCCTGCAGTGACTTTATGACACTTTGCACATTCTGGCAGATAGAAAGTGGGTCGAACTCCACTTCGAGCCACGAGTACAGCTGCTGCAGTTGCGGGGACGCCAGCGCCACCACATTGAAACGAACAATATCTGAGACAAACATAAAAAATATTATTTTTTTGCTTCACACTCTATCCCGCAAATAGTAGGTTACGCAAAGGAAGCTTGTTTTAAAACTCTCCATTCGCCTCTTTCCGCTGAACACACGAGGCGTTGCGTGTCGAGTGGTGAAAGTCCAGCCATAATGGGAGAAAATGAAAATATTCGAACCTACAACAACCGCGTTAAAAGTCGCACACTTGTGGACGTCATTTTCACATCTGTAATACTACACTAAGACTTATCAGGAATAAGTGTTAGTTACATCAAGAGATATCAATCAAGCATATAATATAATATAAAATCTTTTATATTATTAACATAATAACTATTTCATTTTAAAACAAAAAATGTACAGGCATTAATTAACACAGACAGTGCTTTACACTATGTCTGTCACATCAAGCCACTGATATAATTTCCCTCCAAGGCCTACCACTTCACAACCATGTGAAAGTTTGAAATGGGATTTAATTTGGAGGCAATCTTATTTTAAACAAAAGCAACAAATTACTACTTAATGAATTTTTTTTCACTTTACGCTGTACCCTGCTGCCCATAGCAGGGTAGGCAGAGGTAACCTCGTGTTAAGACGCTCTGTTCTTCATAACAAAATTCAGTGACGCGCTTCGCTTCAACACAACGAGTAAAGAAATGAAAATATTTAATTTCATCGAGTGGAAATCAAACCCACAACCTATATCATATACAGTCACATTTTTGTCGCCTGAGACACAACTGGCCTCAATTCAGTAATAATATAAAAAGAAACTTTATTTACAAAAAATATAAATTGAATTAATATTGTTTTAACATTAAATTTCTCTAACACCTACCCTTAAGCAAGCTGGCTCTTGTTGGCGGTTGTGCCAAACCAAGCAAGACGGCCAATCTCTGTGCCTTCTCAACTGGACTCTTGTCAGTCTCCACAAAACGATCAAATTCTGGATGCAAAGATGGTAACGGTACTGACAGCACTGCCACGAGAACACGACACGCCATTCTTTAAAAAGTATAAACAGTTTGTAATATAAAACTTCCCACAGATGTCTATTTGAAATAATAATTATTGCAAAATTTTGAAACGTTGAATTTAAAATGTAAAAAAATTGCAAATGAAATAAAAACCTCCTCCTTTTATTCAAGTTGGTTAAAAAAATAACCAATTTTAGTTTGTGGTTTTTTTTTATTTTCACACTTTAATTTCCGAATAGCAGAATGGACACTGTTTACCCAAAATTTAAAAGCAGCATGTATAATAATAATAATAGTATAACAACTTACTTTTGCAATTCTTCCTGAGTAATATTCTTCTTCATCTCTCTAGACAATTGGAAGTGTTTCAATAGAGCAGCGGCATGGAACAGACAGTGTCCAGCCTTCCAGAACACGAGGGCCAGCTTGCCGTAATAGTTGGCCATAGTTTTAGCTACTGGAGTCTTTTTAGACATGTTCATTAGATTATGGATGTCCTCTATGGCTTTGTACGCTTCCTGTTTAAGTAAAAGTATGGGTTATTTACTTATTTACTTTTTATTTGTATATATATAGCAATAGAAATAGATTGAACATAAAAAGAAGATCATAGACAACATAAGATAACAGCCAGAAGTAAATTTTAAATCACTATTGATAATATTTTTCTTGTACAAATAAGTATGGATTGAAAGATATTCCTCTGAAGAATATAATTTGAGAACTTTCATAAATAAGTTTAATTAAAATAATATTTTGAAGAAATATAAAGATGTAAAAAACATATATATTTGTATTGGCTTTAATTAACACAAACAGTGCTTTATGCTCTATCTGTCGCGTCAAGCCAAAAATATAATTTTCCTCCAAGGCCTACCACTTCACAACCATGTGAAAGTTTGAAATGGGATTTATTTTGGAGGCATTAATAAAAACGACATATTTGTAATAGTATTTTTCAAAATGAATTACCTGCCATAACTCCATTTGAATAGCACTATCAAGTTGAAACAGCCTAGTTTCCAAATTGAGCTGTTGAGTCTCAGGTTTTGTCATACTCACACTTCCTGGCTGGGACTGAAAAAAATTGTAATAAATGTTATAAACAAATACAAATTCACCAGAAAAATCTTTTTACATAATTATAATAAAAAATACTATGCCTTATAACTTTTTTTTTTATTACACTTTACATTTTATTTATTTATATGTATGTTGTTGAGATTATTTAAAAATATTTAATTAGTTTACTTACATTGGACTTCCATATATCCTCAAGATGTTTTCTCAATTTGTCACACAGCTTTCTGAATTCAGTTTTACGTGAATATTTCAAACAAAATTGGAAAGCCATGCGAGCAATATCATGATACAAATTTTCCACATGACTATTGGTACGCAACAACTCCAGACATTGGCAATATGACTCCCATAGAAATTTTACCTAAAAGCATATAAAAAAATATTTTAACAAAAATAAGAATATAATTTGTAAAAACCAATTAAGTTTTAAATTAGTTCTTCTAAAACTATTTTTAGAAAATACAATATACAGAAGTTACCAGTTTTCTCTTAATGATAGTATTAGATAAACTATCAATACCAAAAACTAATCAAAACAATAAAATATAACAATTTATTACTTCTTTTATCCATATACTGGAATTTATATAATAAAACCAACAGATACCAACTATAATTTAGCAAAACACTATTAAAAATATATAAATAAATATTACCCATGGTGTAAGAATAGTTCTGTCAGATCTGTCCTGAGCATCTTCACCTGATACGGCACTGAGTAAAATGCTCTCAGGAGTGGCGAGGTTGTCAAGATCATCTGTCTCAATGACAGCTTGTGTGGATTGCTGTCTGGCAGCTTCTGTACGCTCTTCAGCCATACGTAAATAACCTCTGGAAATGGAAGTTACTATAATTACATGAACTACTACTTTAATTTATTTTTTAAGGCTTACACTATATTCTGAATATAGGTAGCAGTATTAGGACAGTTAATTGTAATCAGGTCAGTGAGGAAACTACTTAATTAACCCCAAGTAGCAATTGGTATAGATTATCAATATCTTTTTTTAATTCTTTATAATAATAACAACGGAAGCATCACAAATAATAATTACTCGAGTAGTGTTTTGTTTTTGTGCCTAAGCCTATCACCAATCATATGTTTTTTGATGAGATTAATCAAATTTACATTTGATGAAAGTTTCAGGCAACTTTTATTTATCTCCTTTTTGTTTAAGCTGCTGTTTTCTTTTGATTCATAATTTAATATTAAGGATATGAATCAGAAGGGATTTTTATAGTAAATCTTTAAGCAAATTGTATTCATTTTTACCTTATAACTTGTTCCAAAGATCCAACATTTACAGATTGAAACATATTTCTGTACTGAAACAGACCCTCCTTCGCGATGTGAGACTTGCGCAAATCGACACATAATTCCAAATATTTGAACATAATCGGTTCCAGCACCGACTCTGACCAATTGTAAGCCCATTTTTTGTTTCTGAAGACTTCTTGTAAAGTATCCAATGCACGAGCTGGCTTGTCCAAGTCCATAAACTCTAATACACATATGGATCATAATTAGGGGTTATGTCATGTTATGCAATTAATTATATCTAATGATATAGAACGATTTATTATAAAAATAAAGGTCTAGGTATAAAATAATTTACTTTTGAAACATACAATAATATTAAAAAAGATATCGGTATAAATGTTACTGAAGCAAGGACGAATGAGTTCGTGCAACGTGGTATGATATGCTAATATATACACGTACCGTTGGCCCGTTTAAGGGCATTTTCTGGCCTCTGACCATATCTTGCCATGATGTACGATGGTCTATTCATTCATTTAACGTATTTTAAGCAGCCAAGGAAAATTTAGGAAGCATAAAATTAATTACTGCTTCCAGATTATCCGCCGGTCTGTCAAGCGACAGAAGATCAAAATGGCCACCACTACAAGTACATTGACTCAATATAGATAAGAAAATATTAGTGCGTTATCTGCGCATTCGTAAATGCGTGCAACGTGAACGATGATTGGCAATATGTTTCAAGTGTATATATTTTAGATAACATGAATAAAAAATATAAATAAAATTCTTTTTATATCTTAAAAGGTTTTGAACTTAAAATAAACTTAATAATTCAAATAAACTTATTATTTGAACATCCAGTGTAAATTATTACTCTGTGCAAGTTTTTGTTATGTCATGTGCATTTATTGTTTACAAAACACAAAAATATTTTTCTATCTATTGTCAGAAAAGGCACGAAAATATGTTTTTGATGTCGTTCTATTAAAATTATTCTAATATAATAGTGTTAGTACAGGTATGGAAGATAAAAAAATATGGAATAAGAGGGAAATATTTAAATTCATAGCAAGATATGAATATTATCGTGAATTATGGGACACTAGATCAGTTCTCTATAAAAATAAGTTAAAACGAACTAAGGCGTTACACAGTTTAGCATCGGAATTTCAAACTAACGTTGGAGAAATAAGTAAAAAAATTCGAGTGTTAAGAAGTCAATTCTTTCAAATGTACAAAAAAATGTATGAAGATTGTGATGAAAATGGAGTAGCAAGTGCTTTTGTTACTAAATGGAAGTATTATAGACCACTGCAATTTATTTTAGTTTCAAAAGAAAATGCTGATAATTTAACAGATTATTTGGTGATTATATTTTAAAATAAAAAAAAATTGCATTGAACATAAAAATAATTACTTTTTAATTTTCCTATTGTGATATAACTTAGTTTTTAAACTAACGTTTTTAAAGTATTTGAACAAATCTATTGTTTTTATTTTAATGAAAACAATAGATTTATTTTAATAAAAACAATAGATGTGTTCAAATACTGTGACAATACTCTTGCTAAATTCAATAAAAATTGAATCATTATGCTTAACAATGAATATGAAAGATGTCATGATTAATATTATATTTTTATTTAGTTAAATGTTTATTAAAATGTTCAGTGTATTAATTACAATACAGATTCACTTAAATCAAAATCTTATATTACTCTTAACAATTTAATTCCAGCATCCAGATGAAAATATGCAAAAAAGAACTAATGATAATATTGTAAATGATGATAATGATGAGGATAAAGCAGTACTATTAATAGTTCAAAGGCAAGAAAGTATGGAGAAACTAGGTTCAATGAGTAATTATGCTTTCACAAAATGTTTTAATTTTGAAGAACATAATCTAATATGTACTAGGAAATGATCAAAAAGTGAATCACCCAGCAGAGAAATTGGAACAGCAATTTAACTATTTGACAATATTACATACTGTCATACATACAACATACTGTCAAGTGCATCATCAATCTTCACTCATGCCATTATTGGTTTTGTTTATGAATGATTTTGGAAAGCCTCATTCATGGTTTCAAGCTTAAGTTTGAGTGAAATCCATGTGACCTATGGCTATCTTGTTTTTACAACTACATCCTCATACTCTGCTACTAGCTGTTCTTGACTATTTGGATAATTAATTATTATTTTTAATTCTAAATATGGTTAACACCTACTTACATGTAACTATGATTCATAATTTTTGTAAAATACATTTATATTTTTTTAATAATAGTTATGTAAGTATATGTAAGTAATTAATTTTAGTATATTAGAAAGCTTATAAGAAAAGCAACACTAAGCCAATAGTTTTAAGAAATGTTTGTAATATCCAATGAAGTGTATGTTTTGTTAGCTGTCCTGAAAAAATTAATAAATAAATAAAATACAAGACAAGTGGGACAATGGACATATACATATTATGAAAATTTATTAATTATCAATCCAGATATACATAAAATTTAATTATAGTTGTTGCCTGATCGTAAATGGATAGAGAGAAAGGAAAAAAATATATATTATGAAAACATATTTGGCGATCTGATAAATTTTAATCTCAGGTCAAATGAAGTTATTTGTATGGAAATGATTAATGTATAGGTATAGTTTCTTATTGTTTTATATAGTAAAAATTATTCATCATGAGAGTTACCAATGAGTAAAGGTACATTCCACTGATGCCACACTTGAAGTTTGTGGAAACCAACAATAGAGTTCAATATATTTGCTGAGTTAATATTAACTATTTTCAATAATATCAATTTTTAATTAATATTCTTTCTCTTCAACTTGCTCTGATACAGAAAAGTTCTTTGTAAAAATTAAATAAATATATATATTTTAAAAAACCTTTTTCTTGTCTGTGTAATTTAATGTATTATAATTTTTTTAATAAAATGTTACAATTTTTAATTTTTTAAGAATTTATCATTTTTATCATGACACAATCTTTCACATACTCGGTAATGATGTATTCCTCCGAGAAATTCAAATAATTTAATTTCACTTTCCATGCAAAAAGTACTACACAATTTAATGTGAAACTTTTCAGTAATATAGTTTATACATCAGAATAACACAAGCTATCATTTATTTTATACATTTTGAATAATTTTACTGTAAATTTAAGCGGGTTCGATTCCCAAACGAGGGCATGCAATATTTAATATTTTCATTTACTTGTTCTGGTAACGAGGTAAAGTGCGACGTTAATTCCGCCACCCAATACCTCCAGAATTTGAAATGAAAGAAATGGGGGGACGGGAAAGTCTTAATGAGAAGAGGAGTGTTTTATACGAAGTTCCATGTGCCTACCCCGGAAAAATAAAGTTAAATATATTTATATGTCTCTATAAAATAAAGTAAAGTATAGTTATAAATGGTTTATATAAATTTTAATTACGGAGCATGATGTTAAAATTATCTTGGCGATGGTTATTGTGCTGCCATTTTTGCAGTTTGCGCCTAAAGAAAAAACAATGACTTTCCGGATGACATATGACATTTAATTTTGACATTAGACTAGCGGATTGTGAAATGTCATTTTCAATTTGTACATGCCTAATGGTGAATTTAATTTGTTATAATATGTAATGGTTTAAGTTAATAAAATGCAATTAGTTACAAAAGTACATCTATATAGAAATCCTTACACAATTTGCTGTATAACAGAGGACCGTATTACACTGCCTGATAGTCATAGTTGCAAGTCAATTGGTGTTAAGTGCGATATTAGCAATTTAAATATTGGGGATTATATTGAAGTTAAATATGAATCACTATTAAACGATGACAAAAATATATTAAAGTTAAGCACTACTGCCTTGTTTCTACAGCCTTTTCTTAAAGAATGTGTGAATTCTAATGTTTATAGAAAAAATGTTATCACTTATCTAAATAAAGTATGTGGTTATCCAAATAGTGGGACTGTGTATTTTAAATTAATTCTAGTACCACCGGACAAGGAAGTCATTGATTATGCTTGGTGAGTTTACCATTACAATATAATTTCATGTGAATTACTGTTAATTTGGACATAAATGTTGTTTCTGTGACTGAATGCAGTACATGTTCTATAAAATATATGTTTATACTTTTTTCTAAGTGTAATTTAAATATTTATTTGCTTACTTAAATGTAATAAAATATATGTATTTTTTTAGGAACACAAGAATGCTACATTTAGTATGGACTAGAGTAGAAATAGAGAATGCATTTTCTTGGCTTTCCACTCTTGGTGGAGCTTACTCTGCTTTAGGTGACTATTTTGAGCACTGTGTGAGTATTTGTTATCTGATGTTCTAATTAGCCATAAAATGTTGCAAAAAACATAATTGTTATTTTACTTTTTGATGTTTTATTAATTTGTCTGTCTATAAATATGTTAATGAAGATATACTCTGTAATATTTTTTACTACAGAGCAAATGTTAAATGTGGGCATGTTGTGTGTAATTTGATGTTTATTGCTATAATTTGAGACTATACTAATAAAAGAATTGAGTTAATTTTAATGATATTTGTTATTTTAATGATATTTGTTATTTTAATTACATTTGTTATATTGTTAATTATATTTCAAATATTTTTACACCTTTCTCAACTTAATATTAAACTAATCTTTATTGTAAAAAAATATTCTTATTGAAAATTCTCAGATAGGCATAGCAATAGCCAGTTTGTTAGGGGGAATCCCTACCCTCACAAGTAAAACATTTCATTGTTTTTTTTTTTTTCAACTAAAATAATAAACCTGCTGTTTCTTTACTTTCAGGCTGAAGAAGCAGGAAAAATATCAATGAGACAGTACAAACTATCTAAAATGTTAGGAGATGAGAGCTTAGCAGCCCGAAGTAGACTATATTCAGCGATAGCCTACTCTCAAAAGGGCCATCTTAAGTTATCTAGGCATATAGTTAGAAATATAGCAGCATTTGCAAGAGAAACTCATGATGTTAGGCTGAACAGAATGTGTCAGGGTGTATGGGTCAAATTAAAATATTTACAAGGTGAAAGAAATTTATACTTAGACAATTGTAAGCTAAAAGTGAATACAAAGTGAAAGTGTTTTATAATACTTTGTTGTATTTTTTTATTGTTGCAATAAATCTTGAAACAAACATGTTGGGTTTTATTTATTGACAGTAAGTTATTTTTGGTTTTTGTGGTAATATTCAAGTTTATTTAATTTTGTGCTCTATATTGCTTATAGCAGGGTTGGCAGACGAAACCTACTGCATTGACATTCCCCAATTATCACATAAAGTTATCATCCGTAAACTGACGTCGTACACGTCTGACAAGCCATAATCAAAGAAACAAAATTAGATTTTTTAAAATTAATCTTCAGAAAAGATTAAGTGAATAGCAAATTCTTTAAAAAATATATTTAACATTTTAAAATGCTTAGTTCCATAATAAAGGAAGAATGATATTCAGAAATATATTAAAAAAATGTTGTAGCGACACTTGAACCTTTAACCTCCTCCTCCTCCATTTAAGTAGAGCTTGGAGCCAATAAAAAAATGTAACAATTGTATAAAAACTTCGGTAAAGTACTATGATGACATACAACATAATTGTTCAAATTTTAATTTATATATATTTTTTGGCTTCACATTGTACCCATATATATCATGTAAGGGAGAGGAAATCTAATGTTAAGACATTCTATTTTCCACTCATGCATTGCGTGTAGGATGGAGGTTGTCCAGGCCGCGCAGTCTTTCTACCAGAGTAAGGAAATAAAATATTCCATTCCCGTAATTAGAATCAAACCCTCAATTGTCGCGTTTACACTATAAAAAATAAAACACATCTATTGGGAAACACTTTATTGTCTTAGTAAAAATAGCACATGGTGGTAACTAGTTTTGAACACAAGCTGTTTGTTATTTATTATGTGGTCTTATCTAACAGAAAGCAATGTCTATAATAGTGTGAATCAAACAAATAAAAATGAGATTTCAACTTAAAATTTCAATGCCAAAGGAATATAAATTTTAACCTAATTAAAAATCAGTAATCATTTAGAAGAGATCTATAAACTTTTAAACCTAAATTAATAAAAAAATACAGTTATTAAAAAAAAATCAAATTTATAGAATTACAAATTCTACTTTTTTACAATCAAGAAAAATATGAAACAATTTGATATAATATTTTGGAATTATTATCAAAAAAAATCTTTTTTCCATATAATTGGTACATACATGATTTTAAAATGGCAGTCATGTTATATTAGCACCATACTGTAAACTATAAAACTACTTGACACGGGTTAGGGCCATTCATAAACTATATCACACGAATTTGACAAATTTTTGATCTTTTCCCTTTTTGTGTGACGTCACATGTGTAAGACCCTTTTACTTAGTGTGACGTCACATATTTTTCAATTTTTACACTAAAGCTGAGGCCACACTAGCAACAAATACCGTTAATTATAAATTATGGATATTTAACGTATTTTTATTTGTTCTTTGACTATGGCGTCCCGAGAGTGCTACTGGAGCACAAATCACTTTATCAATATCACATTGTGTGGAGAAGACACAAAGGATAGTGGTACGGTGAAAAGAGAATATGTTACATCATAGAAAAATGAGTGTTAAAAAGAGATCCAGTTAATAAATTGCCTTCACCTATAAATATTAAGGTAAGTGTTGTACCTTCATCGATCATTTAACTCCCCTTTATATGGTAACATAGTTTATGAATGACTCTCTTAACTGTTTAGTTTTATATTTTAACTTATAAAGTTTCATATAAGTTGTATGAAAATTTTACAATTACATGAACTTGCAATATACCAGATATTACNTTTTGGAATTATTATCAAAAAAAATCTTTTTTCCATATAATTGGTACATACATGATTTTAAAATGGCAGTCATGTTATATTAGCACCATACTGTAAACTATAAAACTACTTGACACGGGTTAGGGCCATTCATAAACTATATCACACGAATTCGACAAATTTTTGATCTTTTCCCTTTTTGTGTGACGTCACATATTTTTCAATTTTTACACTAAAGCTGAGGCCACACTAGCAGCAAATACCGTTAATTATAAATTATGGATATTTAACGTATTTTTATTTGTTCTTTGACTATGGTGTCCCGAGAGTGCTACTGGAGCACAAATCACTTTATCAATATCACATTGTGTGGAGAAGACACAAAGGAGAGTGGTACGGTGAAAAGAGAATATGTTACATCATAGAAAAATGAGTGTTAAAAAGAGATCCAGTTAATAAATTGCCTTCACCTATAAATATTAAGGTAAGTGTTGTACCTTCATCGATCATTTAACTCCCCTTTATATGGTAACATAGTTTATGAATGACTCTCTTAACTGTTTAGTTTTATATTTTAACTTATAAAGTTTCATATAAGTTGTATGAAAATTTTACAATTACATGAACTTGCAATATACCAGATATTACTTTCTATTCATTATATAATTATGCAAATATGTATATTTTATTTTAGTTTTTATTTTAGAATCATTCTCCATCACACTGTCTCAACCAAATATTACAAATAAAAATATTAATGGTGTTAGATAAATCTATTATAATATTATGTTTATGATGTTAGTGGCTTTCACAGTTATGCTAAAAAGGATAATTGATTTTTTTTTATTCAAGAAAAATTAAGATATACAAACTAAATATAAACTGATATGAAAGCATATTATAATTGAACACACAAATTATTCCTTATCACATATGGGGCAAGCGAGAGTACCCATGGGGTCCCAAGCTGGTAACAGCGTGGGTTTTTGCTTGAAAATGTTAAGCACATCTTGTGACACATGCTTTTTGTCCACAACCACCTGAAATTATATAATTTTTTATAAGAAAAAAAAATAGACAAAGAGCTTGAATTAATTAACTTTTTTTTGCTTTATACTGTGTTCCATATAATAAAACAGTATGTCCGAATATAAATTCAAATTCAAAATATTCTTTATTCAAATAAACTTATTATTAAGCACTTTTGAATCGTCGAATGAACATATGAACAAAAAGCTACCATCTAATGTTATAATAAAATGATAGTAGTATTAGGTATAATAAAATTGTAGTATATGGTTTATATGTCTGTCTGTAAGTATTCTATTTGTAAAGTCTTTACAGACTTTCAGCTTGTATAAATACAGTAAATTTTGACTTTTAGTTCTACCATCTATGTTTCTATGTCTTTATACAGTATAAAGCGAGGGCTTGTGTTATTATATGCCTATTGTATATCAGTTTAACATTTTTTAGATTTTAACAATATCAACAGGTTTCTTTTATTTTTAGTAAAAATTGTTAAAAAAATGTTTTGTTAAAAAAAAATTCTTAAGTCTGGAGTAACTCAAAAATGCTATTTACCTCATATACAAACTCCCTGAACCAGGGCTCGGTGAGTAAGATATATCCTTTATCATATTCCTTGTCTCCATGAGAATTCTCTACTCGGAATTTAATTGGGTTACCTTGCTCCTACAGAAGAACAAAAGTTATATACATAATATATTACAAAATATCAATCACTTTCGTCGGATATTTAATACTTCAATTAATTTTTGTATATACAATAAATACAACGTAAACAAATCAAAGACCAAAGTTCAATATTAGATTCACGCAGTATCCCGCTTATAGCAGTATAGTCAGGGGAAATCTAGTGGTAAAATACTCCCCATCCACCGCCTAATTTTTTTTGACACTGTTGAGAGGCGGAAGTTCGACCGCGCTTTGTCTTTTTATGAGGGCAAAGATAATAAAAATAATAAAAAATCCATTTCTCCGATAGGGAATCGAACCCTCTAACGTCGCATTTACACTGATAACATATATCTATATAAGTACTCACATCAATCCCCAAACCAGTGAAGACCATGGCATGTGTCATACACGAGTCTCCATACAAAAGACGATCTGCCTTGTTCAATCCAATTTGCACTTCATTATTGAACAATAACTTGAAATCGTGCCTGATAAATAAATAATATATTTGTTAAATTTATATTAACTATCTTTTCTTCCTATCCTATATCTTATAAAACAAAGTCGGATTTCGCGTCTGTCTGGGCTTTCTAACTCTTCTTCTTCTAAACCACCCAACGGATTTTGATGCGGTTTACACCATTAGGTCGAATATTTCTTAGGGAAGGTTTATATAAGGTCTTAACACTAGATTCTGATTTCTTCACTTCTTCATTAGAGACATTGAAAAAAAGGAATATGTATATACTTACGCATCTAAATCTTCCAGGCCATACTTCCTTTCCAAACGTTTAGAAGACTCGCAACCAAACCACACTGCTTCTCCCGATTGAATGCTGTCTTTTACTGCTCTGTAATATGAAAATAATTATGACTACTACTATAATACAAAAAATAGCATTAAGTTTAAAGCATACACTGAAATGTTTTAACACAAGATTCCCAGGTTCCCTTAGCCTATGCTGATATGCACACAACACAGCCTATAAGTGTAGTAGTAGTGTCAAGACATTCTTCTTTTCACTTTATGCTAATGAAATTAATATGAAAATAATCATTCATTTAGAGGTAGATTTCGCCGTTATTACATTAAACTGTAAACGTGACGGTTGAGGGCTTATTCTAACTGGGGGAATAAATTTATTTTATTTCTTCCCTCTGATAATGAGACGGCAAGAAGCACGGCGTGACTTTAAGTTCCTCCACTCCATAAGCCATGTCTCAAAGATTTGTGGAAACAAAGTGTACATTTCGTTTTAGTACGTTTCTTCTGCCTACCTTGATTTATACAAGGAAGTTCGAATCTATAACCACCACACTTAACTCAATATACATATTAAAAAAAATATTTACTTTATAAGAACCTCGATCGGTTGGTTATTGTACAATGTCTCCCTCGCGCCAACAACGTTGCCGAGGCACTGAAGCGTGTAGAGGCGACCGAACGGGTTCGATTCCCGGGGATCGCTTACCAGACATACCTGTGAATTTTATAACAAAATTAGGAATTTATTATATAAAATATCATAAGCGTATATTACGCGAACAGCATCTAGATTAATCATGTTACCTCAAGAGTTTAGACGTAGGACTTTTTTTTAAATTTCACGGTGTTTATCCATACCTGTACTTCATGTGACGCAATGTCGTTTTATTTAAAGTGGTGTTAACAAAAAAACTCTGTATATGGTCCATATTTATTGCAATGGTTTTCTCTAGTGCTGTATTTGATAAACATTTTTTTACATATATTAACTCGATTTTGCAAATAGTTATTTACTTAAATTATTGGCATTTCATAAAAAAAAATAACAAACATTATATAATGCTGTTATAACAAAATTATAGATACCTTATCATTGACATCAAAAAGAGGTCTAACATGTTTATCGTAAAATTCCTTCGGTGTGAGGGCTCCGAAGGTATTATACTCTTTTTCCTTGTTATAAAACTCGTATGTAAACTTTTCTGGAGGAATTCCTGTAAAAGGATTGATGATTTTGAGAGACTTTTTGCGCATTATATTGAGAAAAAATCCTAAAATAATGTCAGGAAATAAAAATATTTCATTCCCACTAGGTAGGACCGTTGCGTTCATAATCGCATACTTGTGCTTCTACGCTATGAAGGCCTCGTCGGATCTCGGGAAATGGCGTCGAGTTCTACCACTCAACACATGACGTCTAGAAAATTGAGCAGTGCGTAGGGAACGGAATGTTTTAATACTAGGTTCCTGCTGTCTTCCTTGCTTTACGGGAAAAAGCTCAAAGCTACTGTAGTATTTTTAATTTTAACTACCTACATAATAAAAATTATTACCATGGAAAAGACTGTATTTGCCATTTGATAGCTGGTATATTAAAAATCAATTTATTCATTTTACAAAATGTCTTTAAGATCATTATTTGCATTGCTTCTCATTGATGAAGTTTGCATAGAAAAATAATATTATTATAAGGTCAGGATATCCAATACAACGCATCTAATTTTGTTATTAGGCTAAGGACTAGAAAAATACAGAATCCAAAACTATTGAGTGTACATAATTCAACTGAGATGGAGACTTGTTTATAGCTCTTTGTTTAAAACGAAACATTCTAAATTTAATATAAATATAAGTGTTTATTATAACTCAAAGTACAGGGACAACAGTTTAAGATATATATTTTTTATAACATATAAATAATACATATAAGTAATAATCTATAACTATATTCATTCTTATTCAAGCAAACAGTAATAAATATACTATTTAATTACGTGCCTCCTATCTATAAGTATCATTAAGTCACATATTTTATGTTTTTCAAGATTAGACTTGAGGCCATTGTGGCGCATGGGCACAAGTGTGTGGGAGTGGGATCTCTTGTGGGATCGACTCCCCCCTTTTACCTCCGAGGTATAAATTATTATTAATTAAAATTTTAATTTTTTCGCTTTGGTACCAAGGTAAAAGTGCATCCCACCATTCAATACGAAATGCCTCAAAAATTCATCGGAAAGCGGGGAACAGAGTGTCTTAACAGGTTCCCTCTGCCTGAAAACAACGTGAAGCTGAAAAAAACGACTTACCTAAGCAGGTAGATACAATGTTATAAATGACTGCAATTTGTCTGTCTATCGCGTCTTGTACTTCTTCTTCAGACGCACCGTTGGCAACTAGTGATCTTAATTCTTTAGCGTATTCGCGCAACTGAAATATTTTTTTGTAAAAAAATTGTAAACCAATAAATCTGATTCACGCAGTATTTCGCACATAGCAGGGTAGGCAGAGATACTTTAAAATTTAAATAACTAATTTAGTTTATAATAATGATGTATTATTGAATTTATAATTTAATAATACTTCAATTTATTAATTATTTAGATACCTTAGTTTTGATTAAAGCATTCATATGCAAGCTACGCCTTGAGCTGAAGGTTTCTGGAAAACATTTCTTCGGCATCAAACCATGTTTGTTCACTAGGTTCACTATGAGATCCCACTGTCCACCATCATTAATTGGGTCCTAAAAAAATATTTATAACTATTTTTTAGAAACCATATTAAAAATTTTTATGTAGCAAGATTTGACCCGACACCTTTTTGAAAAGGTCCAAGAGCTCTGACCTAGTACCCTGAGGTCTGACCTAGCTATACATTTTTATCAAGCTATGTCGAAATTTCTATAATTTTATTATAGCTTTCTACTTAGCACTTCTGTATATCTCACATTTTTTTTTTATTTTCTACTACACTAAGTTAATTGTTAATTTTTTAGTTATAAATTACCTTGAGTAAGAAATTAACTAAGCGTCCATCCAACTCTTCACCTTGTCTTGCTGTCTGGACAATATTGTTCAACCAATAGTGAGATCTCTCAATTTTATCCCAGAAAAATAGATAGCTGCAAAGAATAGTCTTATTTTAACTAATTATACAATTGAGTGAATATTATTTGAATTATTTCCATTTTCTACAACAATGTGCTGCATTAGTTTAAGCATCATCATTCTCTTAATAATCATACAACAATTTACAAAAGTAATTTAAAATATATAGTTTTTATATTTAAAATATCTATACCTATATGCTAGAGGGAATAATTTAAAACAAATAGAATGTAATATGCAATTTTCAAATACAAATATGTAAACAAGTGGTAAGATATGTGAACGAGTGGTTGATAAGAAATAATCTTATCAAAGACCAGTTGTTCATATTTATATGAATTAATACATTTTATTTATGTTTACAATTTAATTCAAGTACCAAATTTTATATTTTTCCTTTTTTATTATTATATGTTGTTTTTAATATAAATAATAAGTGATATTTTTCATAATTATCAATATGAATAAATGATATGAAAATTGGTTTGAAGCAAAACATACCTTTGCGAAAATTCAAATTCTTCAATCCCATATTTTTTCATAAAAGGCAGTCTCATAACATTTAAAATTGCGAACAGCCAACATCTACCCGTGTACTCTTGATTTGTAACAGGCTTACCTTCTGACTCGATCTTATAAAACAAAGATAGTGTTTATATGTTATAATAATAAATTGCATTATTATTAGTTTTAAGAGTACCTATATGAATAAAGATGACCTAATTGAAAAATGAAGTTTCTTTCGGAAATAATACTTAAATGATTTACTACAACTATAAAAGAATTACAGTTCTGGGGCAGTGAGAGAGCAAATGATTGGAGAAACGTTGGTTGTGGCTTTGATCCCCACTTGTGGCAATTATTACACTTATATTATTTTCAATTCCTCCTCGGGTAGAAAGTGTGGTGTTCATTTATTTTATTTGTGAAATATAATTAAATTAAAACTATGAAGCTTAATCTTACCTTAACATTAAAAACATGTAGTTGTCTTTCTGTCTTCCTCTTACTTATGGCTACTTCGAATGGATCAAATCTTGCACATACATTTTGAGCAAGTTCATTCTTAGGATCAGTATAGAAATTATTTCTTAGTTTTTCTAATTTTTCAATACTTAAAGGTTCTGTAACAGTTTTAATTTAACATAACAAATTAATGAATCCTAAGTCTTAACAAAAAATTCAAAACAAATGATTATTTGATTTATCCAATTAAGTTGATACAAAAATGATCACAAATCACTTGAAACATGGATATTATAAAACAAAGAAATTAGCATATATATAAATATATTTAAATAATCTACTTACTCGAAGACATACTTGCACACAGTATTCTAGCTCTGAAAAATGTACTTGTCTTCAAGAGAGCGAATTGCAAGGAGCTTATATTCATTAAAGAAAATAAATATTTATTAATGTGCCGGTGGGCTCTACAGTTACTATCGCAAATGTAACATATAAGTTATATCTATTATTTATACAAGCCTGACTGCCAGATAGTCAATGATGATATGTAAAATTGAATCGAATAACCAATTATAGCAGAGCGCAGCTGATAGCTATCATTTGTCTGACAATTGTGACAGTTGGTTGAATTTTCAATTTACAATCATAAACTTTGATTAAGTAAAAATTTACTAAATATTTATAATTATTGTACATTAAAATATAATTATATTTAAATTCTTTAATTTTAAACTCTAAAAAATTATAATAAATATCGATACGTTATGTATTTTGTTTATGGCAATAATAAGCAAAAAATGGCGGAAAAATCAAATACTGTAGTTAAGAAATAAACAGTAGTAATTATGTACTGTAATAAACAATGATTTCTGAATCATATTGTATAATAAAATATATTTTTTATGACTGGCGTTATAGTGCGCGTTAGTAAAGCTAAAGAGAATAACAATAAAACAAAAATCAATACTTGCTCTAAAGTAAAAGGTAACACTGAAATATAATAAGGGTGGCTGAATGTATTATATAAAGACAAAACCTTTCATCTCAAAACTAAATAGTTAGAAATGTGCTAATACTTAAGCAAATACATATTATTGGCATAAAAAAATAAAATGGCAGTAAAAGCCTATGAAGACGCATGTATGCGGGCTGAACTTTTCGGTCAGCCTAAACCTGAGAGAGATGATTTTCTATCAAAACATAAACATTTAGATGTTGTAGAATTTGAAGAAGTAGATATAAAAACCACAGAGGTAAGTGCAATTTAGATTAAAATCTAGAATTAATATTGCGATTTACAATTTGTAAATTACCGTTTTCAATTTTTCATAATGTATATAACAAGGCCAAGGCCGTTAAGGTTTAAGCGCCTAATAGGCTAGTAGGTCAAAAGTAAACTGAGCAAAAATTATAGAATATCTACATTCTATTTATATTATAACTAATTTTGTATCTATATACTTAACTCCACGTTTTATCCCAAGCGTATCTATATAATTAAAAAAATATATAATAGATAATACAATACAATTATAAATTTCTTAATATTCTTTCAGAATACTGCAATGCTCGGTAACGATTTGAATGCAGCAAGTGGAGGGCTTACTGAATTAAATACAATTCTTGATTCTACTCAAACTAAATTAAATCGTCTAAAAGTAAGCACTCTTATTTTTAAAATATTTTTAGCTTCACAACTTGTGCATATAGCACGGTAGAAAAAGAGTGTTAAGACACTCTAAAGAGTTAACTGGCGAAACTTAACGTCGCACTTACACTAGGCCGGAGAATGTTACGGATTTTTTCTCCTAGAGGGGATTGAACCTACAACTATTGTACTTGCAGTCAAGTTGTCCCATGATAGCTTTGATTATTGATATAGGAATTTATAGTGCTTGTTAAAGTGTTTACCATTGCTATTTTTACTGCAATATCTTTAGTCCAAAGATTATATGATAAACCAAATGCCTCACTTACATAATTATGGAAAAAATATATGACCTCTTTCAGGGAGTATGCGGAAGTGTCACAAACTTTTTCCGCTTAAAGCTTGCAACGAAAGATAATTTATCATATTCTAGCGAACCCAGTTATATCGGACAAACGAATTACGATAAAGATTATATACCGCCAAAAAATACAGAAATTGGATTTATCAACACCGGTCTTGGTCCAAATGACAATGAGATGACACCGCGCGCGGGAAAGTTAAAACAAAATGGCGCTGATATCAATTCGGCCTTAGCAGATTTGGAGGCTATGGAAGTTGTTGAAAATACTTCCTTATTAGGTAAACCTACGGTTGTAGATCATCGTAAGCAAGTATCGTCCCAAGTGAGTAAATTAGACAATTTGATACTCCAGGCGGAGAGAGCGGAGGAGTCTTTGAAAAGTCAAAATAAACAAATGAGATCTTTCCTCCGATAAAGCTATTGTTTTATAATGTTATCTCGAAGCGAATGCCAACATTTTTATTTAGGCCGTATTAATATAATTGTACCTGCTTAATATTAAATGTGTTAGAAATAAAAGAGTTATATTTTTAAACGCAGTGATATAGGTTAAAATTGAAAGTGATTTAATTACTTTCTTTATTTTGCTGATGTTTATATAGTTTTAGCATTAAAGAATTAGACTACATTTCATACTTACAATTTTAATGTGCGTTTTCTTCTTATGATAAGAAGCTGGCTATGAAAGTTAATAATCAATTTTAGATTTAATTGGTCGGTTGTAAAGAATACTTTATTGGTAGTACTAAGTCTATACTAAAATACCTATATACCAATTTTAAAATATAACTACATAATTTTATCTAATGTTGTATTTTATGTTATTTAAAATTATTGGAATATGAATCGAATGATTTAATAATTCCCTCTTTAATATAAATGGTTAGCCACTTCTGACAATCGTTACGGAGATAGCTTTTAAAAAAGGTGTGATGCGTCGCTGGTGCTTTTAATGAGACATAGTCCTTAATGTAATATGCAGATTGCAAAGTGACAATATTACTAAAATATATAAAATGCTTAAATATTTCTCATATTATTATGAAATTTTATATCTTAGAACGACAAAAATTGTAACCAATATAAACTTTTAAGTAGATCTGTTGGATTTATTGTACCTACATAAACTAAGATTGAAATTATAAAAACAATTATATATTTCTGATATTTTTTTTATTTCTGTTAAAAATAAAGTTTATTATTATATTATGTAAAGAAAATAATTTTAACTGTAATAGATATCTGATGTCTTATAAATTGTGTTTTAATTAGTTATTGTATGTTTGTGGCTTGGTGCAAGTATAGTATTGTGATATTATCCTTCTCTACTTCTAAGTATAAATAAAATCTCGAAATATTTAATGGTTTTTAGTATTACTTTTTTTTCTAATACCCCGTATTTCAATAACTAAAAAAAACATTATTGATTATTTATTATACCTTTGTATTAAAATATTACCGAATAGACTCATCGATACAAGCGTATATAATTAACATTGATATATTTTTGGAAAATATAATAATTTTAAAGGAATAATTTTGATGAATTTTATTAAGTAACAAGTAAATTTAGCGTAGGTACGTACTCGTAGTACGTTTAGCGTGTATCGTAATAAAATTTTTTACGATAATATATTTTATAATAACGTCTTCATTAATTCAGCCTGCCTCAACTGTGAAACACAAATAAATAAAAACAATTTAGGAATTTCCTTCAGACATCAATTATTACGTTCGAAATCCCATTTATTTTTGAAGAGTATCAATAAACAAGGAAATTTTGCTTAACGATCCACCGCTGTTGATCAAAGAGTGATTATTATTCGACATTGGCTCGTCACACGGAACAAGGGCAAACAAAAACGGGACTACACCAACCATGAAGTCTTTAGTTATATAAATGATTAGTCTACCATAACATATCAAATTAGTTCAGTATAGCCGCCGACATGCTACTTTTGTTCCTTGCCTCGCAATTAATAGTCGCTGTTATTGCAAATCCATTCCATAAGTACCCATACGTGTTTCTATTGGACATTGGAAATGAAGAATTACAATCAATTAATAATGAACAAATAAGGCTAAGCATACCCGGTGGTTCCCTGGCAGTAAAATACCCAGCTTTTGGTGAAGGAGATACGATAGGACACGTGAGAGTAAGTGGAATAGACTTCGGCACGGATCTTAAAGCGAGCATCGTCCAGGGCGGCCCTGGATATAAGTACGTCGTGCTAGTGTTCACAGGTAATCCAGGTGTGACTTACGACGCTGTTGTGACGATAGAAACTGTACCGAACGTCGATGATTCCTCTAATATGAGCTCTGATGGTGAAAATCAAATTTCAGACGTTTCGAATGATATTGAAAGTGCCAAGGTCACAGATGATAACGCTCAACAAAAAAGTAGTTATTCCGAGAACTCTTTAATTACGCAATCTAGTTCTAATGTTTATAAATATATAAGTAGTGAACAATCCGAGGCAGAACATGATGATGATGAAGATGATGTACAAAATGATGATGAGAAAGATAGTAATAAAGAAAATAATGAAAATCAAAGTAATAACGACTACAGTGTGGAAGAAAGTCAAAGTAACACTTACATGAAAGAAGCTTATTCAGAAAATATGGATGAGAATAGACCATTAGATACCAGAAGTGGTAGCCGATATGGTAAATATGAAGCCTTTAAGCCTCTTATTATTGGCGGTGTAAGGTTCTACCCTCAATCTGCTATTTACTCTCAAGATGAATATACAAAGCCAATTTATGATGAAGAAAATCATATTAAAAACGAAGATAATGACGAAATAAATGATAGTAAATATAAAGACAGTAATAACAATATGGATACCGACTACGGGTCGCCCGTTGAATATTGAAAATGGTATTTTCTTAGTTATAATATTTTAGCAAATTAAACATTTAATTTTTTGTATATAAAAAGTAACATGATTTATATTTGTATTTAGTTTGTAAAATATATATAGTACAAAGTTGCTCCATATTAAAGAAAGGGCAAATAAAAGAGAAATTTTATGTTTTTTATTTCAAGTTAAAGGGCAGTTTAAATAAAAATTAAAATTTAAAAAATGCTTGAAAAAAAACAAATGTCATGATTGTGATTACTGGTTTTACGTAATTATTTTTACCATTTATGCTTCACTTTGTTATTCATTTCTAATATATTTTAAAGATATAACTTACGATAAATAATTAAAATATATAATTATTTTAAATTAAATATCATAATTTCCCTGGAGCCATACACTTATTATTTAATTTCAAGTTTCTTCTTACTTTCTGATTACTTTACAATTATCAAAAAGGTAAAAGGTAGAAATTCTATATTCATATAGGTGATTTGGGCATGTGGAGAGAATGAGTGACAAATGGAAGTCAAAAACGATATACAAAGTAAGATTTAGTGGAAGGCGAGGTATGCGGGGGTTTGTGTTCGAGAATAGAGTATTGTTTTCGGAGGATGATCATGTAAAATGGAAGAAGTAACGTATGAAGAGGTAAATAAAAGTGGATGAAGCGAAAGAGGTATTACAGAGACTGTAGCGTTTGGGGCTCCGTTCTCTCTGGCTAAAGTGTGAAGCTGAAAAACTATAGCTACAGTACAGTCGACAAGCCGTGGCCCCTTAAAAGTTCAGTTTTCTGAACTTTTGCGTATCGTTCAGTTTGAAACAAAATAATCAAAAATAAGAAAAGTCCTAAAAACAAATTACGCAGCAACTAACTTCAGGGGGGCCACAACTTGTTGACCGTACCATAGGTATCGTTAAAAGCGTAGGCGTGCACGTGTGGAATGATTCAGATCTAGTCTCCGAATGGGCTTAGCTTCCACGTGAATAATTTTTATCGTCTCAAGGCGAAGACTTCTTTAAATGAGAAGATGAATTAGATCAATTAAGGTCTTCAGCTCTGCATGTGACTGTAATAATTGAAATGAGGGTGGGTAGAGCTGTGTAGGGTATAAGTTCTTATTTCTTTTTTGATTGCAATTTGATTTTAGTGTTTAAGTATGTTTTAAGTAGGCAGTATTTAATTTAATTTATATTATAATTGGTATATTTATTTTACCTAATTTCTATACACTAATTTTTAAGCAACAATTAATTGTAAAAAACCTATTATTTGTTTACTGAACTGTAAAAGATGCTTAAAACTTTTGTCTGTTTTTTATATAAACTGCTTTTGTTATCTGTTTTACTAGTAACTAGCAATGTAAAATCAGCTACAGTTCTTTTAACTTACGTAATCATTTGTGCATAAAGATGTACTATTAATTTAATAAAAAAACATTATTTACATTTCTGTTGTGTGCGCGCCGTCGTGGCGCAGAGGCTCAAGTGCTACTGTAAACGTAACAGTTGTAAGTTCGATTCCCACTTGGGGAGAATGAAAGAAATATTTTCATTTCTTCGCTTTGGTAACGCCGCGTTGATATCCTCCACTCTTCACGTAATACCTCGAAATTCGGCTTAAAGTGGATTAATGTGAACAGACTGTCTTCGTCTCTTTCTTCTAGGTTCCCCGGTTTCTTTTGAGATTTCAGTGAAGCTTTAAAAAATGCTTTAAACATTTTTAACTTTTACAATACAATATTAATCAGTTTCTTTATTATTATACGCAACGAAGGCCATTTTCTCTGCAATAGCGTTCGTCTTTATGTAATAGGTTGTGTTTTTTGTCCTTAGATTCAGCCGAATTGCATTCGTAAAGAGTGTTATTATAACCGAACGAATCTACTCGATGTAACCTATTTGTTATTCTAGTATGAGAGGTGGCAGTCGTTTTTTGTTTTGTTTTAGTTAGTGATAATTTTTTATTTTAAAATAGTTAGTTGGCAGTTGCGACAGGTTGTGGGTTCGATTCCCACTCGAGGAAATTCAATGTTTATTACTTTATTTCTTCGTTCTGGTTTCGTGACAAATCACGGCTTTGAGCTCCGCTACTCAACACTTAACGCCTCCATAGTTCGGTGGCTTGCGGGGAATGAAGTGCCTTAACATTAGGTTTCCTCTGCCTACTCTGCTACGTGCGGACTAAAAAGTGGAGCTAGCAGAAAAAGACATTTAAAATTCAATTTATTAATATAAATTATTTGACGTCGCGTGGGCTTTACTGTAAATGAAAGTATTCATAAATTTTGCTTTATTAGTGACAGGTACATACGTCATTGCACGTAATTTATTAAGTTTTAAATGTAATGGAAACAAATTAAAATGTCTTTTTCTTAATACTCATAAATAGGAAACTTTAAAACCCTTATTTATGTTATTATATAATAGCAGTAGCCGTGTTTGAACTGCAAATTATCTATCACTTTTTTTTTCTTAATGTTGGCAGTCCTGTATTGGTCGATCGGACCTAAGCTGCATTACATTTGACCAACCTGGAAAATCAAAATAATTATTTTATAATTATAATATTAAATAAATATAATCATTATTATAATGAGGTGACGCAGCGGCATAAGCGTGTAACTGTAAAGGGGATGATTGTGAGATCGATTCCATTTCTTCTCTCTGATATCCAGACAAAAGCGCAGTGTTTAGTTTCGTGACTCGAAACACAATGCCCCTAAAATTCAGCGGAAACTGGTGGAGTGTCTTAGCACTAAGTTTCCTCTACCTACTTTGCTTTAAATGGGATACAGAAGCTGAAAAAAAAATCCTTGAGCAAACCCACACACAACGCGCGTACGTATAACCATATAATTCATCAATTATTCATCATATTATATTATTAAAATATTTAATACTATAAAATTAAAAACCAAAAAACCACCTCCTCACCTACACACCATAGACCACAGAATGCAAATACACATTTGACGTCGACAGCTAACGGTCAATAGAATTTCAGATTCGGCATCGAGGCAAACATGTCGCCCCATAATTCTAATTTTGAAGGCCCGTGAAATATTCACCTGGGATTGAGATGAATTGGAAGAAGTCCCAGGTCTCGCCCTGGTTGCATTTTATTTATGTTATTGGGGATTCTGATGTGGAGTTTCTAGATTTAGAGTGGTTTTTTTAGGTTTATGGTGGTTTTGGTGTATCCTGCTCATTGGAGTGTAAACAAAGGGAATCTGGGAAACTAGTGTTGCATTTCGTTCCCATTAAGACACTTTCATTCTCCGTTTTCCGTCGAATTCTGGAGGTTTTGCGTGTTGAGTGGTGGAACTCAATGCTTCGGTTTGCTTTGTTATCAGAGCGAAAGTGAAAATATTAAATATTTTATCTCGAGTGGGAATCCAACCCAGAAACTGTCGCGTTTACTGGCGCACTCTTGTGCCCTCGCGCAAAGACTAACCAATGAAGAGTTATAGATTAAAATATAATTATTACTTTTTTTGGTCAATTGGGGTGTAATTGATATTTAGTTTTGGTATCAAATCCCACCAAGAATGTTTAAATAATTACTAATGAATATTTTTTTGATAGCAACTATGGTACTGATGAATTGGTCCCATCACCCAACACCACCCACGCAATTAGGGTATATGATGCTATTTTTAATTTTATAAAATGCTATATTAATCCAAATACATATATCATTAACTCTACTTAAGCTTCAATATAAAAATATATTTCGTATAACAAAATATATCGCAGTATTATAATATTATTGTTGTTTTTTTATTGGGAATAATGTATTCTGTCATTTTGTCATGACCTTCTTGCAAGTAAATATGCTCTATTACGTTTATACATATACTTACGAATCATTTTCAGCTTGAAAAAATCAGCTTCACGCTGTATCCCGCACACACGGCACACAGCTTGGTAGGCGGAGGAAACTTAGTGATAAGACACTCAGTTTCCCACTTTTCGCAGAAATCTGAAGGCATTACATGTTGAGTGGCGGAACTAAACGCCGCGCTTTGCCTTGACACCAGAGCGAAGAAATTAAAATATTATTTTTTTCGAGTGGGAATCGAACCAGTCACGTTTATAGTCATATTTATTGCCCCTGCGCGACGTCTGGCCTCAGTCAGATTTCAAAAATACATTTATACGAAAAATAAACATAGTGTTTACCATCTCCTCCATAAACAATCGGTGGACACTGCATATTTAGCACAAAAACGGTCGCCGATTGAAATTCAGATTGGTACCATGTCGAAAATAGAACGTTCGTACGGAGGACCGCTACCGAATATGTAGTGCAAGTATCACCGTTAAATTTAAATGCGATATTTACAAGAATTCAGGGCTTAAACTCGATAAATGGTCTTGACAGATGGACGACAAAGTGATTGTATATGGGTCCCGTTTTTACGTTTTGGGGTGCGGAACCCTAAAAATTAGTAAAAATATCACATTATTTTATGTTGTGTCTTTAATATATATTCATTAATATACACTGGGAACTTGTACTTGAATTTAAAAAAATATTATTTTCGTTTATAAATTATATATTTTATATTAAATAGACTTTCACATCTAAAAGCTAAACATTGAGAGATTAGAGGTTCGAAGGAGGAAAGGAGGCTTTGCGTGTTGAGCACAATCAATGCTGCGTAGGGCGGACTATATTATGTATATATGGCGGATATTTGATTTACTAAAGTGGGAATCGACCCCAAAACCTGTCACATTTACCGTCACACGCTCGTACCCCTGCGCCTACTATCTATCTACATATTGAACTCATAGAAAAGTTCGCCATAACTGTTAAATGATATGTAAATAATTGGCCAAATAATTTCACGTGTGGTTCCTTGTGATGTTATAAATTATTTATTGAATTTTCTTTCACTGTAGCGGAAATTATGTAAGTAGGCATGGGGCGGGTACGATTCTAATTAGTAGATAACTTGTTTGTGCTATTATAAATTTGACCTAAAAATTACTAAGAAATATTAAAAGAAGAGAGGAAAAAAGAGTAAAGATTGTAATTAAAAAAATGGTCAATAGGAAGTCAGTTTCGCAAACTAAGGGTTCCGCACTAATTTCAGGATTGTATTTTTTTGTTCAAAAAAAAATTATTGTGTTGTATTTTTCTGTGCTCCAAGGAATCGGGATTTCAGATGGATAGATGGACAACAAAATGATTCTATAAGGATTCCGTTTTTATATTTTGCGGTAGGTACATAACCCTAAAAATAGTTAAGGCGTCCGCATCGATTAATTCGCCTAAATTCTAATTGAAACAAACACCTTTTTTTCTGTAATTTATTTTTTCAGACCGAGTTCAATAACTTCAGTATTTTGAAGAAAAAACCCAAACAGTCTTATCCTGTTCTACTTTAGCGAACGAAACATTGTCACAGTTTGACCAAAACAAATGTGAAACCATGAATTTTAAATCTTTTCGTGGAACGTTATAAAAAATAGTAGGATAATGATAATAGGTCTTCCGTTCACAATTTTCCATCGAATTATGCAGACATTGCGTGTTGGGTAGAGGCCCTCAACAACAGAGCGAACAAATAAAAAAAATATTTAAGACTAGTGGACCCGGACGCGGCTACGCCTGCTTGAACTATAAGAATATTTTCGCGTCGGTCATACTCATACTATGCCGCCCGAAGGCTACGTCATTTCGAATCAGTGACATCTCCTTAATTATTTATTGGAATTTTATACAGTAAACTAAGTATAATTTTAATCTAGATGAAATGCTAAAAGTGACTATTATACTATACTATATATATATATATATATATATATAATATTATTATACTATATACTATATATTTAGGTTCATAAGGATGAATATCAAAATGTCGCGGTAACGGTCGCGAGGCAACGCGACGGTTGTTATTAACATGGCAGAATAAATTGCATGTCAAATTAGAAAGTACTTTAAAATATATTAGTTTATATGTATAATGTAATGTTATATAGCCTATAGCACTTCTGAAGAATGCAGCTTTCATACAAAACAAAAACAATGTAAATCGGACCAGTAGATCCAGAGATCTTAGCGTTCAAACAAACAAACAAACAAACAAACAAACAAACAAACAAACAAACAAACAAACTCTTCCGCTTTATTATATTAGTATAGATGAGTGGGGATGGAACCCACAACCAGTCACGTTTATATTCACACATCGTGCTCCTGCACCACAACTGGCCAAAGAAGAAACGGAGTATCGTAATAGTAGATTCCCTCTGCTTACCCTGTGAGCGAGATATAAAAATATGTATACCATTTTAAATTGTTATTAAAGTTTTATGGAATTGGCTCAAACTTTTCCATATAGGTACAGATATTCTTTTTAAAATTGTATTATAGAATTAATAATTGTGTACTTCAAGCGGGCGAAACCGCCAGCGGATCGCTAGTAATATTAATAATCCGTAACACAAATATAATATATAGGTAAATAAAGTATCTGTACTATACAAATGGAAAATTCGAATTGTTTTGAAAGTTCGTTTGGTATACGAAACACCTGGATATTCCTAATCTAAAGCATAGAATGTCAACATACTCGTTCTGATTAAAAGCTGTATTATTTAGAAGCTTGTAAACATTTAGTGATTTGTGCTATAACAAGGCGAAAGTAGCGTATTCTGTTCCTTTATAACTCCTGACTCACTCCAGCTCGTGTGCCGCACAGACGGGAGCAAAACAATCAGGTGAATACTTAACTTGATTAATATATCCTATATTTAGAGCATCAAATATTTTAACTCGTAAACTTCTACTTGCGATGAATTCTGCTCGGTTGCATATATTTGTATGTAAACACTTAGCTATATACTAGCTTTCTCATAAGCATTAAACATATTTTTAAACTTCTCTCTCGTAGCTGAGTAAGCAGAGGGAACCTGGGATATTTATATACTCTGTACCCATTAAGACACTTCTGTTTCCCACTTTAAGTCAAATTTTAAAGGCATTGCGTGATGAGTGGTGGAGCACAACGCCGCGCTTTGACTCGTCACCGGAGTGAAAAAATAAAGTGCCCGCGCCTATTAGAAGTCGTTCAAGTAGGTACGTATCGCTTAGGGGGCCTTAAAAGGTTCCCAAGAGGTGCTGGTTCAAATCGAACAAAAACGAATCGAACCAATTAGCCTTCACAACACAACACAACACAAACAAAACCAAGCAGACGTTAAACTCACTGAAGTTGACATGATGTTGATAGGTGTTGAAAATATCTTCATTCCAAATACTGCTCCAGATTTCATAAAATGAGATGAAAGATGTCGAGTAAATAACTAATATGTTTACTTATTACTAAGCCAGTAAGGCCAGTTGTAGCGCAGTGGCACAAGTGTGTGACTGTAAACACGACTGGTTGTGGGTTTGATTTATATTTGAAGAAATAAAATATTTATTGAAATTTATATTTTCACTAGCGGACCCGGACGCGGCTACGCCTGCTTGAAATATAAGAATATAATTTCTATAGAAATATAATTTCAATCTAGATGAAATGCTAAAAGTGACTATTATATTTATTTTCATAAGGATGAATATCAAAATGACGCGGTAACGAACGCGGTCGCGTAGCGACGACGGTTGTTATTAACATGGCAGAATAAATTGCATGTCAAATTAGAAAGTATTTTAATTTATTAGTATATATGTGTAATGTAATATTATATAGCCTATAGCACTTCTGAAGAATGCAGCTTTCATACAAAACAAAAACAAAGTAAATCGATCCAGTAGATCCAGAGATCTTAGCGTTCAAACAAACAAACAAACAAACAAACAAACTCTTCCGCTTTATTATATTAGTAGTAGATTTCTTCCTTCGCTTTGATGTCGAGACAAAACGCGAGCGATAAGTTTCGCCATTCAACACACAATGCCTCCGGAAGTCGAGGAAAATGGGGAATGAAGTGTCTTAGGTCCCTATGCCTAGGAACCTATTCCTACCCTGCTATGTGCGGAATACAGCGTGAAGTTGATTTAATTATTGCTAAGGATTGCTGTATAATGTTCTATTAGATGCTTTAAAAATACGACAAAAGAGAATGTAAAAATTAAGCTAAAGTTTAGATTCCTGATACCGTGACAAAGATTATAAATGGTATGGTAATAAATAAATGTGAGGATGGACGTTTATTCCACTTTAGATTAATGTTTATAGAAATCAAAAGGATAATTTGGTTCTAATATAACAATAAGTGTAAGCGGGCGAAGCCGCGAGTGGGTACGTACATGGCAAGTTGACGTGGAATGACTTTAAACGTTTAAACCCATTAATCTTTATCGTTCACTCTGCTCCATATTTTCTTTAACGTTTAAATGTAACCCATATTAAGTTTAATGCACTATTTCGAAATGTGCTTCTGTTTTTGTGTTGAATTATATTTGTGTAGTTAATGCTAATGTTATGTTACTATTTCAATGTATTTTTATTAAATCATAATTTTTTTTATTGAATTTTGTTCTGGGGTGGGCATCGGACTATTCTTGGGGGTGGGCACGGTCCACCAGGTTCTTTCTACGTCCATGCAAGTTTGTCACCTACTCATCTATTGAGGCTTGCTGCATCCTGTATCTGAAGTTGTCTTTTTCCACATAACTGAAAATACTCTCTGTCCAATCCACGAAAAGGTCACATGCAAACGTTACACAGTAAGTAAAGACAAATGTATAATTAAAATTTCACCGCGAAATAATAATAAATTGAATCAAGGAGACTTTAGTAGGGTTCATTGTGGAGAGATTGTTTGGCACACCATTTTGTGACGTCACTAACCAAAATAACACGCCTACTGTCCTTGTCCTAAAATTATGCACTGGTTTAATGACCCTTAGTCTGGAAATTGTTAAATGAGGAAAATTTTGAATTTTGTAAGAATTGTTGCTTGAAAATTCCATATTATGTTACAAAATTTATATTAAACTCTTTATGTTTGAAATGTTCAATGATTATATTATCTATAATGAAGAAGAAGAAGAAAAATTAAGTTATTATTTATATATGCATAAATAACTATTATGCAATAACAGAAAAGTAGGGCTATTGTTTTTAAGTTACGACGAAAGAAGTAAGCTTTTTAAAGTAAAATAATATTGAAGTATAGTAATACAACATTTTGTTATATTTACCAGAAAATAAACGTAATAAATATAATAACATAATAAATGACAAAAAATAGAACCCCAAATGTTTGTGTTTATATGTTGTTATACTTGTCAGTGACCAGCGAATGAGGATTCAAAATTACAGAAAACAATTAAAAGTTTGAGGCCCACCTCGTGGCGCAGTGGAACAACCATGTAAGTGTGACGCAATGGTTGTGGGTTCGGTTTTCGTTCGGGGGAATGAAATATTTATTTATTTTTCCATTTCTTCGCTCTGGTAACAAGAGTAAGGGTGAGTTACGCCACTTGACACGAAATTTCAACGGAAATTGGGGACGGAGTGTCTTGACACCAGGTTCCCTCTGACTACCCCGCTGCATATGCAGAAGACCACCAGAACCTAACTCTCATCAAACTACCTTTGAAGTATATTCTTCCAAGAATCATCAAAATCAGTTCACCCAGTCAAAAGTTCAAATCGATAATTGAACTTCTCAAATCGATAACAGCATTCAAATCGATAACCTCCTCCTTTCCCAGAAGTCAGTTAAGAATAGAATACTATTTGCGTAAGTATTGGTTTCGACATCCCTTATAAATCTGTAATAGTTACCTTACCCTTCATTCACCCCCCATTTTACCCTGCTGCAGTCAGCGTCTTGCGAGGGCGTTTCTAAGCTACGAAGACTGTGTTTGACAGCTAATGACGCACTACAGTCTTCCATTTTAATGTAATAGTATGAAATATGGAATTATTTATGAAACCGATGATATTTTTTCTATTTTGGTAGATTGGTCTGGTTTTTTTAGTTTCAAGTTTTATTAGTGTTATATTCTTATACATATTTAGTAAATATTACTGATAAAAATGTGTTTAAATTGGACATTTAGGTTAAATATTATTTGTAGTTATAGTTTTAATAAGCATCTATATATGAAGCCTAATTAAGTATATAGTAGACCGAGGCGAATCGGATCGATGGGGGAATCGGAGTAAGGTGTAAGAAATTCATTGATATTTTAATTCTATTCATTTTTATTCAGCTTTTTTCCGGATACCTATAGCAGAGGAGTACGTAACCTAGCGCTAGGAACCCCGATCCCCGCTTTCCTCCATTTTTTGAGACAGCATGTTCAGTGGTTAAACATAACGTATCGCCTTGTCAAGACAAAGTAAATAAAAAAATGCTTCAACTGGGAATCAAACTCATAACCATTAGACGCTGTCCCAATGAATAAGGAAGAATTTGGAACTGTATTTTCACCACTAAACAAATGAAGGTAATCTCCAAACAACACGAAATGTAATTGGTTCAAACACGTCAAGCTGTTTCATCAATCGGCGTTCTCTTCTTATTGCGCGTATGAAATAATATACTTTCGTAAACAGAACTGGAAAGGGAAGTAAGGTCACTTGGAAAATATTATCCAGGAAAAGACTTTTAGAATTTTATTTGTTTTCAAGGTTTTGTGAAAGAAATAAATATAAACTCTTTGTAAAGACATGTTTACATACATAATTCATTATGTAACCTAATAAAGTTAAATTGAAACATTAACAAGAAAACAAAATTATTATTATTTATTAAGCTTCACGCTGTATCCAGCTCTTAGTTATGTTCTGCTGCTATAAACCGAGGGAACATGGGATTCTAATGTTGCGATACTTCGTTCCTATTAAAACACTTCTGCTCTCCATTTTCCGATGAATTTTGGAGGCATTGCGTGTTGAGTGGCGGTATGAACCCCGCACTTTGTCTCCTTGTCAGAGCGAGGAAATGGAAATATTGAATATTTCATTTTCTCGAGCGGGAATCGAAACCATAACCTGTACAATTCCCTTGCGCCAAGACTGGTTTCCAGTATAATATAAAACATGAAAGGACTATGATTAATAATAACAATAACGAAAATTAGTTTTTTTATTCGAAATATTAATAAAGAAGTCTTTAATTACTGATCCAAAATGCGCTTGGAACCATTTTTGAGTTACAAATATAATAACATATTTTAGATTCATAAATCAATACATAAAATGAAAACTCTACTAAAAACATGAAATACGAGTAAATAATATAAATGTAGAGTACTTCCTGTGGAAAGACTGTAAAGCACAAAATTATAACATCACTGAAAGTCTAAGAATCTAAATCAGTATTGACATTTATTTGTCCATGCACTTCTGGTACATTCCGGACGGATGCGTGAACGGCTGTTTGTCTAAACGCTACGGTCTCTACATACCTCTTTCTCCTCGCCCACTGTCATCAATCTCTTCATGCATGCCTTCCAGGGGGATCCTCATGGTCTAGAGGGAACCCAGTTAAGACACTCCGTTCATCATTTTCCGTCGAATTCTGGAGGTATTGCGCGTTGAGTGGCAGAACTTAACGCCACTTAAGATATTTTTGTTTCCCAAGCGTGTTGATTGCCGAAAATCAAGGAGCCACGAGGAACATCATCACATCGCGCGGAAATAATAATAAAAAAAAATACCAAGTAGGTATTGAACTCACTACCATCCGTTTACAGTCACGCCTTTATGCCACCGTACCACCATTTTTATTAATTATATTTGTTTTCCATCTTTGCAGTAGCACATTAAAATACTCTCATCAGGCAGAAAAAATAATAATAGATAAAATATTTTTCATATATTAATATGTACAAACATACACATTCATACAATTTATATAGAAATAGTTATTTTTCTTTTCTCGCATTCAAATGATGAAAGCATAGAGTTCTAGAACTATAGTGCACTCTCTTACGTATGCAGGTTTTTTTTAACGTGTGGAAGCGAGTCAACTATATTTTAGGTAATTTGAAAATTCCAGAGCTAAATTTTCCCTGTATAAGGGTAGGTGGGAGGGTAGAGTGCAATTTTCTATGCTATCTCCTATCTGGTCCTGTGAGCCTAGTAGTGCATGTTTTGGGTTAAACGTGACTGCTAGTCGTGGTCTCTTTCTTAAGGATCAGTTTTATTTATATTTATTTCCATATGACGCCGGCCAGTTGTAGCGACTGGTCGTCCGTTCGATCCCCTCTGAAGGAAGAGAAATATAAATTAAATTTATATTTTCATTACTTCACTCTTGTGTCGATGTAAGGTCGAGGTAAAGCGCGGCGTTTAGTTCCACCACTCAGCACGCAATGCAAAAGATGTGCAAGAAAATCTATTTATTTTGGGGTTTATTAATTTAATAAAAACGGAAATAATTATTGTTTTTGTGAGTTTCTCTGCGTGATTGTGCGCGCTTATGTCAAAAAAGGTTTCACCGATTTTAATATGGTTTTCACTATTGTATTTAAACAACTGACACTACAAAATTACTGAACTTTAGCTATCAATGATAATGTTACTAGAACGCTAAAGTAATTCAGATTTAAGTAAATATGTAAAAAGTTTTACGTTTTTGACTAATTTTGTATAATATAACAATAAAATTACGCGGGCGAAGCCGCGTGTGAGTCGCTAGCTGTTTAATATATGCATGCATGTTATATTCATATGCAGAAGAGACTAATATTTGTATTGTATAGGGGGTTAAAAACTTCAGCCTATGTTGAAGTGAGATAGAAATAATATATTCAACGGTAGGGCAGTGCAATCTCCGCATTCATGAGAGCCTGGTTCTGAATGTTTTGGGTTAAGCGTGACCTTTAAAATGTTGATATTATGTGGTCTTGGCGCAGGTGCACAACATGTGAATATTAACGCGACGGGTTGAGGGTTCGATTCCCACTCGAAGAAAAAAATATTTAATTAATGTTATCCTTTTTCTCTCTGGTGTCCAAGTGTGGCTTTGAGTTCCTCTATTCAACACAGAATGCCTTCAGAAAGTGGAGAATGGAAGTTACATTAGGTTAAAGTTCCCTATGCCTACCCAGCTGTAGGGAACCTAGTAATTAATAATATTTTTTATTTAAAAGATCTTGACATATCTGTCTGTCATTAATTAATTTAAGGAACATACCTTGAAGACAGCACTTGTAAGAATCATTTCGAATTCGGTTAGTTATCTCGTTCATAGCAGGGTAGGCTGGGGGAACCTAGGAACCTTGTGTTAAAACACTCCAGTCCCCACTTTCTTCCTAATTCCGGAGCCATTGCGTGTTGAGTGGCAGTACTGAACGCCGAGCTTATTTATATCTCGTTGCCAACCTGGGAAGCTTCTGCCTACCCTGCTGTGTGTGAGATACTAAAAAATTTGGAAAATTAAAGAAAGGCCCTTACCCTCTTTCATAAAATAGCGAATATTCATTTTATACATGAATACACGTTTTTCCAAAACAAGAGGTACTAGGATATTAGGACTGCATTGGAGATGGTCATTATAAACGTTCAAATTAAACTGAACACATACTATCTATCTCAATTGTATGGGGGTGTGTAATTGCGTGTTGGGTGGCGGAACTCAACGCCGCACTTTGCCTCGACTCCATAGCGAAGAAATGAAAATATAAATATTTAACTTCCTCGAGTGGGGATTGAACCCACAACCAGTCGCTTTTACCATCACACTTTGTACCCCTGGGCCACGACTGGCCTCAGGGGCATCCCCATTCACAATATTTCTAGTATAGATATGAAGGATATTGTGCATTCGTTCATTCAATCCAGAAATTCAAAAGCAAAAGCGGGTGAGCTGGCTGGCTTTTGCAATGCAAGACTAGGATGCCTGTATAGGAGGAAGATAGCATAGTTGCATGCAGTGCGTAAGAGAGAAGCTCCAACATGTTTCTGATAACCTGGTATTACATTTTGTTATGAAACGTGACTACCTATTTGAGACATGAGAGTAAGAAAGAAAGATTTTGTATGTAGAAGTTCTGTCAGAGAAATTGCGCTTATTCCAATCCCGCACACAGCAGGGTAGGCAGAGGGAATCTAGTGTTAAGACACTCCGTTCGTCACTTTCCGCCTTTTTTTATATAATATTCATAAAAAGTAATGAACATTAAAAAAAACTTTAAAGAACCGATTATGAGAAATCCAATTTTTTTACAATTGGTTTTACTAATGACAATGGAATTAATGATAATGGAATTCTTAATGTATGCATATATATATAGTAATACTACGTTTAAAACATGAAAAAAACACGTTTTTTTAGAAATTTACAGTGTAACTATCTTAATTTGTATACTGTATAATTTTCTAAAAAAATATGAATATTTTTTCATGTTTTTTTATTTCTTTAGACATATTAACTTCTGATTTTTTTTATTTTAACACTTGGTTCCCAAGTTCTCTGTGCCTGTCCTGCTGTATGCGAGATACAATGGCAAGCTAAGAATATATTTTTAAAGATAAATTTCATTATTATCTAACTGTAAGTTATAATCTTTTTTTATTTAGCATTTTCTAAATGAACACGAATTATACGTGAAAAATTCTTCATATTTGATTCATTTTTAATTAATATAAACTAGAAATGTGCGAATTCAATTTATTGTTTTCCATTGTGTGAAAAACAAATTGCTATTGTACTTTTAATATAAGAATATTAATTAAAAAATTAACTTTGACTGACACAAATTGATCATTAACTTAAACTAACAGAGGGGAACTAATGATTTATTAAGAGATTAGTTTTATATTATCATTATTTTTTGCTGTCATTATTTAATAAACTATTTTTTTTAATATAAAATTTTAATGCGTAAATAAACTTTAGTTATAAATAGACGGTTTTTCTAATTATTTTCTATATAATGTTATTCGGTTAATAAATTATTCGGTCAGCTTGAAGGAAAGGGAAGGGAACCTAGTGTTAAGGCACTCCATTTCCTTCTTTTCGGCGAATTATTCGAGGCTTTGCTTGTTCAATGGTGGAATTCAAAGTCAGAGCAAAGAAATGAAAATGGGATCGAACCCACAACCGTCGCGTAATAGTCACGCTCTTAAGCCCTTGCGCCACAACTGCCAAGAAACAAACAAAAAAAAGTCGGTACTTTTTGCAATAACACTAGTTCAAGTTAATACATCTAAAACTAGCTGTTTCTTATGTCTTTGTTCATAATTCAGTTATATTTTTTCGACATACTTTTAATGTATTTCTTATTTGTTATATTATTTTTTATTTAAATGTATTACGTCTCTATTGACGTCATTGCGGGAATTTGGGACATGTTTAACAGTAAACACGGTGGGTATAACGCTAATTACGAGAGCCATTGGTGGAAGTGGTATTGTAAGGAGTACTCTTTTAAAAAAAATTAAATCAGCTTCACGCTGTATCCCGCACACAGTAGGGTGGGCAGAGGGAACCTAGTAAGTTAAAACACTCCGTTCCCCACTTTCTGCCGATACTATAAGATATTTATAATTGATATTTTAATTCTTTTAATTTTTTATTTCATAACATTATTTAGAAATAAGGGTAACTGTAGCATTAACATCCTTTAAACTTATGATAGCTTGGTACTTCATATTTTGGTTAAACGTGACTCTGTATAGCGTTAAAGGGAGCAAAAGTGCAGCAATAGTTTTCTACTTCTTAATCATTTCTTTTAGCCTGGTAACGTTTGTTTTGATTATAGCATTATACAAGTATGAGGTTCCTCTTAATTAATTAATACTGGAGATACGAGAGATTGTTTATGGAGAGAGAGAGAGAGATTGGTGATAAAGAGGAACCTAATGTTAATTAAATAAGAATTTCTATTAAAACACTTCCGTTTCCCCTATAAAATAAAATCAAATGTTTCCACTTTTTGTGCCAGTAATAAATAGCCTTATTGAATTGAGAATATTTTGTTTTTGTTAAACAAATTACTCAAATAAAGAAGAGAGAACGAAGAGTCTTAGACGAGATTCCCTTTGAGGACCTGCTGTAAGTTTCAATGTTAACAAATAATAAATGAACGTAAAAAAAGTTGCGGGTGGCAACTAGTAGAAAATAAAAAAGTTAATATATAATTAATATTAATAAATAAATTTTCTACTTAATTATAAATATTATAGAAAAAAAATATTATAATCTCTGGCGTGGATAGGCTTCAAAAAAAATTAATTAAGATCACCAATAAATAAACTGTCGACTTCAAATAGAAAGTAATTATTAAAAGTTAATTTGAAAAAATACTAAAAATAAATTAAGAAAAAACGATCGCCAAATATAAAAATATATTGTAATAGAGTGTATATATATTCGTAAAAATATTTGTAGGTATATTCGGAGTAATTAAATATTTAATATTTTCTATTTCCTTTTTCTGATATTGCAAAGCGCGGTGTTAAGTTCCAATTTTAGCAACATCGCAATGCCTCAAGGAATTCGGTGGAAAGTGGGGAATGGAGAGTCTCTCTAATGGAAATCTAACTCACACCTATCGCGAATACAGTTAACGCCAGCACTGGGCCATGATAGTTAAAACTGAACCCTATATTTGAAGCAATCTTTGAAAAATATAATGTATTCACATTGTATATATAGTTTTCATATGTTAAAGCGAGATAGATATATTACAAATCTATGTATGTAAAAGCAAGATGGAAAATTCAATGGAGCCTGCAGTCGTGGTAAAAGTGGGATGATGCATAAGGGACCCCCCTGAACATGTCTCCAAGTCATTTATGATTGCCTAGTACCTCATGTTTTGGG
>JAKRZM010000224.1:0-14832 GCA_036379175.1 Heliconius cydno galanthus
CGTCATATTTACAGTCAGAAGCTGTGCTACGTTCCACTTGGGAGAAAGAAGCTCGTTTTAGGTACAAGTGAAATCGCGGCGTTGGGTTCCGCCACTCAACGCCAATGTCTAGTACTCCCACTGCTGTATTTATATGATGCTATAAATATATTTAAAGTTTTTAGCATCATAAGCTGTAGACTTTTAAGTCTACGTAATAAAAATTAACTTATGACTAATAGTTAATTCGCATATCTTATAATAATAATAGTTTTAGGTTTTAGACCAGTCGTGGCGCAGGGCGGCAAAGTGTGCGCAAAATCTTGTCTGGTTGTGGGTTCGGTCCCCACTCGAGGAAATGAAATATTCATTTAAATGTATATTTTCATATCTTCGCTCTAGTGTCGAGGCAAAGCGCGGCGTTGAATACCGCCACTCAACACAAAATTTGGCGGAAAGTGCAATGGCTCCAAAATTTGGCGGAAAGTGGGGAACACTAGGTTCCCTCTGCCTACTCTGTTGTGTGTGGCATAAAGCGTGAAGCTAATTTTAATTTATAATAGTTTTATTATTTCACAACCAAGCCTATTTCAGGAAACAAAAAAAACAATTGTCTCATCATAATTTAAACAACATATGCCTTATTGCACAAAGGTAAGAAACGTTCACATAAATAACATTAAGGATTCTTGATTTTAATTATAAAAATGTAGTGGGTTTCTTCATTCTGGTAACAAGGCGAAGCGCGGCGTTGAGTCCCGCCAAAAGCAAACAATATCTTGAAAATTTGGGAACAGAATCTTTTAACAATTAGTTCCTTCTGCCTAACCGTGCAGAGTGCTTAAAATATTCTTGCAAGCTTTGGAAATGTTATTTTGAATTTCGAACACATATATGTAAACATGTATCAATTCGGGTGGAAAATAGAGAACGGAGAGTCTTAACTCTTGGTTCTCTCTGTCTAAATATAAGGTTATTTTTATGTTATTTCAGTTCTGATTGGATATCTGTATTGGACACGTTTACAAATATAACGCATTTATTTATCAAGACAACTCTAGTTTCTGGATTAACTGCTCATCTTCACACGCTGAGTCGAAAGCCTTTAGACGCTTTACATACTATACCTGACACTGCCTATAATTTGGAGGTAATTATACTTTTTTTTTCAATTCCAGGGAATCCTTAGGCTATTTACGAGATCCTCGTTTAGGGGAGGATGAGGATTCCCGCTGCCTCTCTTATCATTCACTCTTGCTACACAAATCTTTTTTTGCTATTCATTTGTCACTCATTCTCTCGACGTGAGACCTAGAGTACTTCTTCTTCTTCGGTTATCCTACGAATTCCTACGACGACCTCAAATGTCACTAGACTAAGAAAAAAGTGATTGAACTCTAATTTATTTCCAAAATCCACTAAAAGCAATTAGTAGAAATGAAAAGGCAACAAAATACAAGACGACATGAAAATTAGGTAAAAGCTTCGTATAATGTATTAGAAGGCGTATGTTATGTGGAGATAAAGTTTTATTTAGCAATTATCATAAACAAGAGAATGCTGAAAATTATTAGGCACTTTACGAGAGGAACTTTTCGATATACGATATTATGTTAGACATATATACATAATATATATATGTATTGGTTTATATATAAAACAATACTGGCCATGGACTTCCAGATATAAAATGGAAAATCCATTTTTTTCCCATTCATGTGGGAATTACGAGAAATGTCTGTGTGTTGTCTATTCGTTAATTAGAAACAGAAGTTTTTTTATATATCAGCGTATAGATTTTTGAGACATTGCGTGGGTGTTAAGTGGCAGAGTTTAACACCTCGCTTTGACTACTAGACCCGCGAAATGTAAGTAATTCTTTCTTCCGAATAAGGGTGTTGTTCTACTGCTCCATTTCTCAGCTCTGGTGTCGAGGCAAAACCGCGGCGTTGAGTTCTGCTACTCAACATGCAATGCCTCCAGAATTTGGCAGCAGGTGGGGAACGTAGTGTCTTATCACTAGGTTCCCTCTGCCTACGCTGCTGTGCGCGGGATATAGCGTGAAGCTGATTTATTTATTTACTTTCTATTAAAAAGAAGTTTAATATATTTAATATCAGCGTTATATTTCCTCGGTTTATAATATCATTAAGAAATAATATACTTTTCTACGAATAATGCTATGTAAATAAAACATCGTTGCCCCGTGATTTATGACCGACGCCGTCTGATATAAAATAATCATAATGTTTATAGGTCAAATATATGAGTATTTTCTTTATAAAATATGGTTATATATATATATTTAGAGATATAAATTTATTTATTTATTTATTTATTGAATAACGTAATAATAATAAATAATTGGTGCACCAACACCGAACAGTGTTAGGGAAACGGAGTAAACACTGCTATATCTGAAGCCAATCCTAAGACAGCATTGGCTTCAAAAAAATATTTTTAACAAAAAGAAAAACCGACTTCTAACAACGAACTAAAAAGTGAAAAATAATTATACAAAGATTTTATAATTTTGAAGTCGGTGCCAAGTAAAACAAACAGGCTTAGTAATTAGATATTGTAGTAAGGTTGTTGAAGCTTTAGCTTGACGAAAAAAAAATTAAAGTATTTTATGTTTTTACAGATGCAGAGATTTATGGACCAAGTGTTTCATTCACAGATAAGTTTGAGCGGATTTGGAATGTTTAGTATATCCCGTGGGACAATTCTTGCAGTATGATTTTTTTTTATTTGATAACTTTAATTGATAATATGTGTGAAAATAAGCTATTTAGAGGCAAAGCGCGGCGTTAAATTCCGCTATTTACCACGAAATGCCTCAATAATACGGCGGAAAGTGGGGAACGGAAGTGTATTAATGAAGTGTTTCCTCTGCCTCCGCTTTCCTCTACCATGTCCGTGACACAGTGCTAAAAAACAAAAACAAAAATTATTAAAAGGTTATCGTGGCGTAGTAGCACAGCGTGTAAGCAAGACTGTAAATGTGATGGTACTTAGTTCGATCCTCGCTCAGCGTATGTATTTATTAGCTGTGATGAGATAATATCCTCTTATTTTAAATTCATGAAAGAAGCAGTGTGAGGCTTACAAAATTATTACATATTAATGTTAATTAAACTTAATAATGCTCCACATAATAAATATTCCAATTAACACTAATCCCAATTAAATATTAATTTCAGATGCTGTCAACTATAATTACATACGAATTAGTGTTACTGCAAATGCCTGTCGACCGACTTTATATATTTTAATATATTTCACCAATGAAGAAAGAAAGAAAAAATAATAGTATTATAATATTTATAACTGTTTATTAATTTTGAAAAAATTAAAATAAACACAATTTCTGTTAACTAGTTTTTTATTAAAATGTATTAATAATGTTGGATATTTTTCAAAATTTTAAATTACAATGAAATTAATAAATGCTTTAAGTCCACTCATTTAAAGCTATTTAATCATTGTAGAAACTCGATTATCCGGCACTCATTTATAGGGATTCGAGATTATCCGGACAATCAACCGCGATTGATACGTACTTGTTGTTTTTAAAAGACATAGAAAAATGTTGTGCTACATATACATAAAACCAGCTTTTCTTTATACATTTTATTATCCGGATTTTCGATTATCCGAATGACTACCGACAAGAATTAGTCCGGTTAATCGAGTTTCTACAGTATTCCACTGTTTGCAAACAATAGAAATTGGTTGTTCCACCTTACACTCAACACGGAAAGTCCGCGGGATCCCGCTATTCAGTAGCGAGATTAGATCCACATACTCGTATTGCAGACGTGATCCCGGGATTGTGGGGTTTCTTGTATTTTCCTTGTATAACCTTGTATACTTGTAGTTGTACCAAATTGCATTGTTGTAAAACGTGCATGTTCTAAAAAATTGTGCTTAAAGTTCCAAGTTACATTTTGTGAATTAACATAACTTCTTTGAAATTAATTTGTAAGAATTACTAATTAAATATATGACGAATTATAAAATACCCATCTCTAGTTCGATAAAGTAATGTAAAAATAATAATAAACGATAAACAAAAATAGAAAAAATACATTCTACATTTCAATTTTATCCAAAAACTGAATTTTTTAACAGAAAAATTCGTTAAAGATGTAAAATTTACGATTATTCTAATGTAATTTAATTAAAATTATTACGCCAATTATATAATAATACGAATTAAGCTTCAAAACTCCTCAATTTAAATTGTAAAAGTACTAATTCATATTTTATAACAGTACCAATTACCTGAAAGAAAAAGATAATATTATAATGCAAGTATTTATCGTAATTGGTTAATTCTATTTTATATTAAAACTAGTCTTTCGCCAGCGGCTTTCCCCGCGTAGATTACTGTCATTGTTATGGCTACTTCGTTTTCACTTCTTTGACTTCCTGTCTGCTGACCTCCCTGCATATAGCAGGGTACGCAGAAAGGACCTTCTGTTAAGACATTATGTTCTGTTAGCCACGCAAAGCCCGATTGTCGAGATATTACGTGTTTGTCGCGAATTGTCTTGGTACAAGAGTTAGCAAATAAAAATAGATCGTTCCCCCCGAGTGGGAGTCGAACTTGTGGCATTTACAGTCACACGCTTGTAGCCCTGGGCCACGACTGCCTCGTTATATTTTTATAAATAATTCTGTTGACAGTACCGTAAGAATCATTCCTCTTGTAATGTAAAAGTATAAACCGCTAAGAGCAGTTGTAGTGTATCGAATTTGTCGAATGAAACGTTGAACCTAAAAAAATAATAATAAATTAATGAAACAAAATAATAGATTCACAATTTTTTCCCATTTTTATTCCAAGAAGGTAGTGTTTTTTAGTAAATGAAAATAATTTTTATATTAGAATATTAGAAGATTAAACCTACAATCATCGCATTTATAGTCAGACTCTGTACCACTGTACCATGACAACCTCAATACTTATATAAAATATTTTACTTCTTAAAAATAAGAAACCGGCGTGGTGCAGCCAGGGGCAGTAGAAAATTAATTATTTTTATATACTTGAGGCCAGACTTGGCGCAGGGACGCAAGTATGGAACTGTGAAAGCGACGGTTATGGGTTCGATTCCTATTAGGGTAGATTAAATATTGAAAATTTTAATATCTTCACTCTAATAACGAGGCAAAATGTGGCGTTTAGTTCCGCCACTAAGCACGCATTTCCTCCATTGCTATGTGCGGGAAAAATAAATATACATAATTATAATGATTAAATGTAATTTTCAAACATATATTCTTACATCTGCATTATATTCCGATGGACACACATTTTGTAATATGAATATTGGTTGACACGCGACCGTGTTTATATTAGCGGCCATCAAAGAAGTAAGGGTTGCTCTTATAAATAAGAAGAGAAACGAGTAAGAATAGTATAGCAAATGAGCTGGACCGTCATAAGGAAATCTGGAAAAAAGGATAAAAAAATGAGTTTTATACATAACAATTTATTGACAAAAATTGTTTTTGAGCTATAACTAGTCCAAGGTATAGTGAATTATATTGGTTAACTTGATGCATTTTTTTTAGTTTCAGGCTGTATCTCTTATATGAATGAACCTAGTGTTAAGACACTCTGTTCTCACTTTTGGTCCAATTTTTAAGATGTTGCATATTGAGTAACGAAACTCAGCGCCGTGCATTGTCGTGTTGTCAGAGCAAGAAAATGGAAATAAATTATTTACTTGAAACGGAAATTTAATTCACATTGTAGGCAGAGGGAACCTCGTGCTAAGATACTCCGTTCCCCACTTTCCGCTGAATTCTGGGGGCATTGGTTTTTGCCTCGACACCAGAAGAAATGGAAATATAATTTAAATAAATATTTCATCTCCTCGAGTGAGCATCGAATCCACAACCAGTCGATTTTGCAGCATTATGTGCTCCAGCGCCACGCTTGGCCTCATGCGAGCTGGACTTTTCAACAAAAAAACTTTTTACTTACTTCATTAGATAAAATAGCTGAACGCATATAAAGAAAACATTAGTGAAGAATGATAGCAAGATTAAGTAGCACATGTTGCTGTCCACTTCATTGACTAGTTCCACCAAATATGAATAGTATACTCGGATTTCCTTCCAATTTATTATTTTCTGAAAGTAAAATGAAATATTCCTTACATACTATTTGTTTGTAATAAGATAAAAACGGTTAAGTACGAGTCGGAGCCGCCCACCGAGGGTTCCGTAGCAATTTCAAGATTGGAGGTACAACGGGAAGTACAACTAATAAAAGTTAACCAATTTAATGTTTGCGGGCATTTGCTTTTGTATTGTACGAAATTAACTTCAAATATAAGCTTGTAATTTTTTTTAAATGAAATATTTATACATTTTTGGTATTTTTTTCATTTGTATAGTTTTCACTTCAAAACTGTAGGTCCATGGGAAGTAACCTATAGATATCTTTTGATTGCCTTGACTTAGAAGTTTGATTTTTCTATACTTCAAGGAACTAAAGACTTGAATAATATGCTTATTTAGAGAACGCCGTCTTTCCTCAGTGGAGTAACACTTTAAAAATATAAAAAATAATGAATATTAATCTCAGCTTGATATCTCCACGCAATCTTTCTAAACTATTTATATGTTATTTCTAAACGTTTTTATATGAAATAAAATTATTAAAACCAAAAAATAAATAAAAATAAAATTAAAAAACATAGAAACCATACAAATCTATATTTTACTAACCTGTTTTTCTTGAGTTTCTATAACGTGATTTAAATCTTTGAAGTACGAAATTAAATAAATACTGACACACATCGTCATTGCATCAGTGAAGTTCCACAGGAAGGTTGCTTGTATGGTTGCCAACTGATATTATAATTTTATACTTTATTATACTTTATTGAGTTCTGGGTTCGATCCCCACTCGAGGAAGTGAAATATTTATTTACGTTTGTATTTCCATTTCTTCGCTCTGGTGTCGAGGCAAAGCGCGGCGTTGAGTTCTGCCACTTAACAAGCAATGTAAGTAATCCAGAATTCAGCTCAAAGTGGAGAACGGAGTGTTTTAACACTAGTTTCCCTCTGCCTGAGGGAAATATAACTTAGAATAAATATTTCATTTCCTCGAGTGGGAATCGAATTAACAACCATCCGCCTGTCATGGCGCAGCATCGTAGTGTCTGACCGAAACCAGAATAGTTGTGGGTTTGATTTCCACTTGGGAAAATAAATTATTTTTCTCATTCCCTCGCTCTGATAAAAAGACAAAATTCGACATTGATACAAAGTTATAACCTCTAATTATAAAAAAAGTGTATAATTAAAATAATATTACACATTTTGCCAAATATTTTATAAAGATTGAATTTGTAATTCTTTTAGGAATATTTAAAATACCTCGCATATTAAAGCTATCCATTCATTATACTGGATGATTCCAAAAATATAAGGTGCATTTCTAGTGAAAATTACTTGTATCACTTCCAAGTAGTAGTGGGTTCCGCTCGAAGTTGATGCCAAGTAATCTTTTATTGCCAATTTAAATTTAAATATTACTGACAAAATGTGTTCAACTGTAACAGAATATAAATTAATTAAATCAGCTTCACGCTGTATCCCGCACAGCAGGGTAGGCAGAGGGAACCTAGTGTAGACACTCCGTCCCCCAGTTTCTGCTGAATTAAATTAATAGGTATATTCAGGTCCCTTAGAATTAAAATGTGTCAACTTTTTTTGCCACGTGGCCGACTAAAAATGGAGAGATGAAGTAATGCAACAGACAGAATAGATGAACAAAAAATAAGAAAAAGAACTTAAAAATTATAATTGTATTGTCACTTCCTCGGTTACAACGCAAAGCGCTGCGTTAAGCTCCGCTACGCAACACACTATGCCTCAAAAATTTGGCTTAAAGTGGACGGACTGTCTTAAAACTTTCAGGTGCTCAGGCTCTACCTGGACTGCTACGTTCTGCGTACAGTTTGAAGCTAAAAGTAATGAAGCCATTGGAGTTTTTTAGCTCTAGGTTCGGGGCAAAGCGTGAAGCTTCTAAAAATACAAATATGAAATTATGAAAGAATCATTTTGAATTTTATTTAATTGGAAAATAAATTATTTCTTGTATACAATTGTAATTCATAAACAGGTATATTGTGTGAATAAATAGGCATGAATTAACTAATTTATTCACACAATCAGAAAGAAATAAAATGATTTTCTTTGCAATGAAAGGAAAAATCTTATTTTTTTCTTATATTTTAAATTGTCCCAATGTTATTATTGTAAAGACTTGGAAATTATTTTTATTTTCATTTTCTCTGCTCTGGTATACCAGAACACCGCCTTTGTATACAAAGGCGGTGTTGAGTTCTTCTGCAAACCTGTTTCGAATTTAGGCGGCAGGTGGTGAACGGAGTGTCCTGACACTAGGGTTCCCCTATTAAGCTTGCGATACGCAAAAAATTAAAAGGATGTTACTTAATTATTACTTGCCATATTCCAATACTTACAAAGTGCTAAAATCATTATAATACTGGCAACTCTATTGTTTCTTCTGTAAATATTCTTCTTGGTTCTTATAGCGGCCACACATCCTTCTATATGCCTGGCTTTTTTCATCAGTTTGGGCCAATTTCTTGCTAATTTTAGTAAAAACATGGATGACAGCCAACTTGTCGAGTAGAACAGAAGATTTGCTGAAATTAACACGTATTTATAGATTGATAATGGTAGTTTGAGTGTTAAGACACTCCGATATTATTTTCTCGAGTGGGGATTGAACCCGCAACCCCCGCTGCGCCATGACGGCCTCATATAATAAAGTTATACTAAATTAAAGCTTACTTAAGTTATGCAGATCCAAGTCGGTAACGAACAAGTAGTACGTGCTCAGGCAAGTTAGAACGCTCTGGCATACCAACGTAGCGACGTGGTACACTACGTAAGGGGATCTTAGATTAAATCTGGAAATATAAGAAAATATATATAGTAAGTATATTTGTACTTGTTTTTTTTTGGTCTATATATAAAGAAGTTAGTGTTAAGACTAGAAGTTAAAAGATATGGGAAAGTTAATTTGAGTAAAAATATATTATTTTACTCAAATTGAGAACCTCCTCCTTAGGAAAGAAAAATACGCTTGTTATAACTTATTTATATTGTTAGCATCATATTAGAATTGTTCATTTTTTTATACGTTTTCTAAAAAGTATTGTCTTTCCTAAGTGAACACTTTAAATTGTTAAAAACCTCCTCCTTTTTGATGTTGGTTAAAAAAGAAATCCTAGTGTTAAGACATTACATTCCACCCAAATTTAAGACATTGCGTACTTAGTGGCGGAAGCTCAACGCCACGCTGTTTACCAGAACAGAACCCACAACCGTCACGTTACCATTCAAATACTGTGCCACTGCGGAACGATGACCTCACATTATAATTATATAACCGTACATAAAAAAAATACTATAAAAAATATTTTTTAGTCTGCCTTTAACAACATTTATACAGCGGTTTGAAAAAATAAACACAAAAAACGTTAAATATTTACAAATGCTTAACGAATAGAGTTCGTTCGTTCGTTAAATATATAGAAACAGAAAAATGTGCTGTTTAGGCGCAGTTGTGATGAATTTATCTTCAAACTTTGATTATTGGTTCAATTATTAGTCAATATTACTATACTCATAGTCTTACTATACTTATAGAACAATATTATAAAGCTTGAGGTCTCTTCCTGGCGTAGAGGCACAAACATGCGACTGTAATCGCGAAGGTTTTGGGTTCGATTCCCACTCGGGGGAGTGTGACTAATATTTTCATTTCCTTGCTCTTTTAAAGAGTCAAAACGCGGTGTTAAATACCGCCATTAAACTCGCAATGCCTCAAGAATTCGGCGAAAAGTGGGAAACATAATTGAACTTATAAAGGGTAACGGAGTGTCATTAGGTTCCCTGCTCCCTTCTGTCTACCCTGCGTATGTACGGGGTATAGCTTGTAACTAATTAAAAAGATATAAAGCTTCGTGTAATTCAACGTACTGATGTCAGAACTGCTCATCAGAATTAAAAAAATCTTTTTCCGTTTTACATTCAATTTACGGAGAAAGATATAATATTTAGAGAATTTAATACCTCACGTAAATTGTATCGATATAACCTACAGTATTTGCGGTGTGTTACTTCTGTCATATGTCACAAGCAACTCTTAGTTATTTCACTTCAACTTGACCACACGAAGAGTTCATGTAACATTTGATATTGAATTTAGAAACATTAATAGAAATCTACCACAAATATCCTCTTCTTCTTTTTCAATTCTTCGCGCTTTATCTACCAAAGATATGTCTTAATAATTCGATGGATAGTGGATAATAGAGTGTTTTACTGTTTTAACATTACTTTTCCTCAGCATATACTACTATGCAATATTTTAAGCTAATAAAAAAATACCTTAATCGACTTATAGATTTCTTGTCCAAACCCTCCACCGGGAATACTCCAGCCCACCGACAGAGTCTCATAACAAAACGGAGGCAAGCATGCAGCTCGCATTGTTTAATTACCAAATTGTGGAATTTTACCATTAAATCTGTAGAGACCTGTTGAATTTTTGAATAATATTTAGTTAATTGAGGCTAGGTGAGAGAGATAGTGGGTTCGATTCTCATTGGAGGAAATGCAAAGAATACTTTTCCGGAATTCACTGAAAAGTCCATATCTCCAGAATTCAGTGAAAAGTAGGGAATGGAACTGTTTTAATAGGGACGGAGTGTCTTAACACTAGGTCCTCAGGTTCCTTCTGCCTATCCTGCTATGTACGTGAAGCAAAAAAAAACAATGTCACAAAAATAATTCATATTATGCGTAATGTTGCCAAAAACCTCCTTTTTTAAGTCGGTTAAAAAGTATAAAAACAAACATTACCTTTACACCTGCGCCCATTTTAAAGACGTAAAGATAAAAAAAGTCTTATAAAAAAAAGCTTACAAATAAATATAAAAGTTATTTTCTTAATCGAATTTTTTTTATTTAATAATTTATTCATAGCCACCGCACCGGTCCGCTTTCATGGAAAATTCGTCAACATGTCAAAGAAATACTCGTACTTTTCATATTTTTACAATTCCATAAATCATATTTGTTTGATTTGGTTTTATTTATTATTCGCTAGTATCTTGCCTGTGGGTTTGTTCGTTTGTTTTTTTTTATAATATTCACTACGACCTACTTGTTTCCAGGACGAGCGTCGTCGCGCAGTGGAACATGCGTTTGACTGTAGGTATACGATTTTTCGGTTGTAGATTAGATTCCCATTTGGGGGGGGAAATATTTAATATTTAGGGTGGGAAACAGAACTCTTAACACTAGGTTCTCTACACTGCTATGTGTGGTATACAGGTGGAACTAAAAAAACTACTCGCATGCTGATTCAGGGTAGACAGAGAGAAATTAGCATTAAGACACTCCAACATTATCAATTTCGAGATGTTGCCTATTAAGTGGAGGATCTCAATGCCGTGCTTTCTCTAGTTACCAGAGAGACGAAATGGTGAGCAGAGGAAACCTAGTGTTACGCCACTCCGTTCCCCAATTTCTGCCGAATTCTGGAGGCATTGCGTGTTGAGTGGCAGAACTTAACCACCGCGCTTTGCTTCGACACCAGAACGAAGAAATGGAAATATAAACGTAAATAAATATTTCACTTCCTTGAGTGGGGATCGAACCCACAACCGTCGCGTTACAGTCACAGCCGTGCGCCAAATCATTAAACTTACGGTATATTCATATCAGGGACATAAGAATTTAACATAGCGTTCTAAGAATTTGGTACATACGTGGTTTTACATACTACAGGTGATTAAAGGTCTTTTCGTGTAAAATACGTGTTTGTCACAAAGGACGTAATCCTTTGCTTCTTCCTGGGCTTCTCGATAAAAAGCGAATGAAAAAAGATTTCTTTCAAAATAATTCTGTATTTAATTTAGCATTATTTTTTTGTATTTTTTGTGTATGCATGTAGAAGGGTATACAGAGGGACCCTAGTCGGGAACCTAGTGTTAAGACATTTCGTTGATTACTTTCCGACGATTTTTGAGAATTACGTTTCAGTTCAGAATTAGGTATATTATTTTTTCGTCTACATTAAGATAATATGCCTCCGAGTTTCCCCCACTTAGTAAACAATGTCTCGAATTTGGGTGATAAGCAGAGCATGAAGTATCTTGATTTTAGATCTCTCTCTCTCTCTCTCTCTCTGGCTACCAAAGAAATTCAAAAAAACAATATTTTAAACAGAACAATAATATATACGTAGCTCAATAACAAATGTCTAGAAGCGTTATTTCCTGTCCACAGATAAATTATATCTCCTGTTTCAGTTCAGTTCGATTCCCATGCGAGGAATAAATAAATGTAAGTTACATTTGAAGTATTAGTTTCTAAAGTTCAATAACATAAGCAAAATACAATGTTTTAAAAACTATTTCATTCTACTCACAATTCTATATTATAATAGATATTTCTTTTGCATCACTGTATCCGCATACCGGAGAGAATATAGTGTCAAGACACTACGTTCTTCACTTCCGGGCGGAACCTAAGACATTGTTTATTGTTTACTAGCTAGCGGAACTTAACGACACATTTCGAGTTTAGTAAGAGTTTAGTGCTTAATGTTATTTATCAAGTACGAATTTCCTCGTTCTGGTAACAAAGTGAGTTAGGCCACTCAACATGCAATGCTTACAATTCGGCGGAAAACAAGGGGGAGGAGTGTTTTAATGAGAACCTCCCTCTACCTACCCTACTATATGCGGGATACAGCGTGAAAATGTACTGCCGTAACCAAAATACTCGTACCATATACAAAACACAAGGTAAAAGCTGACTTGCCAAAACAACTTTAATGAAAACATGTCACGATGATTTCACTATTTTCACCCCATTTTAAAGTTCCATAACATCTCAATAAAGAAATATAAGCAAATTTAACCCCTAAATTCTTCATTTTAAGAATAATTTTGGGGCAAATTCCATTGACAATTTACTTAACTTAAGTCCTTTTTATTATAACGTACGACAATACAAACAGTTGCTGGTTCCTCATCTAAGAGGAGCGAATATGAAAATGATTTAAAACAGTGCTTTGTTTATGTACAATGCTGTAAATATTTTTTATAAAATATATCTAAATACAATTCGGTCGTGGCCGTCTGGAGTCTGACTGAAAACAAGTTTACTTGGAGTTCGATTCCTACTTAATTAATTAATTATTTTTACTTCATTGTTCTGGTAACTAAACACACCATAGAGCATTGCACCGTTCAATACTCGGATATCTTGAAAATTAGGTGGAAAATGGGGAACAGAGTGCCTTAACACTGGTTTCCTCCTGCCTACCTGGATAAAAAGGCATAATCATAGTGCAACCAGAAAATAGAGAACGAAACGCTAAAAATCTAGATGATTCTTTTATCCCGGAAAATGTAGAAAATATTTGAATATGTATAAGAAAAAATCCAAATGTGCCATTTCCAAATTTCAATTCAATTTTCACCTTAGACACTCAGGTGTTAGATTTTAATTCAATTGTGTGGAAGATAAATGGGTTTGCAGACGTGAGTGATAATAGGTAAGTCTGTATATATTTCATAGTATTTTAAAAGTTGTAAATACATAAACTAAGTTTTCAATAATAATTATAGAGAAAAAAAAATATTACAAATCTCTTGTGAAGTTTTAATTTTATAAAAAAAAAACATATCCTATAAGTTTTCCAAAAAAAGAAAAGAATGTGAATGAATTTTGGTGTGTAAAAAGATATAGTCTAAACCAACTTACAAGTAATTTATATTTCGACATTAAATGTTTTTAGTAAAACTACTAGACATTTCTACATAGTCAAATTATTATACCTACGTCGATAACTTGCAAGAGGAGCTAAATTATGTAATTTTGACGAAAGTTAAATGGGAATCGAACCCACCACCAATCGCTTGTACAGGCACACTTTGTGCCTTTATGCTATGATTGGCCTCGGGTCTCTAATATGTTGCAATAATGTATATTATTTATTTACATGTACCATCTAAGCTAATTTCTAAAAACCTAATAAGAAAATGTTTAAAATTTTCATTTATTCGCTCTAGTGTCGAGACAAAGCACGGCATTGCGAAAAGTAGGGAACGAAAGTGTCTTAATGGGAACGGAGTGTTTTAACATTAGGTTCCCACGTTCCCTCTGCCTACTGTGTGCGGTATACAGCGTGAAGCTAAAAACAATGGCAATACCCGTTCGAACATTCAAAAACCATTAGTGATCATCATAAAAAACGGCTCCATTTGGTTTTATTTATGAAGGTATTAATATGCCGCTGTGGAAAAACATCATTCATCAACGAAACCCACAATATCTGCCTTATATTTTAAATTAAAATTTACTTGACATGACATTTCAGGGCTGTAGAGCTTTGAGTATGAAATATGTCAAATTGATCCGCTATTTAGGGTTCCGTATCCAAAGGGTAAAATAGGTTCCCGCTATTACTAAAACGTTGCGGTCCGTTCGTCTGGCACTAGGCTATACATAAACTGTGAAAGTTATATAGTTGATGTTTTAAAAAATATTTCTGTAGCCACTATAACAATAGTTACCTACTAAAAAGCAGAATAAAATTACTACACGCGGTTAACACTAGAAGCGCCGCCGTCCCATTTTTGTCCCAAACGCAAGTTTCATTGTATATAACTTTTTTATTTGTTAATTTATTTTGATGAAACTTTTTTACTATTACCAATTTTACACCTTTATTTAATTAAAAATATTAATAATTTTATAGCAGTCATACTTTTT
>JAKRZM010000224.1:16488-27280 GCA_036379175.1 Heliconius cydno galanthus
TTAAGGGTGAATTCTAATAACCCATGAAACATGTGTTCAATGAAATATTTTTAAGAGTCTAAATTTCAAATTTTATAAAAATCGGTGGCGATTTAAAGATTTTTCCATACAAACTTTCAACCCCTTATTCGCAGAGGACAAGTCCTTTTATATTATTAATAATAATAATTCTTTCCCTGACTGAGAATCGTACCCACAACCGTCGTTTATAGTCACACGCTTGTGCCACTATGCCACGACGGCCAAATCTTTTATGCAGTACAATATGTAAAAGGACCCATCATTATGGGTATCAATAGCATTTTGCATATTAATTTCTTATAACATTAAGTAAAATAACATTTTCTTTTACAGCCTCACTGGTATTCTACCTAACAAATACAACTACAACTATACTATTCCTTAGAATAGCTATAAAATGGCCTAAGCTGTGCCAACATATCTCTAGCACGGAGGCCACAGATCCCTTTGTGGATCCGAGGCTTGTGAGAAAATGTACAGTATCTTGCTTCGTAATTATGTTTTTGGCGATAGGTGAGATCGCTTATTTATTTCTTCGTGGTTTTAAAAAATGCTAATATTACTCAACGCCGTACTTTACCTTCACATCTAAAAACAGTAAAATTGACAAAATTAAATAACGAGCTAACAAATATATTTTCTTTGAATTAAGCAATTTGAAAGTTAAATATGTTTTAGTGGAACACGGTCTTTCCGAACTTTCGGGATTTGTAACGGCCGCAGACTGCAATCCCGATAAGATTTACGAGACATTCATTATGCACAGCTTCCCTTGGATTAATCACCAGTTTAGCTATAGCCCTGGTCTTGGGGCCTTGACTCAGGTAAGGAATACTTGAAGAGATATCAGTTCCAAATTTTAGATTGTTAAATTTTTTATACAATAAATAAGAGAGACTCTTGACTAAAAAAGAAATGTATGTGCTAAATAAAGGCTTAAGGGCTAAAGTGCATATTAGTAGAAAAAACGATACATGCGGAGTGTCTTGACACTAAGGCTCCCTGTGTCTACCCTGCTACATGTGGCCTTTCTCAATTAATGAGCTGTCTGACATAAAATGTTTTTTTAATCCAACCGTTAGTTCCTGAGGTATAGGTAGCACATACAACCAAAAAAACTTAATCTTCATTATATTAATATTTTTCTTTCTTTAGTTTCTGAACATACAATGCACATTCAACTGGAACTTTGCTGACTTATTCGTGATTTGCATCAGTTTCTATTTAACATCGAGGCTGGAACAGATAAACAGGAAGATCGCTGCTACGAAGGGAAGGGTAATTTATGTTGCATAGTTGTTTTTTTTTCTTCACCCTGTATCCTGCACACAGTGGGGTAGGCAGAGGGAACCTGGGAACCTAAAGACACGATTCTGGACGCGTTGCTTGTTGAATGCCGAAATTCAACGCCGGCCTTTGTCTTGATACTAGAGCGAGATAATAAAAATAGTTAATTTATTTTGGACCTAATAATATATTTTTTAAATATATTTTTTTAGAATGTACCAGCAATATTCTGGCGATCAGTGCGGGAGGACTACAATAGAGTAACAAACCTTGTGAGACGAGTGGACGACGTCATCGGCAGTATAGTATTCATATCGTTCGCAAATAATTTATTCTTTATTTGCCTTCAGCTTTTGCATACATTGGCGTGAGTAAATCATTGTTTTAATATTGTGGAATGAATTATTATTTTTTTTGTCATTTTTTTTCAGCTTCATGCTGCATGCTTGCACAGCAAAGTAGGCAGAGGGAACCTAGTGTTAAGACACTCCGTTCCCCACTTCCCGCAAAATTGTGAAGGCTTAGCGTGTTGAGTGGCGGAACTCAACGCTGCTCTTTGCCTCGACACCATTGTTAACGTGGACTAAATATAAAATTTGTTGTTTTCGTTTCCGCGAGAATTTCGAGAAATCCTTTTTTAGAAGATGAAAGCCAGGACTCAGGGGCACAGTGTGCGAGTGTAAGCGTGACAGGCTATGGGTTCAATTCTCACTCGGGGAAAATAATAATATTTCATATTTTCATTTCCTCGCTCTGGCAACAACAGATTCCATCTGCCTACCCTGCTACGTGCTGGATACATCTAAGCCTTCTGCTCCCAGCAGTTCCAGCTGTCAGTCACTCAGTAAAGAAATATTAATGGATAAAGTTTTAGTAATAGGTATAGACAAAAAATATTTTGTATACTATTATTATATTTACGAGTATTTACAGCTATTTACAGCAATTAGATGGTATGTGTATGCATGAGGAGGAGGTTGGATTCGACAATTTGAAACATGTATATTTTTTTCAGAGATGGAATCAAGGCCATGCCCGGTTGCCATTTTGCCGATGAAAGGTATAATTCATATTTATTATAATGAATATTAGTGGTAAATATTAAGTAATTCAATTCTATAGTTGCTTAAGTTAGAAAAAGTACTATTTATTTAGATTTTAATATCTGTTCTTAACTATAAATTAATAATTTTAGCACAGTTTAGGTAGACAGAGGTAGGTACACCCTGCGAATGGGAACCTTGGGTTAAGGACACTATCCCCATTAAAACTCTTCCGCTCACCACTTTCCGCCGAATTGCCTCTAATAAAGTCGGTAATACGATTTTTTCAGACCGCTCCGAGGCTATGAGCAGCCAGTTTACTTCACTTACTCTCTAATCTTTCTCATCGTGAGATCTTTGGCAGTATGCCTCATAGCGTCCGGTGTCCATACTGCAAGTCGAAATTCTGTATATACATTGTACGAAGTGCCTTCACCAGCTTATTGTATTGAGGTATTTTAACTTTGGAGTAAATTTGAGAATTTCTAGAAATGAAACTCTAGTTTTGTTATATCTTAACTTTTTCATCTCAAATTTCAGTAAAGATTCATATAATAAGCGAAGAGTTTTGAAATTCTCGAGTGGGAATCGAACCTACAGCCTATCACGTCAAGGACATAATTGTAAATAATGTTTAATTCCACAGGTGCAACGGTTCATTGAACAAATAAACGGACAGACTGTCGCTTTGAGCGGTTTACAATATTTTAAAGTTAAAAGGGGAATGGTTTTGGCTGTAAGTCATTATGTATTTTATAGATAAATTTAAAATTTTACGTCTTCCTGGTGAAGCAGCACAGCATCAGACTGTTAACGCGAGGGTTGTGGTTTCAATTTCTACTCGGGGGAATGAATTATTATCGTATATTGTAGAATTGAACGGAGTGTTTTAGCACTAGGTTTACTCTTACGGAATATAGTTTATTGAATAAGCAAATATAGAAAAAAAACAGAATTTGAACCTAAAAATATGAATAATAAAATAACATTTTAAGCCTACTGCGCACAAGGGTCGTTTCACAAAATATTTTTCATCTATTCCAGATAGCCGGGACTATTGTGACATATGAACTGGTTCTACTCCAGTTCGCTGGCGTCACGCCCACTGTAGCACCTCTGCGTAGCGACGATGAAATTAATTGATGTAAAATAGTTTATTCATTTTATCAGCTTTATACTTCAGTTTGTTTACCGCCAACGAAAAGTGGGGAACACTAGGTTCCATCTTGTGTAGGTTACGTTTGTGTAAAAAATAGGAAAAAAAAATTGATACCTACTAGATTTATAGTCTAGATATTATATTTATAGTAGAGATAGTTACTTATACGTATAAGTATTTATTGTATTTTAAAGATCCATTGTGTTAAAATAAAAAAGGAAATAAACTGATTCAAAATCTTATATTTATTTTATTTATAGATTTAAAAGTAATGCAAAAAAAAATTAAATAGCTATATGGCCTTTAACCCATTTTATTAAATTTCTTTAATATAGGAGATCTTTGGAATCCATTACGATGGAATTATGACAGTTCTCGGCTCGATTTATAAATCGCTCTCATTAATCTGAGATCGGCATCTTAGGTTCGATCTCAGACTTGAGAGCGGCTTATAAATATAAGCCCTAGGGCTCCTAACCCTAGCCCTATTTTGAGTAAGTTATTTTGTGCCGCTATCATCATATTGGATAAGAACTAATACATATGTCATAACGCTGCCCGCCATCTGAAAAAAGTAAAAAAAAATGTATATATTTATTTAGGTGAAGATCTTGAAATTAACGATATAAAGTAGATTCGAAAAATGTCTAAGTACCCACAGTTTTTTTGTTCATTTTTGACATATTGCATTTAAAGTGGCAGAACGCTGCGGGGATAATATTTATATTTCTTAAATTAAAACTATTTATATTTCTCCGCCAAGACAATATGCTATGTTAAGTTACGCATTTTAAATCGCAAAGCTTCGAATTAGGGCGGAAAGATAGAAATTGTGTTACTAGGCTTTTGTGCCTACGTTGTTACGTCCAAAAAATTTGCACAAAAAAATATTACCAAAGTAAATATAAGAAAACCTAAATAAAATATTACCTGTAATACAACACTTCTGTTCAAATTGAAAAAACCCATTCCCGTTAATGCGACATAATCCTTATTCAACTGCTTTTGAAGTCTTTCCATCTAAAAAGTTAATATGTTCCCAAAGTTTAACTTGGGAAGTACGTCCGTAGATTGAATTGGGTACTTACACTTACATAATGTGGGTATTAAAATATATTTTCGAAACATGTTTTTTTTTTCTACTTCCCGCTGTATCCCGCATTTAGCAGGGGCAACACTCTACCTATCCCCGTATATTTATTGTTTGGGCACAGAGGACTGGCCCTATGAATATTAATAAATTCATTTTTTCTTGCCCAATTATCATTTTAGGGAATATTTTTTGAAATCTCGCTACAGTAATGCCAACAACAAAAATTAACTAAAATACACTTATTACAAACTTAGTAAATATAGAAAAATGCAGGAAAATTTGAAATAATTGGCGAGGAGGAGAGTCTGGTGGGTGGGTTCGATTCCCGCTATATTCAAGAACCATATTAGTATTAATAAAATTAGAATTAAAGTAACTACCTCAATATTATAAAACTGGCGATCACACTCATACAAGAAAGGCAAAGCTAACTTAGAATGCTTATTGACATCAGCGGCTGCCAACACGGTGTAGCCAGTTCGAATACAAATCCAGGTTAGAGAAACTGCATAGTACACTTGTCTTAGTGGAAGTCCTCCTAGGCCTATACTGGAAAAAAACATATGATAGAGATATTCACTATTTATTTTTTTTCTTTTCAAAAGCATTTAAAATGATAAGACAAGATAAAAAAATTAAAAATATAAATAGCACTCTGAGAAATAAGTCTAAGATTGATCTTGAAATGCCGTTTTCATATATAAATTATATATCTAAACTAAGCTAATGAAAACGGCATCTTAAGATCGATCTCAGAAATATAGTCTTTCACAACAGAAATAAGTATGTACTTACGTAATGCCAAGAAATAATTGTAAACAAATGAAATAAAAATTAAAAAATGTAGAAACTAGAACGATTCCACTCAAACAACTGTCGACTCTCCGCACCAGCATCGCTTGCTTCACGTACGCTTCTCGGATTTTACGCCATGTATTAATTTTTACGAATTCTGTATCCTACAACAAGAATAATAATTGAAAATATTACTTTTAGGTATATTTTACAATGTTTTACTATAAATTATCTATCATTTTTAGGGTAGGTAGTGTTATAACACTCCGTTCCCATTAAGACATCTCTGTTCCCCACTTTCTTCTGTTCTCTACCAGAGCGGTAGAATGAAAAATTTTTAAACAAAATAATTCAGCAAAGTCGGAATCGAACTCACACCCACCGAATTACAGCACGAGGTACAGCACCTATATGCTTAACAGTTTTCTCTTATATACAGTTTATATGGCAATAATACTTACTTTATTAATTTGTCCCATATTATTTTTTGACGTAATTTTTTTCACACATCGATTCAGTCTCTGATATCTAGAGGTCAGTCCCATACTGATTAAAATTATTAGTAAATCTTGCAAATTCCATATAATAGTTGCTATTATACTCATAAATAAAAGAGGCACGCCTATCCAGTGCGAGTATTCGACTGAAAACATTATTATCGATGTCAATGATAAAAATATATGAAAAATAAAAAAAATATATAAGATCGTACGCCCAATTGGTTGGAATATTAATATTTTTTTATATTTATCTTTGCATGTAAGATTATTTTTAATTGCTTTTTTAATATATTCTTAAAAATAACAAACAATACAAGCTTACATTCTAACAGTAAAAATCCATGTGATTTTAGTATATACTTTCTTAGGCACAGTGATGTTTCACATTGAAAGTCGAACGAAGCCGCCATATTCAATATATGTTCAACTGCAAACAACATATTATATACTATTTATATATAAAAAGTCATAGAATATCCTTTTGTTCGAGTAAATAATATTCTCGCTCTGGTAACACAGTGCGGCGTTAAACTCTGCCTTTCAATATGCAATATCTCCTTACTGTCTACGCAATATCACGAAGCAGCAAAGAGAATCTAGTGTCAAGAACGAAGGGTATGCATGTAAACCCGAGACCATAAAAGCTACATGTTGCAGATTCGATTCCCATTTGAAGAATTGAAAAATATAATATTTCATTTCTTCGCTCTGGTAGCGAGACAGCGCGTCAGTGAGTTCCATCACTCAACACGCTATTCGGCTAAAAATGTGGAACGAAAGTGAGCCTTAATGAGAACAGAGTGTTTTAACACTAGCTTCCCAGTTTCCCTCTCTGCCTACTCTTCTATGTGGGGGAGTAATTTAAAAAAAGTAGGGTTCACAAACTTACTCGTACTACATACAGTCATAAATAAAACAACTCTATACATTTTCTTCTTAATAGTTCTATCCGGCAACAATCCTTTTATATTTAACACCCACTCCACTGAAGCCCAGTACTTCGACAGGTCTTCCCAAGAGCTGGAGAGCCTCCAACATTGTATTAAACCTAATATGGCTGACGCGTAGAACAGGGAACCTGCAAATCTGGCGGTCACACTTCCTAAAGTGTAATGTAAAAATATAGTCAGTCAATCTGTGACCATGAATTAAACTAAATATTTCGATGAATCCGGCGTAAGATTTTTTTTAAATATAAAAAAAAAATATTTTATTAGTTATTATAAAATCTTTTATTGTTTTTAGAAAAGGCAGATAGAACCTGGAATGAAGATCATTAGCTCTCCATTTTCAGGCTAACTTAGAGAATTTTGTCCCGAGTGGAACAGATATGGTTTCTGCAGACAGTTTTTCATGAATTATTCCACGCACTTTGAGAAGTCTTTTTTGTTTTTTTTTAATAAGTCACTAACAATTCCAGAGATTTTCCCGATAATCCCGCTTTTTCCCGAAACAAAATCTGGTAACGCTGCATTAAATATACATTTCGAAACTAATAGACAAAATTAACATACTATGTCCAACCATATCAATAGCCCAGCCAGCCAGCGCCTTCACTACTTTCCAAATAGCCTCCGCCTCTATAGCCAGGAATAGGGATATCAGTAGAAACGCCCATAGTTTCCATACAAATGACTCGAGACCCACAAAACCGACGTAACGCGACCAGTGAAATATCTTTGTCATAGTTTGCAAGAAATCCTGTGGGAATAAAATAAAATAAATATTTATTATTTACATCACACTGTATAACGTGTATAGCAGAGCTAAGGGACTCTAGTGTTAAGAGAATGCGAGTTTTTACGTGTTGAGTGGCGCAACTCAACGCTGCGCTTTGTTTGTTTCTGGTAAACCAGAGCGAGGAAAAGTGAATAATTTATTTCTTCGAGTGAGAATAGCTTGTGGGTACATGGTCCACAGGTTATTAATTTATTCATTCAATTTTATTAATTTCAGCCTCTCCCTTTCTTAGGGGGGGGGGACCTATTATATTTAAAGTATTTTTATTCCCAGGGGGTAAGACGGATCTGGTAGACTATCTTGAAATTTAGACGAAAAATGAGAACTGGACTGGATGTGAGAAGCACTTGTACCTGTTAAATAAAAAAAGAAGCCAAATAATAATACTTACATCAAAATAAGGTTGTTGGGGCAACACTAAGTTATATTTTTGGAAATCATTTTTAACACTCACTTTTGTCATGTTCTAACAAAAGTTTTATCGCTAATGGCCTAATATATTTCTTGATTAATAAACTGCCAACCACAAAACTATTAATAAATTCAATAGTTCCTGAGATAGCGCGCTCAGCCAACCAAACTCTTCAGTTTTGCAATATTAATATACGAGTAAGATATGTGACCGAGTCCATCGAATATGGAACTGTCAATATAAGGTGAAACTAGGTTCCGTTATTTAAAAGTTATGTATTGACGTTACAAGTTTACATTACGTGGTGCATCACGCTAGGTGAAGATTAATGGAATTGGTCAACATGGTGTTATTAAATTGCATTTATATGAAATTCTAGTGTTAAATGTAGATATAGTGGCGTTAATAGTATGAATGAAACCTTGAAAAATATGATATAAATGGAAGAAATAAATAAAAAAAATATTTTTTTTTAAAGATGAATTAAGGATATACACTCTAGTATAAAAAAAAGAATAAATTTAATTTTATTTTAAAATATTTTTAATATAAAAAATTGGTTCAATGCAATTTGACCTTAATATACAAGTGTCTTCATACATAGTTTATTTTATAAGATTTAAAACACTTGACAGAACATTTTTAGTTCTGTATTGTCTAGTCTAGTCCTATAGTTTTTTCCAATCAAGCTCCTAGAGGCAGCACAATGTGATAGTGATGGGTTCAAATTCCTACTCGAGAAAATAAAATATTTTCATTTCCCTGTTGTGGTATCCAGACAAAGAGCCTCATTGAGTTCTGCTGCTCAACACACGATTCAACAGAAAAAGGGGGACGAAATGTTAACATTACGTTTCCCTCTGGCTACCCTACGATAAATTGGAAGCTAAATACAAAATAAATAAGCAAATCAAATTTAAAAAAAAATTGCCGTGACCTATTTTTACTTTTTAAATGCTTATTCAGAAATTTCACTAACAGAAATCTTGTGTAAACATCAGGTTGCATGCGATTGTAGTATCTAGTACTAATATTTGAAATCGATCACGCGATATATCGTTTAACTATATTCAATCATAAGTACATAGATATTACAATCAATGACTCATCTGTTATCAAGTGAAGTTTGTGGGTTCGAATCCGTTTGAGGGACTTTTATGGTAATGTAAATAAATAACACTGTCATTTGCGCTTTTCTTATTAGAGTGGAGTGGATTGAGTTATCAATGACCTCAAGAGTGCCTTTAATTTTAGAAACTTCACTAGCTAGCTTCACGCTGTATCCCGTACCTTGCAGAAGGAACCTAGTAATAAGAAACTCCTTTTCCCTTTTTCCTCCAAATTGGGGAGGCCTTGCATTTTGAGTGAAGGAATTCAACGCTGCGCTCTGTCTAGACATCAGAGCGAAGAAATAAAATTATTAAATATATTAGATCCTCGAGTGGTAATCAACTGAACCTGACGCGTTTACAACCACATATTTAAACCAATAACTAAATGTAATAATACCATTATCAGATTTGTATTTTACTAAAATTTCCTTAAAACTAGAACAATATAAATAAATCTCAGCCATTGCATACTGCTTCATTTGTCATTTGGAGATAAGCGCTCATTCATCAAGATTTCACTAACTTCATTGTCCTCGAAACTCTCCTGTCGTATTCAGAACGTTCCGGTTGAAATAAAATGGTTGTGGGTGCAAATATTATGTAAAAAGCGGCGTTGAGTTACGCCCTTTAATATGTAATTATATGGGTACATGAAGAACGCAGTGTCTAAATAGTACCTACTTTCCTCAGTGCTGGTATATCATGAATCAAGAATTAAAAATATGTATTTCTTGAGATTTATTATAATGACTTAGGTTCTAAAAACGGGTCGGAATATCCTCAAAATCAGCAAAGTGAAGGAGGAGGAGCACGGTGTATTCCGTACACACCAGGGTAGATAGAGGGAACCTAATGTTAAGATATGTATCCGTTCCCCACTTTCTGTCGAATTATGGAGGCATTGCGTGTGGAAGCAATGGAGGAAGAAGATTTTTTAAAACTTAAACAATAATAACATAAAAACTGGAATGTAAACTATTCACATATTTATGTGGTTTAAATAAGTGTTTATTATAAAACCTAATTCACATAAAAAGAAATCCGGAGACAAAAAATCCAAATATCAGAATATAAAGGAAGCCATTGACGCTCTTGAACAAATGCTATACATACAAAACACGGTGAATCTCCGGAGACCGCCTTTAATAAGATTGATGACAATAACAAAGAAAGAGTTTCGAGGAGAAAAATGTAAAAGAAATGAATGTAGGTGGCGAAATAAAATGTGTAATGAAAACAAGGCGTTAGTGTTAGAAAATGTTATAAATTTAATTAAATTTTAAATTTCCTTTATCAAGATTCGATTAAAGAGAGGAAATGACACCAGGCATATAAAGGGGGCTTGGTGGATAAACTTCCAATTACGTTTATCCCATTTATATGAGTTAATAGATAGTATTATAGTATTTAGTTCGTGTACCTATATAGTCGTAACTAGTAAGTCATTAATTTTAAAGTAAATTCCGTTATATATTAAAAGTTAATTGTTAAAATAACATTTACTTTTATGTCAATTGAAAGAGAGCAAAGTAGGGATGTTTTTGAAATGAAAAGACAAAAAATTATGAATATAAAAGTTTTAGAAAACATTAATTGAAAGTTACAGCCCATGAGAAAATTTATGACTTAC
>JAKRZM010000224.1:27979-66899 GCA_036379175.1 Heliconius cydno galanthus
TGTACAATATAATTATACGAAATTGACTACTGACTAGATTTCCCCCTAATGGGATGCTGCAAGGCCTTAGTAATTCAAAGCTATTACCACCGAGATGAGAGACCTGAGACCTTAGCAACGTTTATATAAACTAACTTATAGTATAAAAATACTTAAATTTACACCTTCTCACATTACTATTTTCCGCTCGAATTCAAGACATTACATATTGAGTACCGTTACTGAAGGCCAATTGAGTTACGGAACTCAACGCTGCGTTCATTGGCCTCAATTGAATACTGATAATATGAATATACAACTAAATTTTACATATAACGTTCAATACAATTTCCATCTGTTCCAGAAATCCAACACCCAAGAACGTTATCAAAGGAATGCCTCGAGTTCCAAATTAACGTTGCCTAACTTAATTTATTATTGTACTATACTATGTTAAGTAATTTACACGGCGCGGCGGTGCAAGGCTTAGTTTAAATTGTATTTAATGCTAGGGTTTGATTAAGCAGCGAATTTTAATTTTATTTATTATTTATTTGCGATGCATAATTTTAATTTTAATTTTTTTCTGTGCTCATAGGGATCATAGACCTAAATATTTGATATTAATTTCAGCTTTGGAGATAAATAGTCTTAGCAGACAGACAGACAATAAAGTCTTAAACGGTGGCAACGCATATGTAGCTCCTCTGGTGTTACAAGGGGTCGTAGGTGGGGTCGGTGGTGATTATTCACCATCAGATGACCCGTACGATCGTTTGCTTTTCTTTCCATAAAAAAAGTGGTCCAATAAGGGTCCGTTTTTTATCTTTTGAGGAAACCCCTAAAAAATAGAGAAAAAAGTATACACATAAATCACTCATAATATGGTACAAAAATAATGTACTTGCACGTTTTTAAGATTCCGAACCCATAGGGAAATAAGAACCTATTAACCTGAGATTCCGCTAAGTAGACACAGTTTTTTTGCTAGTTTTAAAGATATTTTTTTAAAGGTAAGGAGCTCTTCGTGTGCAAGTCTGACTCACATTTCGCTGGTTTATTTTAAACTGCAGGACACATTCAAAGCTAGTAAATATAATAAGGTAATTGTAGCACCAAATGAGCTATACTACTTTTCGTCTATTCACATTTGAATCAGATCGTAAAAACGATGTAAGTACTAGACAGGTTAGTAGGTACAAAGTTAACATGGGCTAAAGCCCATATAATATCTATGTACCTAATGGTACATATATATTATAGGTATACATATATATTATATAGAAAAAAACATATTTTGTATTGTATTATCGATAGATTTTAGCCACAAAAATGTCCATCATGCAGGTCACAACTGCACCTCAACGGTGACAATTTAAGCTTACGGATTAACTGCGATATAGAATGAGCTTTTGTATGGATCAATTTATTTCGTTTGAAACCTTGTTAGAATGTTGGTATTGGGAATTCTATTCAAATAATACTGTTTTTCTCCATTTATCACTATTTGTCTCACATTAAAGAGTAGACGGGTGAATCGTAGTGTCAAAACATTACCTTCTCTACTTTTAGCTCACATTCAAAACACCTCATGTTGATTGTGCACTTCATGTCTCTTACCTAAACAGACGCTAACTATGTTAATAATAAACTTCAGTTTGTGGGTGGGTTTCTAACTCATCTTATATGAAATTTATTACAATTTTTCACTTTTCACATTATTTTCTTTATTTGTATCGTAAGTTCTCACTTCATGCTGAAGTTCGGAACTGTAGGTCCATGGAAATCCTTTGATAGTGTTGACTAAGAAGCCTAATTTTGTTCTGTGCTCCAAGGGACTGTTCTGGGAGACCAGAATATTTGAGATTAATTTTAGTTTGATACTTCCTCATCTTGAGAAAAATCATCTTGACAAACGAACAGAAGATGAAGTGATTTTTTCCTTTAATGTATGGAATCCTAAAAATTAATGTACAGAAACATAATGTAGTAAAAACATTGAAAAATAGTGTGAAGATTAGCTATATAGAAAAAGTTAAAAGGATCCTTTTTATGTTATGATGTTTATGAAAAATCTTGATATTTATGTCCACATCCATTTAGACCATTTAAAGTACATTTTGAAGTAAATAAAAGAAACCGAGAAAAAAATATTGAAACTCTCGGGAGGGTAAATGAAGGAAATTAAAATTGTAAGAGCAAATGTGACTTCTATGAATAATATTTTATGAAATATATTCATAATTGCGTTACGGAAATTGTGTTATTTACCTAAATAAGCCATTTGAATTGTTTATATTATTAGGATTTTTTACCTGCTTATATTGTTCGTAGAAAACCTAGTGTTCAGTCACTCTGTATTCCCACCCGATTATTTTTCATTAATTTCGTATTATTTATACTACAAAATAATTTAAAAAAATCGATCCATCCATTAAGTTAAAATCCATTACAAAAAGATTTTTTTAAAAGTTACTTTCTTTTAAAGCTTAGCCTTGTGAAATGAGTAGCTCAAATGACTTCCTCCTCATACGAGTCTCAAGTACATCCTGTACGCGAAATATTTATAAAAGAAATGGAAGCTTGAATTTCTTTAAAAATTTCGACTTAAAAACTTTTGAGTTCAAAAGAGTCATTATGGATAAAGTTATATTATAATATTTTTTTGATAATGTATTAGAGACTGTAAACGCCCTCGGTGGTGGGTTCGATTAACACTCGGGGAGAGGAATCATTTTCATTTAATCTCATATATACAATAGACGGTGCTTGGGAAACTTAGTGCCTTAACACTAGGTTCCCTTTTCGTACCTACCGGAAGCCTCGGTGAGCGAGTCCTTAACTGGTTTTTACTTTTATCTTGTCTCATACTTTTTACAATTCCTAACACATATGAATAATTATTGAAAATATACTATGAAAAAGGCATTTTAACTTAAAGTTATATAGACAGAAATGTTATTCTAGTTGAAAAGTCCAAACACTACAAATTGGCCATGAACTCTCAGGTCGTTCGCTTTGGTAACTTAACCCAATACGACTATAGAAACAAGTTAAGATAAAGTTTCTTTTGACCTCATTCGAATTTTTTTATCAAACTTTGAAAGTAAAAGGGAAATAATGGAAGTTATTATTCAAGGACTATATATTACGTATGACTTGGTTGGATCTTTCTAGGCATATATTTGATTAGTTGCATTTTGCTTGCTAAATCATAATTAAGTTTAACCGAGTTTTAAAAACACAGTACCGTCTCGTTGTATTCCGCATATAGTAGAGTAGGCAGAGTGAACCTAGTGATAACACACTCTGTTTCCCACTTTCTGTCCAATTTTCGAGACATTGCGTTTTGAGAATCACGCTGTATCCCGCACATAGCAAAGTAAGCAGGGAACCTGAGAACTTAGTGTTAATACACTGTCCCTATTTCAACATTTCCGTTCCTAGCTTTCCGCCGAATTCCGGCTTTGCGTCGTTACTAAAGCTAGAAAACGAAAATATTAAATAATTAATTTCCTCGTGTGGAAATCGAACCCACAATCGTTGGCAGCCTCTATTTTCCAATTAAACTAAAAATAATTTTATTACAATAATTTTAGTAAATTAATAATTAGTAAGCATTAAAACAAAGTGTTAACACATATATTTTGTTCTACAATCCAACAATTGATATTTATGTGTTGATGTTCATGTGAACATAGGTGAGGACTAGGGTATAAAATACATGTTTTTTTGCTACGATTTATATATCTATATACTGAAGGAGCCTTACACAATCCACCCAAGAGATTCATTCATATACTTCATTTTTTTTATAAAAAATATAAGATATTAGAAGACCTCGACACCTGCTCGCGTCTCTCGCTGTAATAATCAAAAAATAATCAAAGACAATACTTAAGATTACTTTTAGCACTTACGATATCACTTAATGATAAATGTTTTTTCCCGTCATCCGTCACCTGTCATCCACCGAGTAACGGGTGACGAGTGACGTCCCTCAATTAGGAATATCTCTTAAAACGGTGAAAATTTAAGTATCGAAAGAGTCCATACTCCTAAAGATCTAAGTATTTAGGTGAAAGTCTAAAGTAAAAAGTGAGCGAGACGGCTATGGCACAGGAGCATAGCGTGAGAGGGTAAATGCGATAATCCTGGTTCCCGGTATTTCCGGTAACCTCTGCCTAAAAATACGAGATCTATATATCTGAAGTGTATCGAGAATGAGATACAATATTTTTTTTAGCAAAGTATCCCATACAGAGGGAACTTGGGAACGTAACACTGTTCCCATTTAGACACATCTATTTCCCACTTTCTATTGAATTCTCGAGGCATTGTGTGTTCAATGGCGGAACTCAAACTAAGCACTAGACAAACAAACTAGACATTTTACATATATGTATATATCCAGTAGTCTAGTGCTTAGGTATAAATAAAGTGTGTACATATATATATATATATACCTTATTTATATATTATCATTTTTAAAGGAATATTTAAAAAAAATGTCAAAAACAAAATACAAATATTTAGATCTCCATTTCCTTCCGCATAATTAACCACATCAATCTTCTGTCGAAGCCTTTTACAATAAATCAAACGTCACTTCGAGAGTATTATTAAAGGTAGAATTATAGGTCGTTAATGTTATATTATTTACCTACTTTAGTTGTTATAATAAATAGGCGCGAGTAAAATAGACTATGTTTTTTTCAATTTCATATAAACTATGTAAAAAATTACTACTAAAATTCAAAATTTTAACAAATAAATAGACAATTTTGAGTATTTAGTTCTTAAAGAAATGATTAATTGTGTGATTTCTTTGTGTTCAAAAAGAAAAGAAGCAGTCAGTTTACTTAAGGTTTGTGTTGATCATTATTGGTGAAAGTCGTGTCTTTAAAACAGTCTTCCCTGCTCAATATTATTTCAATGAATCAATAATACTTTTGTAATTGTAAACGCGACGGTTGTAGGTACGATTCCCATTCGGGAAAATAAAATATCAAGTATTTTTATTTTTTCGCTCTGGTAACGATAGGCAAGGCGTGGCGTTGAGTTTCACCACGCAATAAGCAGGGCCTCAGTATTTCGGATAATGGGGAACAGAAGTGTCTTAATGGGAACAGTGTCTTAACAATAAGTTTGCAGGATCCCTCTGCCTACCCCGCTTTGTGCAAGATGCAGCGTAAAGCTAAAAAAAGAAAAAATATATTAATATAAAAAAAAAAAAAAAAATTGGTTTATGTCGTTGATAATAAATGAAAGATAGTTTCTATACTTTTTCTTACAAAGGAAAGCACGGTTACAACAAAAAAAGGATTCAAAAACAATTTCCTTGTAAAACGAAGGTGCATTTGATTCTTTGTGAAGATTTCGTAAGTTGAGACAGGATGACCTTTGCACTCTAAAGATCAAAAGCTATTCCTAAGCAACCGTATAGAGAAGGCAGTAAATTAACACCAAGAGAAAATCTAAAGTAACGTTAAATTTAGACACCAGAATTGACCTTATGCGAACACATCAAGAAAACATGAGGTCAGCTTATGGCTATACCAAAATAGAAACCAAATTTATTTGAATGTCAAATGCTATAACTGCAGTGTTATACTAGTATTATATATGTACATATATAATAATTAGTACAATAATATGGACTTAGAATTTGGCTTTTGGCTTTGTGTATGAATCTTTATTACGATAAACTCTCCTCTCTCCTTCTGTCAATTTAAGGAGAAAAAAAACTAAGGTTGGTCAACAGTACCAGTTTGTATAGAAAAATATTTTTTTCGACTACTACTTCCCATTTAATTGTTTTAAAAAAATATTACAATTTCTGACTAACACGACAAGTTCTATTCCCACTCGAGGAAATTAAATAATTAAGGTTTTAATTTTCTTCGCTCTCGTTAGAAAAGCGTTGAGTTTCGACACTAAATACGCAAGGAAAGTGTTTTAATGGGAATAGAAAAAGAATGAGTTTGAAATTAAAGCTATAATATAAGTACATGAAAAAAAAAAATTTCATTATATTGTTTATTTGACATAAATAAAAGTAGATAAAAAAAACAACAATACAACCATAGAGTTTATTACGCAATTTCAACTAAATTACAAGTTTTCCCCCAAACTTTTTAACATTGTCGGCCAGTGTGACAAATTTCGTACTGCATTTTATACTTGGACAGAGAGGCCAACTCTGCCCAAGTTACCTCATTACGTAGATTTATGGCTATTTAAATTTAAACTTTCCGAGATGGTAACAGGCAAGGCTCTAATTTTTTTTTTTTGGGGGGAAATATTTTTCATTTTCCATAAATAGAAGGTAGAGGCCATAGCACAGTGATGTCTCACTATCGTATCTGTTTGGATGATGGTTAAATGTTCCATATCCATCCGCCATCCGAATTATATATATATATATATATGTGTGTGTAACTCATTGGAAAATAAGGCTTATTAAGACAAGAATTATGGAATTCATCATTGACAAATTGAACTTGCTACCTACGCAATTTCAACTACACCTTCATAAAATATTTCTATTCAAAAGCCGTAAAATAATTCAAAAACCTAATTTATTTATACGACTTTATACATATTTATATGAGCGTTAAAGGCATCAAGCGTAAATTGGATACAAGCATAAATAATTACCGCAACACCAGATGGACTTACATGACTTGTTTATATTCGTATACCAATTTAAATTTCTAAATAAAATAAAATTAAATCTTTGTAAGGAATATTTTAATTTAATTTAAATAAGTAGTATATAAATATACTAAAAGACACCAGTAAAAAAAACACCAATCAAATTGAGAACCTCCTCCTCTGTTAAGTCGGTTAAAAGCTGTCACGGTTATTCTTAATCAAAATTAAAAATATAAATATGGTTAATTAATCTTATTGTAATCAGGTTCACGCTGTATCCCGCACACAGCAGGGTAGGCAGAGGGAACCTAGTGTTAAGACACTCCGTTCCCCTTCTTGTTGTAACTATACTATATTATATTCATAAGATTTTGTATTATTTTTTTTATTTTTTATTTTTTTTTTTTTTTTTTTTTAGGACTTAGGAACGAAAGTAACCTACTATTTTAAGCATCTTAATTACCTAATAAATGCGAAAGGAACCACCACCATCTAAATTTCATATTCCCTGATAGTACAGCATTGGGGGGTTGGGGGGTATGCGCATAATAAATTTCAGATTTTATATATAACAAAAGTCTGGCTGCGTTTCCCTCTACTATTAGCCTAGCAATTTAAAATAAGTGAAAATCAAATACAAATAAACAATTTCAATGAGGCATACACACAGTTCGTGGAAATCAATAGGTTCTAAACACGCGGTGTTTTACTTTTCAATATGAAGTGATTCGTTTCAAACGTTTTATTTTTCATTATAAAACTTTTATATTAGAAATGAACAAAAGAATTCAATTTTAAAAATATTTTAGTACTTTTTGTGGGATTTTATAAGAATTTTGGTGATCGATTGTTCAATAACATTTGTAAGTTGTTTGAATTTCTATGTATTATTTATGTAAGTGATTATATAAAATAGATTTTTCGCTATATCCCAGACACTTTGTATATATTAAAATATCCAATCATATGTAAAAGATTAAATTATAATAAAATTTTAGAATATTTTTAAAATGATATTACATACTTATGAAAGACAAATATTAATTAAGGAAACGTATAAAAGTATGAACGTAGAGGGATTTGAACCTGCGCCTTTTGGAAGCCGTCCGAGCGATCTGATCACTAAGCCATACTTTCTCATAAAACTACGTCGAAATCTCGTACCAAACGATAATTCTTAGCAATTATCTTTGGGTAGCGGAAATTTCAAAAAATCTCTCTACAAATATACTAACAATATAAATAAGTTGTAACAAGCGCGTGTTTGTCTCTGGCACTGTAGCTCCCGAATTAAGGAACATATTTGAGTGCGGGTTTTTAGACAAGTTTTATAAAAATCGGATTAGTAGTTAACGAGCTAAGAATACATTGCTTGCAGGTTTTTCTATTTTGAATTTTGCTATTTAAAATAAAATTTTATTTTTTAATCTAACACTTTTAACCTCTATATTTACTTAAACGAAGAACTTAATATTATTGTTTACAATTACTTACCTAATTTTTTGTAGAACTAATATAAATCATATTTAGGAATATACATATATTTTAAAACCGTACCCTAAAAGTAAAGCTAAAACTAAACAATAAAAAACAAACCATTAAAAGTAATATAACATTAAAAGTTACATACTATCTACTTAGAAAAGAAAATGGATGCCATATAATAGTAAATTGTTGTTTTACTTAAAATTCAAATAATAATACCTAGGAAAGTTAATTTAGTAGACTTCGAAAGTAAAGTGTTAAGTGCTGTAATAAGTAGTTTCTGTAANCGTTTTATTTTTCATTATAAAACTTTTATATTAGAAATGAACAAAAGAATTCAATTTTAAAAATATTTTAGTACTTTTTGTGGGATTTTATATGAATTTTGGTGATCGACTGTTCAATAACATTTGTGAGTTGTTTAAATTTCTATGTATTATTTATGTAAGTGATTATATAAAATAGATTTTTCGCTATATCCCAGACACTTTGTATATATTAAAATATTTAATTGTATGCAAAAAAGTAAAATATTACATTTTAAGATATTTTGAAATCTACACTTATGAAAGAGAAATATTGATTTAGGAAACGTATAAAAGTATGAACGTACAGAGATTTGAACCTGCGCCTGGAAGCCGTCCGAGCGATCTGACCACTAAGCCATACGTTCTCATCAAACTACATCGAAATCTCTTACCAAACGATAATTGTTAGCAATTATGTTTGGGTAGCGGAAATTTCAAAAAATCTCCCTACATATATATATTGTAACAAGCGCGTGTATGTCTCTGGCACTGTAGCTCCTGAATTAAGAAACATATTTAAGTGCGGGTTTTTAGACAAGTTATATAAAAATCAGCTTAGTTAGTAGTTTAAGAGCTACAAATACATTGCTTGCGGGTTTTTTTATTTTAAATTTAGCTAGTTAAAATAAATTTTTCTTTTTTAATCTAACACTTAACCTCTATATCTTCTTAAACGGAGGACTTTACAAAAGAGAAAACTTTACAAGAGAGAAAGTAAGAATTGTAAGAAATAATGTTAATATATATATTTTAAAACCTAACCCTAAAAGTAAAGCTAAAACTAAACAATAAAAAACAAACCATTAAAAGTAATATAACATTAAAAGTTACATACTATGTACTTAGGAGGGAAAATGGATGCTATATAATAGTAAATTGTTGTTTTACTTAAAATTCAAATAATAATACCTAGGAAAGTTAATTTAGTACATTTCGAAAGTAAAGAGTTAAGTGCTGTAATAAGTAGTTTCTGTAAATGATTGTGAGTTGACTTTTGTTTATTCTGTAGTTACTTATTCCACATATCAGTAACATCGACATTATGGCATAAAAAAGTTGAATATATATTAGTAATTATTGTTCAGCTTCGAGCTGCTTCCCGCATAACAGGGTAGGCAGAGAAGATCCTGAAGAAGTGAAAATCTCAATACTATCAGTACTCTGCAAAAATTTGAAATAATGTGTGTTATAAGTGGAACTTAGAAGAAAAAGAAGAAGGGGAAATGGAAATAAATTATTATTTCTATAGAGATCGAACTTACAACTGTTGGTAGTTGCGCGTTGACTTTGAGGCAGATACTGTTCCAATGTTTTATGAAAAACCAATATTAAGAATATGAAGAAAAATATTGAAAATATATTAAGAAAAAGGTTTAATCGGAGTCAGATCTGCCCATTGAAGCTTTAGAACCAATTCCAAGGAAGTAGAACTTAAAATTTTTTTCAAACTTTGCGGTATATGCATATTTGTTATGGAATTAACTAAAATTATATTTAGTTAGTTTGTATTTTTTTTTCATTAAATATCTTCATTTTTTTATTTTTCGAATTCCATAACTGTTGGTAGATAGGATAAATGGCCTTGACAGACTGAGAGACGGGCAAAACATATTTTCAGTGAAGGAGCTTTTCATTTGTAAGGTATTTAATCTTAAAAGCTTCCACTTCGTTCCAGGTACAATGAAATCCAGTTGTAACAATGCACAAGGAAAACATCTTTAAGAATAAAAATCGTAAGCACGATGTAAGAATATAACATAATTTAAGGCACAACTTTGTAAAGACTGTGTTTAATGTTTAATAAAATCTTATTTCAAATTAATAATTATGTAATAATTGCATATGTTTAAAAATTGCCTTAAAACCACCACCACCACGCATATACCAGGGTCAAGAAACTCGTGACACCGTTTCTCAACTTCCGCCTAATTTTAGAGATTTGAGTGTCGTAATGTCAAGCTTGGTTTGTTACCAGAGCGTACCATGAAAATAATTAATTTCTCCAAACGGAAATCGAACTCGCAACCGTTGCTATCCACAATTGTACACTGCGCCACGAAGACCTCTAACAAAATGTTAAATTCCAGATATTCCTGCCAACTATGACTAAAATATTCACAATCGCTCGTTGGTTCGGTATACCAACGTATGGAGGAAGAATTGCATTTATCTGGTCTTTGGTGCTGTTGGCCATGTTGATAACTATAGAAGTTGGAGCTATATGGAAATTGGTGCGACTTCTAACTGGACATGCTGTTAATTCATCTGGAGGTGGTAAGTTATGTAAATACTTACGATAGAGTGATATCAGCTCATTTTTTTTTCATTAAATCCTGGGGGCGTTGCGTATTAAATGGCGGAATTTAACGCCGCCCTTTGCCTTGTTACTAGAGGGACGAAATGAAAACATTTCCTCCCTTTGGTAACAAGGCAAAGGGTAGGGTTGGAGTATTCCGTTTCCTCGAGTGTAGATCGAATCCACAACCAGTCATGTGCCCCTGCGTCACGACTGGTCTCCAGAAAATGTTTGTCAAAACGGAACGGAAATAGGAATTTAAATTCTTTTAAGAATTTTAATTATTTTTAAGATAAATTAGACCTAGAATTTGGGGCAGGAGGTAATGTCGGACGTGACCCTAATTTAAATCTTCAAATACGCAAAAGAAGTGACTAATAAAATGACAATCCAATTTATGAACCTTATTAAGCTCAAACGTAGCTTTACTTTATAATTGTAATATTAAAATGCTTACTTTTCTATCTACCCTAACATAATAAAGCAAAGTTAAAACTTTAATTGTTTGAGACGGTTGTGGGTTCGATCCCCACCCGGGGAAGTGTAATATTTAATTACGTTTATATTTCCATTCCTCGCTCTGATGTCGAGGCAAAGAGCGGCGTTGAGTTCTGCCACTCAACACGCAATGCTTCCAGAATACGGCAGAAAGTGGGGAACTGGATATCTTAATACTAGGTTCCCTCTGCCNGCACTAGTGCCCCCTCACCATGACGTGTCTCGAGAAAATATTTGTCAAAACGGAACGGAAATAGGAATTTAAATTCTTTTAAGAATTTTAATTATTTTTAAGATAAATTAGACCTAGAATTTGGGGCAGGAGGTAATGTCGGACGTGACCCTAATTTAAATCTTCAAATACGCAAAAGAAGTGACTAATAAAATGACAATCCAATTTATGAACCTTATTAAGCTCAAACGTAGCTTTACTTTATAATTGTAATATTAAAATGCTTACTTTTCTATCTACCCTAACATAATAAAGCAAAGTTAAAACTTTAATTGTTTGAGACGGTTGTGGGTTCGATCCCCACCCGGGGAAGTGTAATATTTAATTACGTTTATATTTCCATTCCTCGCTCTGATGTCGAGGCAAAGAGCGGCGTTGAGTTCTGCCACTCAACACGCAATGCTTCCAGAATACGGCAGAAAGTGGGGAACTGGATATCTTAATACTAGGTTCCCTCTGCCTACCCTGCTGTGTACGGAATACAGCTTATAGTTATAAGCAGTAATTTATCTTACCCAATTATCTTTAAAAGGTAACCTAACAGCTCGTTTATCTGGTTCAATCTTCTACGGGAATGCACTGTTGTCTCTGATACTATCCTGGAGAACTGTCAAGACTTGGCAGAGCCTGTCTTCGTACTGGTTGCAATTGGAAGTTCACAGCTTATACTTTGCCCCGGATGTCACTATACGGAGACGAGTCATATTTGTTTCTCTTTTCGTAGCAGTTTGTGCTATTGGTAAGTCATTTGGAATATTTATTCCTTAAAGATATGTGTAATAATTATTTTATCATATGAAGCATTACTTTGAGGCCGGCCGAAATATGGCTTTTTATTTCATAATTTACTAGAATTATTTTAGTTTTTTATTTGAAAATTATGTAGATTTGTCGAAGTTAGTCCATTATTATCAATAATGTTGTTTCGCTTATGGTTTTGTTCACCTTTTCCCCTCATAGCAGGGGAGGCAGAGGGAACCTAATCCTAATCTTAAGGCACTCTTTTCCTCCCGCACTAAATTTTCGGGACATTGTGTGTTAAGTAGCCATACACAATATTGTGCTTCCTCTGATCGAGGAAAAATGAAACAAAAATCAAATACCTTCATTTCCCAGAGTGGGGACCGAACCCATGACCGTTTCGCTTACATTTCGCTGCTGTTCGACTACGCCAAGGTGGCATCAACTTCTAATATAATATGCTTGTTTTAAACCCTATGAGGTCGTCATAGCGCAGAGGCACAACCGTATAGACGCGACGGTAGTGGGTTCGATTCCCACTCGGGAGAAGGAAATATTTAAAATTATCTGTTATGCTTTAGTGGAACACATGTTAAGCATGATGTCCGCAACGGGCTTCGATTGTCCATGGGAAGAATATTTTCAACGATACATCCTGTCTTCTCATGGATTTTTATTACAACTATGTAAGTAATAATTAGTATTTGTTTACTTAGCACTCGTTCTCTTACTATTTCATTTTCATGTTATCAAAGGCATATTAAAATGTTTTTGAAATTTTATATTCCTAAATTTTATTTAGTATAACATATATTTCTATCTCAAAGTTAGACCTAAGTGTTGAGACACTCTTTTCTTCGCTTTCCGCCTAAATTCAAAACAAACCGTGTTGAGTGGGGAAGTTCCCTGTCTTAGAAACACTGAATTCATAATAAATTTGATTTTCCATTGAAATTATGAATTCTTCTAAATCGACCACCACCACGCTTACAACTTACATTGCACGCCTTGGTCCACAAAGACCTCTATAACATAATTCAGTAGAAAAACTCTTTGAAATGTACTTAATTTCCACAGACGAGTACACACTCTGGCTAGCAATACCAATTTTCATTCTGAGTAAATCAGCAACAATCCTATGGAACTTTCAAGACCTGATAATCATTTTGGTAAGCATGGGCCTGGCGTCGCGTTACCACAGGATGAATTCCTTCGTCAAACTTGTTGTTAGATATGAGAAACGTGATAAGAGTGTTAAAAAGGTTAGTCTTGGGTAAGAATAATGTTACAATAAAAAGAGTCGTGCTATATTATTCTAGTTGGACGTTTTCAGGAAATTGTAAACAAGGTAATAATAAGTATTTGGATTTTTTCACTCTGGTTTCGAGGCGAAGCGCGGCGTTAAGTTCCGCCACTCAACACGCAATGCCTCCAGAATTCGGTGGAGTGTGTTAACACTATATTCCCTCTGCCTACCGGGATACAGCGGGATAGGCAACGTAATATAAGAAAATAATATTAAAATATTTTACAGGCCAAAATAGATTTCTACTATAAAATAAATATTTGGCGTAAAATACGTCGAGCGTATGTCAAGCAATCGGCGCTAGTGAGAAGAGTTGATAAGGAACTGGGTCCTTTAGTGTTGCTATCTAATTTGAACAATTTATATTTTATATGTCTACAATTGTTTTTGGGTATAAGGTAAGATTTAATTATTATTTTTTTTTTTATAAAAAAAAAATATATTAAAAATTATTTACTAAAATAATAATTCTCGTAAGTAAATATCTAATTTCACCTCGTCGAAATACTTATACAGTTATTAATATTATTTAATAAAGCCGTAGTGGCGCAGCGGTACGAGGTTGTGACTGTAACGCGACGGTTATGGGTTCGATCCCCACTGGAGAAAGTGAAATATTTATTTACGTATATATTTCCATTTCTTCGCTCTGGTGCTGAGGTGAAGCGGGGCGTTGAGTTCTGCAACTCAACACGCAATCCTTGCAGAATACGGCAGAAAGTGGGGAACGGGGTGTTGTCTTAAAACTAGGTTCCCTCTACCTAATCAGCGTGAAACTGATTTTTATTAATATTAATTATAATTTACTATAAGAGTTATTTAAAAAATACTGGAAAATTACCTAGTAATACCTATTTAATTCCTTTATTATTTAAATGTAAACACTTATACGAGTCTAACTGGAACAGATTCTCAACTAAACGAGGCCCTCGCTTTGTACAGCAGTTATTATCGCTCAAGTAGCTTTCGACTTAACTACGATACTTAGCGACGTTATCAATTTAAATTAAATAAAAACACTTGTATATAGACAACTGTAATTAACAGTTTTTCAATATTAAACTAGAAAAAGTTATAAAATATGAAAATTGTATATTGAGGCCAATTGTACTGCAGAGGCACAAGTGGGTCCGATCCTCACTCGAGGAAATTAAATGTTTATTTAAATTTATATTTCCATTTCTTCAATCTGGTTTCGAAGCAAAACGCGGCGTTAAGTTCCGCCAACGTTTCAACGCTTAACACACGACACCTCCAGGATTCGGCAATAAATGGGAAACGGAATGTCTTAACACTACGTTCTCTATGTCTACCCTAATAAAACATATTATTTTATATTCCAGGCAACTAGATGGGACGTTAATTAACCATATATACTACTTCTATTCCCTGGGTTGGTTACTCTTTCGAGCGTGTAGCGTGGTTCTTGCAGCGGCTGATGTGAACCTTCATTCGAAGCGAGCCTTACCTTTCTTGTATTCTTGTCCGAATACGTACGATAATATAGAGGTATGGTTTTTGTATGCTTCATGTTATAATATTTCATATTTATATTTCACGCATAGTAGGACAAGCAAAGGGAACCTGAGAACCCAGTGTTAAGATACTCCGTTCTCCTTTAAGGCACTTTCTTTCTCCATTTTTCTCTATTTTGTTTTTAAATAATAGAATATTATTATTTACTATTTACATCCCACACAAGGAAGAGTAACCCAGTTATTTTAGCGAAGCTGAAATTTTTAAGGATTATTCTAATATGTAATTACGATGGTATGCATACTTATTAACTTAAAAGTAACACTTGGTATCTTAGGCTATAGTGAAAGTCCGTAAAAACCCAAATTTTAAAACTTTTAAAAGCCCACAGTTAAATAAAATATTATTTTTTACAAAGAAATTTTGAGGTTTTCAGATAAAAAGGCTTAAAAATCAATTAAGCCACGACGACGTGGTTTTAAGCGGGATGGGCTTTTTTTCTTTGGATCGGCAGAAGCTCTTAGAGGTTTGTTAAGCATTTATATATATTTAATGTTGTTTAAAGATACCTAATATAAAATTGTATTTCCTTAAAAACGTTTCTTCCTTACTGGTCTCGAAAATTTTAAGAAACACTTTCTAAATATACATAATATATTTCTTTAGCTACACACTGTATCTCAGAAATAGCAGGGTAGACAGAAGTAATCTCGGAAGAGGTTAATAGCAGTTGAGGAGCGAAACTTAACGCCGCACTTTGCCTCTTTAAGAGAGCGAATAAATGGTCATATTAAATATTTCATTCCCTCAAGTGGGAATCGAACCCACAACGTGTTGCGTTTACAGGAACACGCTTGTGTCCCTGCGGCACGACTGGCCTCTACATCTTGAAGAAAAATATCAGTATTATACCATTTTTAAGGCAATATTACAGTTTTATAATTCTTAAAACCAAAATTAAAAGAATTATTATACTTCCAATTCATCAATATTTTTTATCAAAAAAAAAAGATATATATTTTATAATTTTCAGGTTGCAGGTGCTATTGTAAAATACGAACTAATACTAATACAATTTGATAAATAATTTTAATAAATAAAGTACATTAGAATAAAATACCTTTATTTTTGTTACATTTTATATTTATGTCGTTAATATTACTGTAAAAAAGAAAAAAAATATTACGGAGTATTTAATCACTAAACTCAATACCAGATAAGGGACCCTTAATACCAAGAATCTCATAGACAACGGACAGCCAGATCTCCCGGGAGATGAAATTTGTCATGCGCAGGGGGGCACTATGGGAGGCATTTCCGAAATTCCTACAGGAACGGGAAAAAACACAATTTTACTTGTTAATTACTGTTTTTAGATGTCTATAATAAAGTATTTTATAGAAGAAGGCTTATCATATTCATAAACTCTAGTTATTCCAATTTTTAATTTTTTTTATTTTATTCCAAAGCCTGAAAGTTATTGTGCGCGTTCACCCAACACCTTTAAGTACTATTAAGGAATGTGGATCTTAGGTGGTGAGTACTTTAGCAGTTATTTGGCAAATAGTGTGCTAAAAATAGTATCTAACTTTCTTAAAATTACAAAGCTCAATTTTTTTTTCATATATTCTTGGCAATATTAGCGAAAGTTTAACCCCTGCCAGACACTTCTAAACTCCAATAAATTACAAGCGCATGCAGATGTATAAAATATAAGCTACTTTATCAAAATAGGTTCAGTCAGTTCATACTTGATATTTATTTCATTTTTATTTTATACATCCATATCAAACTTTATGTATGCGGGTAAAACCAAAATATTTAAATTCTTATCTACGCCTCTTAAATACATATTTATGAATTTTGTTCTTCACTGTACAAAGGATATTCCTATCGAAACGTAATAAGATATAAAGGGATAAACCCTTTAGAAATTGAATTAACCTTTCTATCGTAAAACACTGATACACAGAAATTTGTATCCTTTAAATATTATAGATCTTTAAAGCAACTTTACGCTATATCCCGTATATAGAGGGAGGGAACCTAGTGTTAAAACACTGTTCTGAATTTTTCGAGGCATTGTGTGTTGAGTCGGGGAACTCAACGCCAGTCTGTTGCCTTGGTAGGCCTTCGTTACTATAACGAAGAAATTGGGGATAGAATCCACAAATGTCGTGTTACAGTCCCTTATACACCTGTGCCACGACGGGCTCATTTTTAGCATCACGCTTTATCCCGCACATAGAAGGGCAGGCAGAGAGAAGCTGGGGACCTAGATAAATAGTCCAAAACAGTTCTCTGAAATGTATTTCTATAAGAAATGTATGTACTCGTATATGTAAATTGGCTCTCATACGATCTTGGTGGTAAATATATCTTTTATTTCCCTTTGTTTCCAATATAATAATTTTTCCAATATATATTTTCATTTTATAACCAACTTCATATTGAAAAGCTACATTTTCAATAAAAATATATAGGCAATATATAAAATATAGACCGTAGATTACGATAAAAATAAAGGTTTCCAGTTTCATCTCGATAAACTTGATTTAAGTGGAGATAGAACTTACCCTCGAACGCCGACGACTGGATACTTGTGGACAAATTGAATAATTCTTTCTCATAAGTTATATATATATATGTTTGTAGGTTTTTATATAATAATTAATTGTTTATATTTTAATTTCACGATTTATCACTAACGAAGGATGAGAAAGGAACTTTAGGGAGGATTCACACTAGGAGGATGGGGAGAGGTTGGCACTATGATATGTTTCCTTCCTTAAATGTTGTGACTTGCAGTCTGTGTACTTCTTTTCATCTGTCCACTGTCATCGACCTTTTTCTTCCTCTAGTATTACCGATACTGTTTTCTCAAATGCGAGATTAGGAGCCGAAAGCCGAGGTTTCTCGATGTGTCTCTTAATAATCAAATGTTTTTCTTGTAAAAAATGTTTGCGTTTTTTCTAATTTTAAAACATTCCGTTCCCATTAAGACACTTATGTTCCCTATTTTTATACCAACCTCGATATTATTTATTATGATATATATTTTACATTGATGCCGGTCGCGGCTCAGGGGCACAAGTGTGCGATTGTAAGACTTCAGGATTACAGAACGGAAGTGCATTTAATGAGAACGGAGTGTCTTAATATTAGGTTCCCAGATTCCCTCTACCTTCCTTGCTATGTGAGGGTACAACGTAAAAAATCATAATATAATTTCCTCTGCTTATATGAAAATAATTCAATATAATTAAAAAAAAAATTATAACCAAAACAGTCAATATTCCTTGACCTCTTTTTCTGTAGTTGCTTATTATAAAAAAAAGTTGAAATATTAATTAATTCGTTCATATAAGATTTTAAGTGATTATTAAAATAAAAGTCGTAGATTTTTGAAAATATTTTTATTTTTATTCTACGTACATACATTCAACATATGTATGCAAAATACGACATTACTAATTGAACATCTTTCTTCATTCTAGTGGATAGGTACTAATTGCTATACAAATTTATTTACATTTTATTTATTGCATTTTCAATACATTTATATCGACAATAAATTATGTAATAATTAACTTATGATTATTAAATACCATTGAGACCAGTCGTGGCGCTGGGGCACAAGCGTACGGCCCCAAACGCGAGAGGTTGTGGGTTCGATGCTCACTTGAGAAAAATTAAATATCAAATATTTTTATTTTCACGCTCTGACAACGATTCAAAGCACAGCGCGGCGTAGAGATCCGCCACTTGACACATAATGAGAGCTATCGTTCCGGTCCGGCTTATAAGATACACAGACGCCAATTAACACGCTATACCTCCAGAATTCGGCGGAAAGTGGGAAACAGATTGTCTTATCACTAGGTTCCCTCCGACTACCCTGCTGTGTGGAATACAGCATGAAGCTGATAAATAAATATATTTCACACGAGCTGGGAAACATGGGAAAATAGTATAATAATAAAAATCAAAAGAGGTCAGAGTGTTTCGCCAAAAAAATCGCTTAGTCAAACAACTCAAAATATGAAGTCTTAAATTTCCTCTTTTTCCTGTATAAGATTTTATTGTAATAAAACCTATAAATTCTAAGCGCATTGGAGATATTGGCACAGCATTTGGCAGCCGAAACCTTACTGCTATTCAGTTTATGAAATATAAATATTTTATATTTTAAAGGTCGTCCTGAACCCACAATCCACTGGACTATGTGGTTCAGTGGATTGTGGGTTCAGGTCCCATTCGGGGGAATAGTATTGTTCAAATGTTATATAACTGTAGTGTCTTTGTTTGCTTAGTTAGCTGTACTAAAAATAGAAGTAGGAAAACTCTTCAATCTCTTTATATAAAGAATTTTTAGAAGATTTGATCTTCACTAAATAGTTAAATTTCTAATATTATATATATGGTAAGTACATACAATTTTTATTATTTTTTGTGTACATATAGTTTTTAACGTTTAATAATTCGTTTTAATAATAATCATTGCGTTAATATGTACATTTTCTTAGTTCTTAAATATTTTAAAATCATGTAATTAGATATTTTTTAATCTTACATTTAAAATAAACTTAAAAGATATGATTTGTTAATATTTACAATAATAAATTATATCAGAAAGCCTATTAGAATAGGTGATAGTATTATTATTTAGAAAACCTATTTAAAAGTAAACGTATGGAGATTAGAGCCCGCTCTTCTTGGAAACCGTCCGAAACCGGAAACAATGATTTCAAGGCGGGTTCAAATCTTACTAAAAACCCCACTGGTGAAAATAATTAAATTAAATTTATATTTCCATTTCTTCGCTCTGGTGTCGAGGCAAAGCACGGCGTTGAGTTCTGCCAACCAACACACAATGACTCCAAAAATTTGGCAGTAAGTGGGGAACAGAGTGTCTTAACACTGGGCACCCCCTCTGCCTATCCTACCGTGTACGGGAAGCTATTAAAAAAAAATAACAACATTTCTAACAAATCTAATTCTTTGAACCTATACACATATATCTACACTTTTAACGAATTNTTTTCCTCACAGGCAGCCACGTAGTGCCTACCCAACCGGTGTCGCTGTTTTAACAGCATTAACCACAAGCTCGAAAACAAACCCGCCTCTATAGCAAAGAAGATTTTGATGCGTTTCACATATTGGATAATTTCAGTTAAATGTATTATTTCAGCGCGATATATTTGGTTTCATATTTATTGTATTAGTTATTAGTAGGTAGGTTTTGGTTTTTAATTTCTTCCGTTTAAAAATAGTCATTAGTAGCACAGATTTAAAATTACGGTACCTACTAAAAAATCCTTGCTGTGTAAAACAATTGGAAAATCCTTATTGAAACTACGAAAATGCGGGTTGCATTAGGGTTTAATTAATTTTCACATTATCTTAAGTGCTTTGCAAACATACATTATATGAATAATCCAGTAGAAAAAGCGGGCGAAGCCGCAAGGGGGTCGCTAGTTTAAAATAAACTTAAAAGATATGATTTGTTAATATTTACAATAATAAATTATATCAGAAAGCCTATTAGAATAGGTAATAGTATTATTATTTAGAAAACCTATTAAAAAGTAAACGTATGGAGATTAGAGCCCGCTCTTCCTGGAAACCGTCCGGAACCGGAAACAATGATTTCAAGGCGGGTTCAAATCTTACTAAAAACCCCACTGGTGAAAATAAATAAATATTTCATTTAAATTTATATTTCCATTTCTTCGCTCTGGTGTCGAGGCAAAGCACGGCGTTGAGTTCTGCCACTCAACACACAATGACTCCAAAAATTTGGCAGAAGTGGGGAACAGAGTGTCTTAACACTAGGCACCCCCTCTGCCTATCCTACCGTGTTCGGGAAGCTATTAAAAAAAATTAACAACATTTCTAACAAATCTAATTCTTTGAACCTATACACATATATCTACACTTTTAACGAATTCAAATGTACTAATGACATTCTCAGAGAAACAATTGTATACAAATTTAATAATTATTAAACACCAATTGTTAAAACACTAAGAAACAATTTCATTATGTTTTGGAGATACTCATACCTGAACTAACTTATTAAAAAAATGTAACTAATCTAAAATATTAACAAAAATAACAACAATTTCATAATATTGAGCATTAAAATCTTCTAAAAAAACCTAAAATTCTACTAATACCTAACTTTAAAATCATTTAACTGCGTTTCTATGAGAACAGTTTCGGTAGTTTCCTGCGTGGGCGTGGTCGTGGGCATCACTGAAGGTCGCAGTGAAATGGCGAGAGGTAGTGCTGATCGAGCACAGAGTTGAGAGGCACCGCGTGTCGAGCCAACCGATCTGTACCTGGTGCAGCGGCCTCGTCTGTAATATAAACATTATTGGTCAAAGAAACCTTTGAACCTAGTGTTAGGACGCTCCGTTCCTGTTAATACACTTCCGTTCCTCATTTTCCACTGAATTCTGGAGGCATTGTATTTTGGTTGACTGGACTCAATTTGGCCACACCTTGCTCTAAAGTGGGGAACGGAGGGTATTAACATTAGGTTTCCCCTGCCTACCCTGCTGCTGATTTCTCCAAGAGGAAACCAAAGATCGAACCCCCAACCTATCACGTTTATTGTGCCCCTGCACCACGACTGGCCGCTTCCCCCAAGAATTTAAAAGAAAGAAAAATATATCACTAAATTCAAATATTACTTTAGAGTTAGACATCGAAATAAACGTCACTATATAATACAGGTTCTGTATGGGCAATGGGATGGAACAAAGTTGGAGAGCTGTTCGCTGGTACCTAATTTAAAGTTGAGGTATTATTTTACTAAGTCATTACAGAACTATAGTTTAAATGTACGATTAATTTATTTTACTGAAATTTAACTTTTAATAGGATTGCTCGATTAAATATTAATAATTTTGGATCATTTTAACGAAATGATTTTTAAAATATTATAAAAAATGTGTTTTTTCTGTATCACGCTATTTCCCGCACACAGCAGGATAGGCAGAGGGAACCTTTCAAACAAACTTCCTTGAGTGATAATCGAAGATGAAACCCACAACCAGGGTTTCCAGCAGCACGCTCGTGCCCCTGCACCATGGCTCCAAATGAAATTCTTAATTGTTTTTCATTAAAATACTTTTACAATTTAATTTTTTGATCGCAGAATTATTTACATTTATTTCTACAGATAAAGAGAGACTAGAATATCAAATAATCGCTTAATTTAGGCAATATTAGTCTAGACGTTTTCTTAAAGTGCTTCTAAGTACATTCTCATATTTTTACTGGATGATAATTTCTTAATAAGGCATGTACCAGAATGTGCTTAAAAGTTACCTTTAACTTCACTTCAAAATTAATATGACATGTTGAAATCTAGTCCATTATTCCCTTGCCAAAAGTAAATAATTTAAATGTAATTAAACTACTCCACTGAATGATATGAAATTTGAAAACTCATAAATATCCGGATGCTAAAGGCGAAGGTATTTGATAGAGAAAAAAATCGTTACAATTTTATATTTGAACTTTATTTCATAAAATGAATGTAGAACTTAAGTTTACCAACTTTTATTAGTTTTACTTCCAGTTGACTGGAAGTCTAAAATTAGTACGGAAGCCTCGAAAGGAGAGTCCAACTCGCACTTAACTGGTTTTTTTATTCAATACAGTATTTAGTAAATTAGTGCAAAAATAAAAAATAAAGCTCCAGCTTCACGCTGTATCCCGCACAAGCACGGTAGGCAGAGGGAACTTAGTGTTAAATCACTCCGTTCCCCACTTTCTGCCGAATTCTGGAGGCATTGCGTGTTGAGTGGTAGAACTCAACGCCGCCTTTTACTTCGACCCTAGAGCAAAGAAATGAAAATATAAAAATAAATAAATATTTCACTTTCTCGAGTGGGAAAAAACTCAGTACAAAATTTTATTAATGAACATCGGCACGCAATTTTTGCTTCGAACAAAAATGTTTTATTCATGAATTATCATGAATTCATTAATTTAAATTCACCGACGGACCAAAATCATAGTTAAAAGCAATCATAGCCTAGCCTTGTGAAGAAATCTATTAATTAATCGTTTGAAGGAATATTCTGGTTATTAAAATATACCATTACTAGTAATTGTTTGTAATTTGTTTGAAAACCCTTTGTGGCTTTTCAAGACTTAGGCTTTAAATGTAACCTGCATTTAAATATTGACGCCTTCGTAATAATAATATAATTTTCATTTACGGAAATTATTAAAATTGTCTATGTTCATATTAATAGGACCTGAGTATTTCGAAATTTATTTGGAAAATAAAAATTGATAAACTAATTGCTCTCAAATTTGTATAAAATTTAAATGCCAACAAGAATCACTAAAATCCATTTATAATTGACACTGTAATTACATAACAAACACAAGGTTGTCCTTTTTTTAAAACTGATTTAAAATTAATGCTTGAACAATGTACTATTTTAAAACTTTGGGGTTAAGGGTATGCACAATCCAGACACTCTGTACTCCACTTTCTGCCTAACTCTTGGAAGCATTGCACGTTGAGTGGCGAAACTCAAAACCTCTCTTTTGACCATAAAAATATGAAATATTTCATTTCTCCAAGTAGGAATCGAATCCTTAACCAGTCACGTTTACAGTCACACGCTCGTGGCTCCTAGGCCACGAATGGCCTCAAAACAAAACCAAATTTCTATAATTTGTATACAACAACTGACTATTGAATCGTTAATCACATATAGAAACCATTAGATCGTCAATTGCTATTCACATATAGAATCCATATGTAAATTAGCTATAAATATTGCAATACTAATTATCATACACGTTCATATGGAAACAAGAGCTTCATTAAGCTGTGTAATTAAAACATTACTTTTATTTTTTTTTCATAAAAGGTTTAAGGGTTAAATTGTATTTTATTAATATACTTTCTTATATATATATAAAAAAGTATTTGTTATTGATGAACAATAGAATATATATTCGTATTTGCACGAAATGGCACTGTTGTTTTTTATTAGCTTAATAAATAAAATAATTACACATATCAGGATAAGCAGAGGGAACCTGAAATCTAGTGCTAAGATACTCCGTTCCCATAAAAACACTTCCGAACAAATTAATATTTTTAAAATTTCTATTCCTTTTTTGAAAATTAAAGATGGCAAAACCACAAATCCTATATAAAAACTTGAAGTCAAGGAAATTGGAAAAAAAAACAACACTGAATTCAACCCTAACAAAAGTCTTTCTTATTCAGAACGCGTTCTAATTAAATTAATTACCATTTATTTAACCAAGTCACCGTTTAATCCTTAGAAAATGTCTGAAATGGCTAAATCCCAGTAGTAAAGTTGGTAAAATAGTCTATTGGGCAACATCTGAGTCCTTTGAGGGTAATACAGTATGTGGTCAACGACGCGACAACGAAGCTGGGACAAGAAAACAATCTAATTGGTCTTTTACTAAAATGTGGATAATTGAAGAATACAATTGGAGAAGAAGAAGTACTGGTTCAGGCTTTAGCTTTTAATGTAAACAGAGGGGAGCTATAAATTTGAGGTGTATGTGTATGCCTGCTTGTGACATCGTATCTCCTAAATGGGTAAACTGGTTTTGAATTAGTTTTTGTTAGAAAAGGTGATCTAATTGAATGTATTCTTAGCTATGATTCAATAAAATGTGTCAAGATCGCCAGTTTTTTCTAGTTGGTGAAAGGATATTTTTACCATCGAAGGACCTATTGTTGAGGCCAGTCCTGGGGGAATGGCACAAGCGTGTGAACGCGACAGGTTGTGGGTTCGATACCCATTCGAGGAAATGAAATATTTAATATTAACATTTCTTCACTGGTGTCGAGGCAAAGCGCGGCGTTGAGTTCCACCACTCACATGCAATGCCTCCAGAAAATAATAAAATGGGGAATGGAGTGTCTTAACACTAGGTTCCCTCTGCCTACCATGTGGTATGCGGGATACAGTGTAAAACTAAAACAAAAAACACCTAATTATCCTTTAAATTCCAATCCATGCAATATAAACGACACATTATACACTTATAAGAAAACATTACTTCATAATACAAATTTCCCTCTTAGAACAATTTTATTTCTTCAAAAACATCGCCCAGAGTAATTCTTCACCAAAACAATAGGATGCAAACTAGAACAAGTTTCGACAAACAATTGTACTATATACAGAAAAGCTTGAAGATATCTTCATTTGAAAGCACTCTCTAAATAATTTCTCAGAGATTGTCGCAACGTATTCTTTAGTGTTTTAAAATTTCACAATTACTTAAAATTGGCTTTACGTTTTTTCCTGCAAAGCAGGGGGAACCTAGTGGGAACCTCGGATGGGGACAAACCCACAACTATATCGTTAACAACCAGACGCTATACTACTTTTAGCTTCACGCTGTATCCCTCACATACTGGTATGTGCGGGATACGAAGGGAACCTGAGAACATGCCGTATCTTAAACATGAAATGTAATTTGGTAATAAGTTCTTTCTAAAGATGCCAACTTTCAACCTTTAATTAAGATTAGCTACTAGCTAGTTAAAAAACTTAAATAAGGACAAATTAAACAATATATCTCTTAAGCAGCAAATTTAAAGGAAATTCAGAACGTGGAAAAACGTATAACTTCAGAATAGCGACGTTATTTATATTAACATTAGCATCCCTTTAATTCGTTGTTTACGATTTTCATAATGTGAAAATTATTCTCATTAGGCGAAAATAAACAGTTCGCTGTTGCATATTTTAGGGTGTTAATTGTGTTTTTATTTCTCAGTAGGTATTTATCTGAGGCCGTCATGGCATAAGGGCACAAGCGTGGGATTGGGTTATTGGTTCTATTTCCAATCAGGGGGAATGCCTAGAAAATACGGTGAAAAGTGGGGGACGAAGTGACGAGACTTAATATTAGGTTCCCTCTGGTTACCCTGATACCTGTGGCAAGTTAGAATTTAACATAAACAACATTTTTAAAAATAATATACATTAGATTAAGGAGTCAAAAAAGCGCACCAAAACAGAAATTCCCGAAATTTTTACGAAATTTTTCATTTTTTTTTCATAAAGTCGAGAGAAATTTTAAAAGTAAAGTATGTATTATATGTAGTATTCTAAGATACCTGCTACAGTGACATCTCAAGAGGCGGAGAAAAGCCGCCCTGAACGTCCTGTTGAACACCGTGTAAATGATGGGGTTGATGGTAGACGATACATATCCTAGCCACAGGCAAATATCCACCACGTGTTCTGTAATAATAATATATATTTAATTTATCTTTTATCAATTATTGATGTGTCCTACAAGAAAAAAATAGAGAATGCATATTTTAAGCTTTACCCTTAGCTTCCCGCACGTAGGCCTTAACCTTAATGTTAAAACACTTCGTTCCTGACTTTCCGCCGAATTATGGAGGCATTGCTGAATGTTGAATGGCGCAACTCAACCCCGCGCTTTGCCTCCATACCAGAGGGAAGAAATGAAAATAATTCATATTTTCAAGAGAGACTGCCCACGACCACTGCGCGATTATAATCTCATTAACTTAGTTATAATATTTGTCACCATAAGTTTAGTGTTAAACGGAGTTAAGCACGATATCTACCATATTGTTTAACTGAACGATCTTCCGCCAACGACTCTGGACGCCAGCCAACGCAATTAAAACATTGTTATTAGGTAAAATTATTTTTATTTGACTTTACAAACAACCTGGTTCTTTAGTTCCACATATTGTGCGCTCTGTATCCTGCATTTAGCAGGATAAAGAGTGATAACCTAGTGATAAAACACTCCGTTCTCCAAACACAGTCCAATTTCAGACATTACCTATTAAGGAGTTTGAGCATTCCTTATTTAACGGAAATATAAATAAATCATTAAATACTCCGAATAAGAATTGAACCTACAACTGTCATATTTACACTGAATGCCTATCTCATAAATTAATGAAAAACAAATACAAGCAAACGAAGATAACGAAATGAACATTGTCTAAAGAAAAATATTTTCTGATGAAGACCATCTCCGCTGCGTTGTGGCCACGAAACGTATTCAACTTGGAAGTCCATAAAGATTTCGGTTTGGAAGCCATTAAAACTTCTGATACAAGAGTTAAATTAACATTTGGGATGGAAGCTGAGCGATTTGTTCCAACGTAATTAAGTTGTTCGCATTCGTCAAACATTAACGTGATGGGTCGGCTTCTGACTTCTTTGTTTCTTTTGTTTTTTTCTTACTTTAATTTAGTTTTTTACTTTAATAATTGTTTTTTTTATTATTATTTATTTGTTTTATATTATTATTAGGCTTGGATTCAATGGGTAGATTCTCTCTGCCCTGCCAAAATCGAAATACAACATAAACTAAAAAAAACATACTAATTTACTTTAACTATTACCTGGTACTATACAGCCTGGACACGAAGCAAAGAGTATATTCAGAAGGAAGAACGGCGCCCAACACAGCACGAACGTGAAGAACACGAGGCCCAGCACTTTAGTCGCCTTTTGTTCGTTCGCANAACGTATTCTTTAGTGTTTTAAAAATTTACCATTACTTTAAATTGGCTTTACATTTTTTCCTGCAAAGCAGGGGGAACCTAGCGGGAACCTGGGATGAGACATTCGTTCGTTCGTTCTCATAATCACCCGTGGTGGTTGAGTGGAGGAATTCGACGCTCCGCCTTGTTTACCAAAGCGGAGAATAGAATTTAATTACATTTTATAATCTTTTCCCGTATGGAAATCAAACCCACAACTATTTCGTTAACAACCAGACGCTATACTACTTTTAGCTGCACGCGGTATCCCTCACATACTGGTATGTGCGGGATACGAAGGGAACCTGAGAACATGCCGTATCTTAAACATGAAATGTAATTTGATAATAAGTTCTTTCTGAAGATGCCAACTTTCAACCTTTAATTAAGAGTAGCTACCAGCTAGTTAAAAAACTTAAATAAGGACAAATTAAACAATATATATCTCTTAAGCAGCAAATTTAAAGGAAATTCTGAACGTGGAAAAACGTATAACTTCAGAATAGGGATGTTATTTATATTAACATTAGCTTCCCTTTAATTCGTTGTTTACGATTTTCATAAAGCGAAAATTATTCTCATTAGGCGAAAATAAACAGTTCGCTGTTGCATATTTTAGGGTGTTAATTGTGTTTTTATTTCACAGTATTTATCTGAGGCCGTCATGGCCTATTTCCATTTGTTGGTTCTATTTCCAATCAGGGGGAATGAATTATTATTTATTCATATTTTCAGTTTTTCGTCCTGGTGCTTTGGTAAAAACGTGGCGTTGTGTTCCGCCACTCAACACGCACTGCCTAGAAAATACGGTGAAAAGGGGGGAACGAAATGTTTTAATATTAGGTCCCCTCTGGCTACGTTGATACCTATGGGATGTTAGAATTTAACATAAATAACATTTTTAAATATTAGATTTAGGAGTCAAAAAGCGCACCAAAACAGAAATTCCCGAAATTTTTTACGGAATTTTTTCTAGGAATTTTTTTACTAGCAAAGTTGCGACTGAGAAATTTTAAAAGTAAAGTATATATTGTATGTAGTATTCTAAGATTTACCTGCTACAGTGACATCTCAGGAGCCGGAGAAAAGCCGCCCTGAACGTCCTGTTGAACACTGTGTAAATGATGGGATTGATGGTAGACGATACATATCCCAACCACAGGCAAATATCCACCACGTGTTCTGTAACAATAATATTATTTATATTTAATTTATCTTTTATCAATTATTGATGTGTCCTACAAGAAAAAATAAGAGAATGCTACTGCGTTCTTTATTTTCTATATAATATATTTTTTAAGCTTCACGCTATATCCCGCACGAAGGCAGAGGGAACTTAGTGTTAAGACACTTCGTTCCTGACTTTCTGCCGAATTATGGAGGCATTGCGTGTTGAATAGCGCAACTCAACCCCGCGCTTTGCCTCGATACCAGAGGGAAGAAATGAAAATAATTCATACTTTCCAGAAAGACTGCCAACCACTGCGTGATTATAATCTCGTTAAATTAGTTATAATATTTGTCACCATAAGTTTAGTGTTAAATGGAGTTAAGCACGATATCTACCATATTGTTTAACTGAACGATCTTCCGCCAACGACTCTGACTCCGTTCTCCAAACACGGACTGTGTTTGGAGAACGGAGTGTTTTGGAATTGGAATTTCAGACATTACCTATTAAGGAGTTTGAGCATTCCTTATTTAACGGAAATATAAAGTCATTAAATACTCCGAATAAGAATTGAACCTACAACTGTCATATTTACACTGAAGGCCTATCTCATAAATTAATGAAGAACAAATACAAGCAAACGAAGATAACGAAATGAACATTGTCTAAAGAAAAATATTTTCTGATGAAGACCATCTCCGCTGCGTTGTGGCCGTACGTACGTATACGTATTCAACTTGGAAGTCCATAAAGATTTCGGTTTGGAAGCCATTAAAACTTCTGATACAAGAGTTAAATTAACATTTTGGATGGAAGCTGAGCGATCTGTTCCAACGTAATTAAGTTGTTCGCATTCGTCAAACATTAACGTGATGGGTCGGCTTCTGATTTCTTTTGTTTGTTTTATTTCTTTTGTTTTTTTTTTTATTATTTATTTGTTTTATATTATTATTGGGCTTGGTTTCGATTGGGTAGATTCTCTCTGCCCTGCCAAAATCTAAATAAAGCATACTAATTTATTTTAACTATTACCTGGTACTATACAGCCTGGACACGAAGCAAAGAGTATATTCAGAAGGAAGAACGGCGCCCAACACAGCACGAACGTGAAGAACACGAGGCCCAGCACTTTAGTCGCCTTTTGTTCGTTCGCGACAGCGTTGGCTGACATCGACCTATCTTTTTTACGGTTGGCGAGGAATCTGTAACAAAGATTTTGGTTTAAATTTAATGTTTGTTATTTTATAGTATTTTTGTATTAAAAGGTAAAAGAGAATAAATAATAATTTTTATTTAATTAACTTTATCTTTTATTTATTTATGTACCTGTCACTCTATGTATATACCAACCAATATTTAATTTCTTCAAATCAAAGATAAACAATAAGCGCTTAAATGTTGTTATCTTATTTTAACAAATCAATTTCCTTTGGATTCTCGACGATGAAGACGAAGATGACTTCTTCAAAAACAATTCAGCTTTGCAATTAAAGTTACTCAACAGAAAATTTACTATTTTAAAAAAGATCTATCTACAAGAAGTTCCCAAACTTTGAAGTTATGTCACATTATTTCTTAGAAAAGAAAGTGAAAGTAAGTTTTAATATCAAATGACGTACTATGATGTCCTTATCAATATTTTTTTAGCTTTGCCCACCCTGCCAAACGCGTAATAGGGTACGCGCTTGCCAGGGTGGGCAGAAGAAAACCTAGAATCCTAGTGTTAAAACACTCTGCTCCACCTTCCGCCGAATTTTAGAGGCATTGCGTGATCAGTAGCAGAACTGAACGTCACGCTGTCTTAAATATAATAATAATGAGAATATAATCATTTCCTCGAGTGGGAATCGAATCCCAAACCTGTCACGCTTACAAACACGTGCTCCTGTGCCACAACAAGCGTCTATCATTCAATATTTATTTTTACAATATACTATTTGCATATGTAATAAGTATTTAATGTTATAAGCTGCACTTTATACTAGCACTGCTTAAAATTTCAATATGATGCAAAGTTTTCGTATATGAAATTCATAACTTTCATGAATATTATCTTTGTATATCGTAAATACTGCTACTTCTGTTTGGTGGTCGTAGATTCAATTCCCACTCAGGGAAACGATCATTTATTTATATTATTTTTATATTTAAGACATAGCGTGACGTTTAGTTTCCCCACTTACAATATCTCGAATTCGAATGGAAACAGAAAACTTTTTGTTCTTAAATTGAGGTTCTCTCTTATATGGGCAAATAGAGTAGCAAATAGAGTAGCGAGGCTGTTATAACGCAGTAGCACAAGCGTGTGCGACTGTAAGCTCGATAGTTGTTGGTTCGATATTCTCTTAGGGGGAGTAAAATGTTTAATATTTTTATCTTTACATGTTTTGGTAACGAGGCAAAGCGTGGCAAATGTTCCTTAAAAAATCTTACAGCATAAGTGCCAATATACTTACGAATTACTTAAATTTTAATTAAAAAAAAATAATTTATTAAACCAGTACATCAACGAGCACAATATTTCGAGTCAAAATTTGGCCAAAAGAGTATTTATAGCTAGAGGGACCTCATATATTTTTACTAATGGCTACTAAATCATACGCTTGATTACATAGAACTAAATACAGTACAAGCGTGTACGTACCCTTTTCAAATTGATTTATTGACAATAACTAAGGAACTTTAAATTTAAATTTATTTAAGTCGTGTAATTAAGGCCATCGTGGCATATGTGGCATACAGTACGAAGCTGAATAAAAGAACCGGCCAAGTGTGAATCGGATTGGTGCACGAAGGGTTCCGTGCCGCTACTTTTAAAAACGATAAAAATGGAAAATTGTTTTTGTTATATGGGATATTTATGTCACGATTTACTCTTTGGGTAAGGAACCCTAAAATAAAAATTAAAAGCCACTAAAACAACCCTACCCTCATAATCGTATCCACGAAATATTAAAACAACGTTAACTACTCGCTTTGCGGTTATATTCGCCCAGAGATTCATAAATTAGAAATTTGAATGTTTATAACATTTATTTTATTATTTAAAAGGTTATAGTCTTATGGTTTTAAGAACAATTGCTTGGAAGTATGAAATATTATGAAGCGAGTGAATACATTGTGTGTATTTAGTAGGTAGTGTAGAGTGAACCTAGTGTTATCACACTCTTTTCGACCCTTTCTGCTCGAATTCGAGACATTGCGTATATGATCAGAGCGGGAAAATTAGACATTTCAATAAAATAAACTTTATTGAATAATTAAAAAGTATTACCATATTTTTTTTTAAAATATACTTTATACTAAACAATTTATATATAATAATTCCCCCAATTGGTAATCGAATCCCATAACATCGCGTTTAGAGATTTTTTTACTTCGCCATAATGGTCACTGTTGTGCGAACGACTAACAAACACCTACATTTTTCATATAAATATTCATAATATAACATATATCAAAATATTCCAATTTTATTCGCTTCGTAGACAGGTTATTCAAAGCGACGTCAATCTTGAGGGATATTGAGTGTAACATGTGCCTGTTGCTCTTAATTACTGGTTCTAACATGTAATTTATTCAAATATTAGAACACGATTGTAAACAAGTATTTATTTAATTTTCACGCTATATGCTATGTATCACGCACGAGTAAACTAGTAGAGTAGACAGAGGGAATTTGGGAACCTAGTGTTAAAACATTCTTTTCTCACTATGAATTATGAAAATTATGATATATTATTCTAGTATATAGCAGAGAAAGCAAAAAAACTTAGTGATTTATTTTTAGCTTCTTCCTGTATCCTGCACCTAAACGAATCTAGTGTTAAGACACTACGTCGCGTTTAGTCACACTCTTGACCACTGAGCCACGAAGGCCTCAATAAACAAATAATATTAAATAATCTTGATAAATTGAACTATTTAGAGAAATATTTATCATTTCTTCAAGATTTTCACTAAAATGCTATAGGAATTTAAATTATTGAAATGGTTCATGTTTAGAAGAAAATATTTAAGAAATACTTGTAGAATTCATTCAAATAAGCAATGTAGTCTCATCACAGTATCACACAATTATATAAATCCTTTTTTATTGACAAAATCACTAAATATTAAGTTATTTCCTTTTACTTCACGTTGTACCCCCATAAAGCAGAGAGGGCAAAGTTGACTTAATAGATTGATTGTTAACATTGAAGAGATAGATTGGAATTGGCGGAACTAAACGCCGCGATTACACTCAGATGCTCTACCATGATTGACCTTAACAATTCATTGTGACACTGACTAAATATTATGAGAAAAAGTTACTTGCCTCATACCTGAAAAGACTCTCAAAAAACCTAAGCGGGACTTTTTCCTTTTAGCTTCAAACTGTAGGCATCCCATAACTTCATAAGCGGAAGGAACCTGGGAACCTAATGCTAAAATACCCTGTTTCAAGTAGCCAATGCGTTTTCAAGTAACTCAAGTTAATACCTCAAAGACAAAGCATTTGGTGCTGCCAAAGATATTTTCAAAGGTTTGAGCCTGGCCCGCCTAGTTTCAGCAGCTATACTGGGTGGAGTCTGCGTAGCTACATCTCGACCTCGTCTGGAGGAGCTGGATCCTGTCCCATTGCTGCAACCGTTCATATAGCTCAGTTGAGGATGGGATACACTCATACTTATTTTATTACGTTGTGCTCTGTAACAAAAAGAAATGTATTTAGAATTTCTTTTTTACAATTAGGAAATTAATTTTGGGTTGAAAATTGTATTTATTTTCTTATAGAATTGCATACAAAATTAGCAAGTTGAAGCGTATATATATAAATAAAAGCAGGATATTTTTTTAGCTATTAACAACATTATAATAAATTTATTATTGTATGAGATTTATATAAATTATATCAACGGCTATTATGAAAATCGTTTAGAAATATAGGACAACAAACTCGTATTACATATTTAAATATCAATCGTTTGAATTTCCTCTAAATTACCTTTAAAATTACACTTTAGTGTAATTTAATGTTTGAGAGTACTTCAAAAGATCAAAGCTTAAACAAATAAAATATAATAAAAATTACGTTCACAAAGAAGGAAGGAAGGTTATAAATAGCATCAATTGTTTAATTTAAAATGTTTGACCATTAAAAAAAACAGTAAATAAACAGTTAATTTAAAGAAAAGTCAAACTTAAAATAAAATGTAATGGACGCAGACAATAAGTATATAAAAATAAATATTATTATTCTATTTGTACCATTCGAGTTTAAATAGACAAACTAGTTGTGGGTTCGATTTCTACTTCGTTCTATTCAAGGCAATGACTATATTTTTATAGAAAACCAGTCAAATGGAGAATTAGACTCATGCTCACAAAGAGTTCCTTATCACCTTTCAACCTTAACCTTTAAATATTTATTTTATTCTGTTCTTTTTGTATTCATTATTACAGCGGTGAAACAGAAATGCATCATCTGTAAAAATTTCAATTTTATAAACATAACCACTGTTCATGAGATATAGCCTGTTGCAGACAGACGGACAAACAGATAGACAGCAGAGTCTTAGTAATATAAGGGAATGTCTAGACACACTCTATGCCCGCTAGTGCAGTGGTTAATAGCTATGATATATGTATGTAGGTTTGAATTAGTGCTTTAGATTCCTACCAAGATAATATATATACGAACTATATACTCGTACATACAACCCACCAACTCCGACTAGAACCATATTTTATCATTTATAATAAGAAAATTGTATCTACAATATCCTCTTAGTTTTAATTGTATACTATATGTGTATAGAACTTGTCTAATTATACTAGTATTACATCAATAACGTTGATTAATTGTAGTAGTATGTAGAATAGAATTAATGATTTTGACCTGCTTCGTTCATTTATACATGATGTCTACTATAGTAGTTAAATACGTTCCAGACGTACAACATATTATGGTATCACTAGACTACTATATCTCTACTGTAGAAATTTTATATATATTTTAACTTATTATAGCAGGATAGGCAGAGGGAACCTGGGAACCTAGGTTAAAAACACTCCGTTCCCATAAAAACGCTTCCGTTCTCCACTTTCCTCCGAATTCTGAAGGTATTTTGTATTGAGTGGCAGAAATAAATAAAAATATATTAAATATATAATTTCCTCGAGTGGGGATCGAATTCACAACCTGTCGCCTTTACAGTCTCAAGAAACTTATTTAAAAGCTCTTTTTTGTAAGTAGGTAAATAAAAATTAAAAATACAAGAATATAGTATTCTTATACGAGTATAAAAGCTTACGGCGGCGTCGTGCTCGTGCATAACGGTAGCCCTAAATGGTGTATTTTATTGAGAAGAAATATTAAAATTTATTACTTAATGGGAGCTAATATGTGAAATACTAGAGACCCTTTCGCCTTCAACCGAAGGGTTATCCATAAATAATAAGTAGCATATGATTTTTTAACATACTAATATTATATATGTGAATGTAAGTTTGTTTGTTACGCTTTCATATCAAAACTACTGAATCGATTATCATGAAATTGTATATACGTACGAGTAAGTGCACTTAGAGGTTTTAGAAACAACATAGAATATATTTATTTATTTTTTAAGTCAACGGCCCCAATAATTTAATTTCACCAATAGTTTTATGTTTTATTTTTAATTATTTTTTTTATTTTGAAATAACTAAATAAACTATTTTCTACTTTTATTTTTTGTTTTTTTTATTCTATTATTTTATAGACACAATTATTTTCAATTTTATGTTCAGCTTTATTTTTAATCTGTATACCTATAAGGAATTAAATCATAGAACTAAGTAAATCCTTTTTGTTTAAAATACAGAAAATTCTCACAATCTTCTGTTTATCTTAGCTATTCTACGCCATGTTGTGGTAGAACAGCACTGCATCAGACTGTAAGTAAACACTACTATTTACACTCGGAGGAATAAACTATTTTCATTTCCTGTCTCTGATAGCAAGACTAATGCCTAATGGAACTGGGTGGGAAGTGGGAAACGCAAGGTTCCTTCTACCGGTCCAGGTATGCAGGAAAAGCGTGAACCTGTCTAAATATCAAAATCTTACCGTGAAGTAGATGTAACACGCCAGGTCAGTTGTCTGGACACGCTAGGTGACAGATCAGGAGAGCTCCTAGCACCGAGTCGCCTCACACATTGTAAGGGTCCGTTGTCGTAGCCACCGCATTGCCTAAGAAAAAATGAATTATAATAATTTATATAAAAAAAATAAAAATGGCCGTCATGGTACAGGGCCAAGTGTGGTTATGGGTTCACTCGGGGGAATAAAATATTTAATATTTTCCTTTCCTCGCTCTGGTAACGAGACAAGGCGCGGCGTTAAGTTCCACTCAACGAGCACTCGAGAATCTTGTCTGTTTATTTTACATTTCGTGAAATATTAAATAATAAAATATAATAAATAATAAATTGAAAATATTACTTTTATTGCTTAGTCATGAGATAAGGGTTCTAGCCTGTGACTGGGTATCTTAGCTAAATGCTCCTCTCACAATGCCGCCATGCTTACAATACGAACTTAACCTACGGTGACATGACAACAAATAAAAAATCTTTAACAATAGGCCATGTTATATAAAGGAATTTCCTCGCTCTGGTAACGAGGCAAGGCGCGGCGTTAAGTTCCACTACGGTGACATGACAACAAATAAAAAATCTCTAACAATAGGCCATGTTAAATAAATAATGGATTTTTTCAAAGGTGAGGCCGTCGTACTGGCACACAGCTTTGACTCTCATTAGGAGAAACGAATTGTTTATAATTCCCCCATCCTAGTAACATACTGAATACATAATGTCTCGAAAATTAAGCGAATTAGAACAAGGTAAAAAGTTATAATATCATTCTTAGTATATTTTACCTATGCAGGGGTATACCAGGATTTTTTTTATACAAACACGCTTTACGCTGTATCCCGCACATAGTAGGGTACGCAGAAGAAACCTTGAAACCTTCGTTCCCATTAAGACACTTCCGTTCCCTACTTTCCGCTGAATGAAAATATTGAAATGTTAAAAAGTTTATTTCCTCGAGTAGGAATCAAACCCAGAAACCTATCACGTTCACACTGTGCATAGCATAGCTATGCTGCTCAATGCTGTCAATCGTCCTCAAAATATGGAGAAAAGGAAAAAATACGTCAGTACGTCGATAGGTACACATACTGAAACCTGAAAATTTACCATAATATAAAAAAAAGCAGGAAAAATAAAGAGAAAATATGAGCGAGTACATTAAGGCTGGAAATTCCTCAACAATAGACATTTTTCGCTGAGCCATCAAATATAAATTAAAAGTTCATGACAAGCGAAACATTATACGTCAAGTTACTTTACACAATATCGATTTTTATAAACACACATTGTTCAGAGCGACTGTAAACTGTTGTGAGTTCGATTCCCACTCGAGGAAATGAGCTAGAAAATTAAAATATTTAATATTTTCATTTCCTAACTGGTCTCTAGGTAAAGCGCAATTCAATACGCCTGCCTTCAGAATTCGGTGGAAAGTGGGGAACGGAAGTATCTTAATGAAGACAGAGAGAATCTAGTGTCAAGGCACTTCGTTCTTCGCTCACCTATACTGGTATAGCAACGATACGAATATATTTCTTCCGAGTGGTCCTTAAACCTATAACCATCGTCGACTATTGCATCACTGTGCCTCGATGGTCCAAAAATAGTTAAAACATGGAACACCTAATTTAATTTTGTAAAAACTGTACTTAAAACGTACAAGAGTTTTTGTTTAGTCATTAGCTTACTTTGTCTCAACCACATGAATGTGTAAAATTCTCTTTTGTATTACAATATAGGAATGTTTGAACAAAGCGATGTTGCTACCTTTTCTTTTAATATTTTATATAGAAAATATACACTTTTAAAGTTTATATAAAAGGAAAAAAGAAACAAACGAAATAACAGCTTCCTGCTTTTTTACAAAACATCTCAATGCTATGCGAGGCTGGTGTAGCCTGGGTTAAGACATTCCATTCCCCACTTTTCGCCTTATTTTCGAGACATTAAAGGTTTAGTGGCGGAACTCAACACTGTGCTATCTTCTACAGAATGGCGAAATGAAAATACCTCATTTCCCAATATCGAAATCGAACCCACAATCGTCGCGCTTACAATTAGAAGTAATGCCTCTTCGTATCAACAGCCTTAGAGAAATATCATTTTTTTCAAGTAAAGTAGCGTTTATGTCACTTTAGCGAAGTGAAACAACTGTCGATCTAACTACAAAGCGATAGTTCTGAGTTCCTCACTCGGGGGGATAAATTTTGAACCTGAACTGGCAGACAAAGTCCGACGTGGAGTCTGTAGAGAGATACAGTCAGCTATCAAATAATTGTGTTTAGAAACTTATACCTGGCGTAATCAAATAAGGAACTTCTACATATCAAGTTTCACATACCGAAAGTTATTTGTAGATAGCGCTTCAATAAATCCAACTAATACTGCAAATCTAAATGTAAGTTTGGTTGTTTGTTCATTACATAAAGTTATAATTTGCATTAAAAAGGATTATAAAAATTAAAATATCGTGCAGAGCTAATTGGGCTATTTTGAAAATAATATATCACATTTTAGGCTTGGTAACATAACAACATAGCGAGGTAGGCAGAGGAAACCCGGCAACCGGGAAAGCTGTTCCCATTAAGACACTTCCGTTCCTCACTTTCTAACGAGTAACAGAAACATTGCGTATTCAATAGCGGCACTAAATGCCGAGCTTTGCCTCGTTACCAGAACGAAAATATTGAATTTCTTTAAGTGGGAATCGAACCCACAACCTATCGTGTTTACAGTGCCCCTGCATCACGACTGATTTAATAGATCCATACCTATATTATAAATTCGAAAGTAACTCTGTCTGTCTGTCTTTTACGCAATCAGGGCCAAATCGCTAATTCTATTGTGATAAAATACACATATAGAGATACTTGAGGGTCTCGGGATGAACATAGGATACTTTTTTTTCTCATATTTGTAATATTTTCGATATATATCAATAAATTAAAATACTTATAATTGACATGCAATTTATTCCGCCATGTTTATAACAACCGTCGTTGCTAAACAACGATTTGCAAAGTTTGTTGTTAGAAAACGTCACCCAAAATGAGCTTGCTTAACGCATCTCTCTATTGA
>JAKRZM010000224.1:67001-77409 GCA_036379175.1 Heliconius cydno galanthus
CAAAGTTTACTTAATAAAGAAAATCCCCAAAGAAAAAGATATGACCAATATGTCAAATATTGACAATATAGGAACGAGAGTATATGAGTGTGTACACAACCTGTTCTACAGTTGGACGGACCACTCGAAGCAACCCTCAAACGCAATCTTTAAAACAAATATTGTATCTTAGTTATTGTTTTGCTATTTCTATATTAAAAACATTTGCAATTTCACTTCACTTGCATTTCTTTTTTCTCTTATAATACTAGGATTTGGGAAATAGACACTCCGTTTTCCATTTTCTATACAATTTTCAAAACATTGTACGTTCAGTAGCGAAAGTCAAAGCTGCGCTTCGTCGAGAGGGGAAATAAATTAAATATAATCATTCCCCAGAGAGGGAATTGAATTAAGAACTGTCACACCTACAGTTAGATGCAGTTCCACTACGCCATGACGGCCGCAACATATTACATATTAAACGTTTTAAAGAAGTGAAAATAAAATTATTTTAACCTGATAATATATGTGAACCATTTTTTATTAGTTTTACGCTTCCTCCATCACTTTGCATAACTAAATCGGAAAAAAATAAAATAACTGGAAATGGAACCTTTTAGTGTCAAACTCTATGTTCTTAGCTCATAAAATTGACATACTAATCTCCATAGAACCTTCGGAAGACAATCATCATTAACTCTTGTTATAGCACGCACCATAAAATCATAATTTATATGTCTCTGGACCACTAGTGAACATGCATATAATAGAAATTGCTTAACATTAATATTATCACATAGTAAACTGTACACATTAATATTATTATGGCAATTATAGCTGTTATGGTTTCATTGAGTTTACTTTACATACACGCGATAGTTATGGGTTCGATTCTTGCAAAAAAATATGTTACTAGTCGCTGTATAAAACAGCTCTCCCGTATAACAGAGAAAGCGGAGAGATCGCAGTGTTAATATAGACCGTTTACAAATGTTACACCCAATTTTTGAGACATTCTCTGTTAAGTACTGACACTCAACACAAAACAGATCGAAGAAATGAAAATCTTCAAATGTAATCATTCTCCGAGTGGGGATTGAACCCTCAAGAGGTAACTGTCCACTTGATCATCGAGTGGACAGTTACCTATCATTCATTATATCATAGTATCATTTCCTAGCACTGATAATGAGGTATAGCGCAGTATTGAGTTCCGCCATTCAATATTTATTCCTTTCTATTAATGCAATGCCTGCAGAATTTAAAGAAATTCAGGGAAAGTTCTTATTTTCCGAACGAATTTGATATACTGGATATTAAATGAAAGTCATTGAAATAAGGAAATAATTAAAGAAAATTTAAATTCATAATATTACAATTTTCTGTTTCCATTCTCACAAAAAAAAAAACGAATAAGCCCCACAAAGATACATACGAATACAATTTACATAATACTTAAAAAAAGGTACTTGCAATAATATATTCTGGCTTCGGTCCAAACAGCGGACGAAGCTGAATAATACCCCGCATCCATCAGGCAACACTGCCAAAGAAGTTTACTACACACGACTTCGATTGTCGATAAGAATGATGGTTCAGGGCCGTTGGGGTTGGTATGTCAATGTTTTTTGCCAAAGGCTCTGGTACATATATTTATTTGTTAAATTTGTAAAGTCCTTTTTTAAGGTTTTGTCGGTTTTTTTTCTTTTTATTTATGTTTTGCGTTTTCGCTAAGTGAGGGCTAGTATGTTATAAATAAACGTCAAGTGCGAGTCGGATTTGTCCATGACGGGTTCTGTAATTGTATAGTTTTGGGTCAACGGAAAGTACATAATTATAAAAGTTGTCAAGCTTAAATTTGTAGGCTCGTTATTTTTTTTTTCTTTCGGTTTTTATCGTTATTCGTAGTATATTTCCAAATTGCCAAATTTCCTAATTCTAGGTCAACAAGTACTCAATACATATTGATGATCATTGATCATACAATATACAGAAAAAAAATGTAAATGCTCATATATTTTGATTTACATACGATATTTTTTTTTCTGAGCTCCAAGGGACTATAGAATCATTATTTCAGCTCGACACCTTGAGAAAAATGGTCCTAACAGAGACAGAGTTCCCTTTCTTTTTCAGGTACGGAATCCTAAAAATGTGACAGTCGCAAGCATTGCTTCTTTGCCAGGATCGGCATTTTTGTAAGTAAAACGATTACATAACGATTCCAAGGCTTGTTTTTTATTATTAATTGACAGATATTATTAATTTAATTTAAACATGAAAACAACAGGAGCAAACTTAGCGAATGATGGATCGGTGGCTTCACTTAATCCCATAACGATGGAGGCTTTATGGAACGAAATAACCTTATATTACCCGCAATATTGTAATATTGCAAATTTTAAACGTTTCTACCTTCAATGTTTATGAAAATTACGTATACTATGTATAATACATAATTGTTGTTTTTTAAGGATTTTCGTACCTCAAAAGAAAAAAACGGAACCCTTTTAGGATTTATTCACTATTCAAAAATATTAAGTTAAATAGCATAAAATATAAGCATGACGATTGTGAATTCAATTTCCACTCGAAAGAATGCGATATTCATTTCCTCACTCTGGTAACAAGACAAGGCGCGTTGTTGAGGTCCACCACTCCACACGCAATCTGGCTGCTGGGGAAATTTATTGTCTTAACACTAGGTTCCCTAAGGCTCCCCTGCCGCTGAAGGCCAATCTCTATTTTCTGCTGAATTCTGGAGTAGTGAAACCTAAAACCGTGCTTTGCCTCAACACCAGAGCGAAGAAATAAAATATATATTTAAATAAATATTTAATTTCCTTGAGTGATGGAGATCGAACCCACAACCACTACCGTTACATACACTTGTGCCTCACTGTGCTACGTCTAGCTTTAAGGTAATAAAACTAACAATTTTAAACTAGCTTCTACGTCATATTATGTCTGTTCCTACGGAGCTTTTAAGGAAGCTATATGAGCTTTTATTTCAAAGTAATGAGCGCAACACAATATGCTCTTGACAATATAATATAAGACTATAATAATTATATTCTTCATGTTATTTAATATTATTATTGCAGCTTTACGCTGTATCCCGCGTATAACAAAGTAGGAAGAGAGAGCTTAGTGTTAAGACATTCCACTTTCCGCCGAATTCTGGAGACATTTCGTGTTGAGTACGCCGCACTTGGTCTCGGTACACTCTATTACGTTCTTTACGGCAAGTCAATATAAAAGCTTGTAAAAAACGTATAAAAAACATAACAAGAATCGAACCCGCGAATCTTGGATCTTCTTCTAAAAAATAGGCTTAGCAAGCGTTTATTTTCCAGTCGAGTCACTAAAGCGAGAGATGTATTAAGAAATTTACATTTCTAAAGCAACGTTTCAGTGTTAGACAATCCTGGCTCGAAAACAAGGCCAAACGTAAACACAACTTTCATGCTTAGTTGGAATATTTTCTAACTAAGCTGGCTTTATAAATATTACTAGATATAGATATATTTACTTAAAAAAAATATATTTTTTTTAATAATAGGATTTTTTTTTAGCTTTACTCTATATCCCGCATATGGCAGAGGAAACTCCGTTCACCACCTTCCGCTGTACTTTCGTGAGATTTCGTGCCAAATTGCGTAACTCAACGCTGTTTATGTTATCGTTCTTATCTTGTCACCAGAGCGAAAAATGAAAATGATAAATATTTCATTTCCCCGAGTGGGACGTCGATATCTCTACGTCTTTATATGGCAACGGATTTCATACAATCAAATCTGATTCTAAAGTTGAAATTCTGGTAATATTATATGACCATGGCACCAGAGTGGTGCAGCATTTGACCGTAAGAAGTAGCACGTAGATAGATCAACTCCCTTCCCAAGCACCGAAAAAATTTTGGAGGCAAGCAGAAAATAAACTGATAAATTATATATTCTATTAAATACTTCCCACTTATCCCGCAAAATACTGCAAATTCATAAAATACATACAAAACCATTTTATCTTAGTTGAAATACTATTATAGTCTACAAAGTAATATTTATTTTAAGCTTACTTTATACTTCAGTGACTAGAGATAAAATTTCTTAATATTCAACACCTATCCAAGTAAAATGAGGTTTATAGCTCTCTATTGGGCAAAATCTTAGAAATTCATTTTTATTACAAACAATAAACAACAAAAACAAAGCTATTATTTGCTTTTCAAATTCTTAAGAGACTTTCTTAACGTCATTTTTAGGGTTCCGTACCTGAAATGGAAAAAAAAGGAACACAGTCTAACAAGATCTTGAGATAAATCTCAAGATCGCGTCGCGTCAAGCTTGTAAGTCGTTGCAATAAAAAGATACATGTATTTATGCATCTTTTTTTTCTTCATTTTGTATGAAATTCAACTCGTAATCAAAACCTATAGGAAACTTCCCGTGGACCTCCAATTATGGACTTTATTTTGAAAATAATTACAAATATATATTTGTATTTCATGTTATACAAAACTAGCGGCCCGCTCGCGGTTTCACCCGCGTGAACTATGTTATTATTAATTTCTGTCTCCATGACTACGTCCTAGTGACGTCTATGCAAAATTTGTGACTTCTAGCATTTGTAGTAACGAAGTTTCATACAAACTTTCGACCCCAAAAACAACCCCTTAGAAATCGAATATTACAAATTCCCGTCTTAGCGAGCACCTACGTCCTATAAGTAACTCCTATGCAAAATTTGAGATTCCTAGCACATGTAGTTTCTGAGATTTCGTGATGAGTGAGTGACCTTTCGATTTTATATATATAGATGAATGCTTACGCTCGCAAGCTTAGCTTGGACTCTACAACGCATAAATAATATATATACTAACGACTAGTATATACAAATAAATTACCTTCTCTGAGTCCCTCCAGGTACAGGAGTAGCTGCTAACCTCGCCTGCCTCTTCAACAGCTGTACAGTCAACGCAAAGGATACGACCATCATGAACATAGGAATATAGAAGGCGACTAGAGACCCAAATATCCAGAACAACCGGTTGTTTATCACGCAGAGATCCGGCGTTGGCATTATGTTCGTTCTGTTGATGAGACCTGTAAAAGGACCTTTAATAAGTATATAAATATAATATCCATTTCTTTTTCTATGGTAGAATCAATAACAAAGTTAGACTGCATTATGTACCTATAATTGTGAGAACAAGCTTGTGGGCTCGATTCCCCCTCGGGGAAATGAATTTTTTTATAATTAATTTCCCCGAGAACATTTCAAATCACGGCGTTGTGTTCCACCATTCAACACGCAATGCCTCAATAACTCAGTGGAAAAGTGGGGAACGTGTTTTAATAGGAAGCGGATTGTCCCAACTGGTGGGTTCCTAGGATCCCTCTGCCTATCTTGCTATATGCGGGATACAACGTGATGTCAAAAAAATAAGTTCCTTAAAATTTGCGGGTTTTTTAGCAACTGGTTCAACTCGAAAAAAAATATCTGTTATAATATCGAGTTTATTAAATCTCTCGGCTATTTCTATTTACAGCAAGCGAAATGAGCAAGGTGGTGGTGCTCTAGTATTAAATATAAACTTTTCCTAGTTGATATTTGAATCTAAAACCATTGCCTGTATTCATTGCCACCAAACTACTACGTATATAGAGAATAAAATAAATATGATCATATTTAAAACGACTCCATCCTTTGAATCATATTCAACTTTACATGTAAATACCACAGAAGCCCACAATATAATTTAGTTCACTGAAACGAAATTGATATCTATTTCCTAAATATTAAACATTAGAATCCTTTACTTGGACTCTTGAGGTTTTCAGTAAAGATTTTTCATACATTTCAATACAAGCAAATATTCTTTGCATTTCCATTGCAACGTTGCATATTTACAACGTATTCTGAAATAAGTCAGCCTTTCTTCGAAACTCCACGATCTTTGACCTTTTCACGTTTCTAAAATACTAAAATATGCTTATATTAAATTTTTATTGGTTCACAACCGATGACTTGGAAGACCATTTATGAAATTGTCATTTTAAATTACTGCTGAATTGGTTATATGTTACAACTATAAAAAAAAAGTAATGTAAAATGTTTTATTTAAAAGTTATTATTTTTTGGAAACTTGTAAATTCGGCAGAAAGTGGGGAACGGAGTGTCTTAACACTAAGGTTCCCTCTACCTATCCTGCTGTTAGCGGGATACAGCGTGAAGTTTATTTAAATGTTAAGAATATGAATAAAATAATTTTTTTTTACATATATTTTGTGATATTAACAACTGAACTTTTCTTATCACCTTCAGTAACTAAAGCTTCTATGGTGCAATGTAAATGGATTTCTAAGCCTAGTACTCCCAGATCAGCCTTTATTATGGTTTTTATTATTATTCGAGGATTTGTATATAAAACTAATATTATAAATGTGAATGTAAGTGTGTTTGTTGTGCTTTCACGCCAAAGCTACTGAACCGATTATCATAAAGCTTCTTAGAGGTATGAGAAACTACGTAGGATACATGTTATTAAAAAAAAAATAGTATTCTCTGAATATGATTGATATGCTGATTTTTATATAAATCAGCTTAAACAAGCAAAGCTGCATTTGAGTTTGTGATGTTTAATATATTTTATTCCTGTCTTGTTAAATATGGGGCGTTAGGTTTCATCACTAAATACGTATTTTGCCAAAAATATACATAAGAATAACGGAAAAACAAATTATGTAACTAGATTTTCTCTAAACAATATATGTATGTTCAGTTTCAGGCTTTATTCCACAAAAGCCAATGTAGGTAGAGAGAACATAGAGTTAAGACTCTCCGTTTCTCACATTCCACCGCTCCGTGCAGGACACACCGTGAAGCAAAAAAAACAATAATAGATAAAAATGAATTATATGTACACTTATATAAATTATATAAGAACGTCCCGGAACTCCACGTTCTCCACCACCACCATCATCTCTAACCAACATTTACTATAAGAAATAAGGAAATGAAAAAATAATATTAAAAATATCCTTCTAATGACTGTAGTCTAGTCACCATTTCAACTAAGAAAAGTAAAGCTAAAATATTTCTTTCATTTTAAAAATATTCTTTAAATGTAGCCTCAATTTTTTATCTGCCTGACAAAATAATGAAACTCTCCAAGATTAATGTCAGCAGAAGTGTTATTTTTTTTATATTATTACTACATAAGATATTTCATGAAATGTCACACTTTGAAAGCGTGAAAATAATGTGTCTAATAGTTAAACATAGTAGTATTTCTAAGCTTCACGATGTATTCTGTACAAGACAAAGGGAACCTGGGAATCTAATGTTAGGGTAATCTTGCCAATATAAAATGGCCGCCGCAACAAATTTCCTCGAATGGGGATTGAACCCAAAACCAGTCACGTTTACAGTCACACACTTGTGCCCAGGCCACGACTGGCCTCTGGCACTTACAAATATTTAACAGTAAATTAGTATATACCTATTTATTTTAAATTAATAGATGCTCTAAACCACAACCCTTTCAGGTTCCACCGCAAGACTGATGAAAAGGAAGGTAAGACTATAGAATCCTTTTAAGAGAATGTTGGCTGTGCATTGTGATTTATGATTTGATTGATATATTAGTCCTTTTATATATATAAAAGATTTTGGGTTCCTTTTGTCTGGCTGTTGTCATCAACCCCTTTTTGTTCCTATTCCTATTGTAAATAGTAAGGGATCTGGTTTAATATGGATAAAATGGAATTGAAATTAACTTTAGAATGTATCCCACACATAGCAGGGAGGGAACCTGGGAACCTAGTGTTAAGACACTCCGTTTCCAATAATACACTTCCCTTCCCCACTTTCCGCCGAATTCTGGAGGATCTTTTGCCAGTTATATAAACAATCTAAAATCTTCTATAAGCTCGATTTTATTTATGTTTCCTTAAAATATAAACGCACAGCGGCCAACGGACACAGTAAATGTCGGAAAATCTTAAACATAATAAAAAAAATGTAAAAAAATTGAGGTACTAACAAAAATAGAGTTCGTTTATATTTACTATTTCCTCATAATTAAATTTAATTTAATTAAACCACGTAGACTGTATACGGAAGGAGGATAAGCGATCAAAAAAAATATTTTTATGGCTAAATTAATATTTGATATAAAATATGTTTTAAAAAAATATCAAAACAGAAATATCTAAAATATATAAATTCACAGTGCAGTTGCTGAAATAAATAGTTAGGTTCTTTAGTTTCTTTTGCTTTATTTTTTCAAAGCTCAATAGACAAAATGCAACTTTGGATCCCCTCAACCAACGCACAATAACTTTAAATAGGAAAAAGATTGGAGCAACCAAAACTAATTGGTATATAATATCATTAAAATTTGATATATAATATAATTTTCTGTTGTATGCCGGTGTTCAATTAAGTAACAAGGACTTCAATATTATTTTCATCACGTCTGAATCGTTACTGACTCAAGGTGTACCTGTACGCCATTTGAGGTTGTTTCTTTTGGAATTTATCTTTTATATTTAATTCATAATGAATAAAATATAAAAGATAAATTCATTCATCATTATATTTTACATATTTTATAGACTTATAACGCAACGGGTTGTCGGTTCGATTCCCACTCGAGGAAGTTTCAGTTTTTCGCTCTCGACTCCAAGATTTCAAGGCGAAATTCCGCTACATTCAAATTTTTATACGTTTTCTAAGTAAGTATACTTCCATTAACTTTTCGTGAATTCTGGGGGGCAACGCGTGTTGAGAGGCAGAACTTAACGTCGCGCTTTGCCTTATTACCAAAGCGAGATAATGAAAATATATTTTTGACAACCGTCACGTCGCTTGCACCAAATTATTTATGATATTATTATAGATAAATAATAATTAATATCTTTCCTTATATAATGAGTATATTACATATTAGCTAATCTTAATATAACAGACTACTTTGCTCGAAATCTACCTACTAATATAATAGTGCACGTATAATTATAATTATGTAATTGTATTAATATGATACAGTTACTGCATAATTAGTTCATAATTAAGGATATCTTTATAGGACTATTGAATAAAAGCACGGTGGATGCTGGTTCGACTTCCTTTTAGGGGAATGATGATATTTAAATTATTTCCAAGTTAACGCTCTGGTAAGAGATGGACAGAAAGAGTGCTATTCATTTTGCTGAAAATGTAATAGGTATATTTTGATTTTGTGCGGAAAATAGACGAATAAGTTATTTACCTCTAAGTATCCTCTGCCTACATTGAAAAGAGTTGAAAAAAAATGTAGTTATTAGCTTTTTTACAACAATTTTTTTTTCTTCTCTTCGAGTGGGGATCGAATCCACAATCATCACGTTACAGTCACACCCTTGTGCTGCTGCGCCACGACGACCTCAATATAGTTAATTAATATCAGATAAATTTAATATTAATTATAATTTTAACACAATATTATAGAACTTGTATACGTTATATGGAAGGCGAAACACCTGCGGCCACAGCTGGCTATAGTATCTTATTAAGAAAATGGATGAGAAGATATGCACTTTCACCAAGTAGTATAATAACGCCACCAAAAAAAAACTTATATTATGTATGATATCACATAAATAAACTGAGTCAAAATAAAACCAATAAAAAAAATATTTTACTTGTAATGATTTTCGGCCATCATGGCGCTAGAGTGTTGCTAGTTCGATTCTCATGAGTGGGCTAATTATATTAATTTTTTAACTCTGATAAAAAGGCAAAGCGCGGCGTTTAGTTCCGCTACTCATCACGTGATATGCCGATAAATAGAGGTAGATTGGGGAACAGTGTGTCTTAGCACTTCTGCTTGCCATGGATGTATTTAGTGATATTTTCTGGGGGAGCTGGACTTTAGCTTTAAACAAATGTGCTCTTGTAAAGGTTTTCTTGTTTTTTTTCAAAGCTATTTTTATTAATAAAATTTCTGGGATGGCCACGGCCTATTCAGCGGCCATGGCCGTATCCTACGTCTATGCTGCTTACTGCAAGTAAAAAAAAATAATCTATACTAATATAATAAAGCGGAAGAGTTTGTTTGTTAGTTTGTTTGTTTGTTTGTTTGAACGCTAAGATCTCTGGATCTACTGAATTACGTTTGCGGCAGTCGAGGGATTGAAAAAAAACCGAATAATTATTAATTATTTATTAATTATATATTAATACAATTATCTTAAAACTAACGACTGCTTTAATCGAAGTGAGAATAAAGAGTGTTTTTAACTTCTAATAAGATATTATAATTACGAGAATTAAAACACAGGTGCATTGGACAATTCGAAGAAATCGCTGGGTGGTCGCCTGAGATCAGGCGAGTACTTTGGTACGTCAGCATATTCGTAGGGTTAGGGTTCCGTAACTC
>JAKRZM010000225.1:0-18139 GCA_036379175.1 Heliconius cydno galanthus
GGCGTACAATGTTGGAACTCAGGAATGTATATTTGCTTAATTCGATTGATATATTTACTTTGTAAGATCTGAGGCCGTCGTCTTTAAGCGGCACAGCGTCTGACTGTAGAACTAAGTGGGTTCGATTGCCATTAAGGGGATTGAAATATTTCATTCTTTTCGCTCTGGTGAAGAAGAAAAAGCGCGGCGTTGACTTCCACTAAAAAACGCAATGCCTCCAGAATTCCCAAAAATGGGGAATATAGTTTACACTAGGTTCCTGTCTTCCCTACTGTGTGCAAGAACAGCGTGAAGCTAGAAAAAATATGTCCAATATATGCGAAAAGTTTTTTTTTTATACAAAAAAAGTGATTGAAAAAAAAAGCGAAATGTATAATATTGAAGTGATGTTTACTTGAGAGAAACCTTTTCATTATAAAAACAAATGCTTAACACGACGAGTTAATAAACTCTATTAATGTTATCTTTATGTATACTTTTATTTTATTTATAGTGTTTAACTTTATTATACCTAGTTATTATAGAACTAGAGGAATCTATTCTAACTTTATTATTCTAAAACGCCACCAAAGACGCATTTATGGAGAACGGAGTGATCTTTTATTAAATTATTTCTGGTTATCTAAAAAGAGATATCTAAAACACGTTTAGCCATATTATTTAGTTTTAAATTTTTCAGTTCTAACGATGACTTTGAAGCATTTTATTGAATTTTCCAAATGTTTTAGTAGGACAATAATAGTGATGTGATTAACAAAGGGAAAAAACGTTGACGTAAGAATTGAGTAAAATAACAAAATAATTAGTAGGAATTAGTTGGTTCTAATAACAATTACCGTCTTAGGTTTCATATTCATATTCTTTCTCTTAGAAAAGGCGGGACATGGAGTGTCTTGACATTCTCTCTCTGTACTCTATTTTTTGTGGTTTATGTGGGATAAAGCGTAAGACTAGAAAAAATATGTATACTAATAAAAATATGTATGTCATAATGGTGGCGTATGAGACAGCTCCCGACATGTAACGGCAGAGTTGTGGGTTCGATCATCAATCGGAGAAATTATTTATTTTAATGTCCACGCTCTAGTAAATCAATTCAATCAGGAACGTGGAGTGTCTTAACTCTAGCTTCTCTCTGCCTATTCTGCTATGCACGAAAAAGCGTAAACCGTATGTAGAGCAGCATAGGATCGGTTGGTAATGAATCACTAAACCGTCCCTTCTTTCTCTCCTGTATCTACATAATGAAGGTGAAGGCGATGCATATAATAAAAAAAATACTGAAAAAATAATCTAAAGTCAACTTATATAGTAATATATTATTACGACGATATTTAACTTCTGTTTATATTAATTTACAAAGAATATAGGTTCGCTTATCAATAAATTCGTTAATGATATTTAGGTTGACATACATACATACATACATACATATGCGTGGCTCGTGTCGTATGAGGTGACGTATGATATAATTAGAGGTCAGGGGGAGGCAAACTCGGGTGACGACACACGTCATGTAGTAGGCGCGTATGTAATTTATCGATATTGTCGATACAAATATTTTTTGTTGTTATGTAAATATTTTTTTCTTGTTCTTTTGATTGATTGATTGATTTCTCGATATATGGCGTTTCGAGCGTGCCAGTTGAGCACAATTCATTTCGCCAATGTCACGTTGTATTTGTTCTTTTGTCTTAATGAGACATGAAGCTGCAAAAACGTTTTGTAATCCTAAATATTATTGTCTATATTTTGCCCCAATAAAATCATATAAGTATTTATAGTCTTTTAAATCAGCTTCACGCTGTATCCCGCACACAACAGGGTAGGCAGAGGGAACCTAGTGTTAAGACGCTCCGTTCCCCACTTTCTGCCGAATTCTGGAGGCATTGCGTGTTGAGTGGCAGAACTCCACGCCGCGCTTTGCCTCGACACCAGAGCGAAGTGATGGAAATATAAACGTAAATAAATATGTCACTTCCTCGAGTGGGGATCGAACCCACAACCGTCGCGGTACAGTCACACCCTTGTGTCGCTGCGCCACGACGACCTCACATTTCATATCAACTCTATAGTCTTTTATAACATAAAATTTATTATGAAATGCTACTGAATACTTGCAGTTGTAGAATTTCAATTGATAAAACTACAAAATACTTTCGAGTAATACCTACTGCAATAGATCCTTGTATAAAATTATTCTTGTGAGAACAGCGATAAAATATGTATAATTTGTTCTTGAAAATTTAATTACGACAATCAAATTGCAAACAAAAATGACAAAATACGGCGTAGGTAGGTACATATGATAAAAATATTTGCTACAAATTATCGCGAATAGAAATTGTAAGCTACAGGTTCATTTTTTTTTTTTTTCATCTGTTTGTAAAGTTAATAATTTATTTCTTATTAAAAAAAACAGGTCGTCCAAGTGCGAATTGGTCTCGTGCACGAAGGGTTTTGTACGGACGGACATATGTAGCCTTAGAAATATCTTTGAATATGGAACCCTAAAATTAATACCTTCATTTTTCTAACTATCACTTAAAATTTTTATAGCAATAAATAATATCTATAAGCAATCGCACGGTACGGTGAGGCAACGTGTGTAAGTTTGATTCTCACTCGGGGGAATACGGAGATGAAGCACGGCGTGGTGTTGCGTCACTCAACACACACACAACACATGTCTCGAAAATTAGGTGTAGGTGGGGAACATCACCATGTTACCATTAGGTTTGCCTAACGTGATATGCGGTAAAAATGGTAAAATGAGTGATTCTATTTCATTACTTTATATGTAGGTATATTGACTAATAATTTATAATTTTAATAATTAATAATTTTCTATTCTAAATTAACCTAACCTCAGTAATCAGGTTTAAGGTTATCGGCGGGGAAAATTAATATATCGTTACAATAAACAAGGCAGTGTATCTCTATATCTATACAATGCTGCCTAGAAATAGTACATTTTGAAAGTAGCGCTTGTCACGTAGATGTATTTTAAGCAACAAGTCAATAGAAAAGGCCACAGTAAATGCGATGGTTTTAGGTTCGATTGCCACTCAAAGGAATGAATTATTATAATTCCCTCATTATCATTCGCTCCCGTCAACATTACATAGCGTGGCGTTTAGCTTCGCTCCTCATCACGCAATCTCTCCGAAAATGCTCAGAAAGTAGGGCACCGAGTGTCTTAACACTAGATTCCCTCTGTCTGCAGGGCTGCTGTGCGTGATATAGCGTTAAGCTGAAACAAAATATTTTCAGATGTAAATATAAATTATATAACAGAGAATTCAAATAATTTATCGTATTGTTATACGCGTCACATAAAAAGACAATAAGGCTACTATGACAGTACTTAAACAATAATTACATAAGATAATTAATTCAATGATGTAGCAAAAGTATAAACAGCTACAGGTAAACTGTATGTAATGATGATATAGTATTCACAGGTGGAATTTTTGTAATTTTATTAGATTTTATAACTTTCAAGCTTTTATTTAGCTTGCAATCTGATTTTTTTAGGTTCACGCTGTATCTCGCACACATCAGGGTAGACAGTGGGAATCTGGGAACCTAATGTTAAGGAACCTAGAGTTACCTGTTCACTATTAAGACAGTTTCGTTCCACACTTACCGTCGAATTCTCAAGCCATTGCATGTTGAGTGAAGGGACGTTTTGCTTCGTTACCAAAGCGAGAAAACGAAAATATTGAATAATTCATGTCTCCGATTGAGAATCGAACCTACAAGCTTCACGTTTACAGTTGCACAGCTGAACCCCTGTGCTACGACAGCCATAACGCCGAGCTCGGGTGGAATATTGCAATTCAGTTTTGAAACAGATATCTCAACCTCATTGAGAGATTTACTTGCAGTGGAAATCGAATCTACAACCGGCGCGTTTACAATGAGACCATTGTCGCTGCGCCACGATGGCCTCACGGCCTCACATAACCTTCCTTCCTTATATAATAACATAGTGAGCTCATATTAGAATTGATAAAAAACATTACGTAGTTACGAATAAAACAGACATACATACAACATAATATTTAGCTCACATATCAACTTATAACATAATAAATCTATTATTATATAGTTTTATTTTGTAAAAGATTATCTCTAAGGTAAGTTAAAGATACCCGGAGCGTTCACCTTCCACTGCAAAAAGTTGTAATACTTGTCTTATATGTACCTCCACATAAGTTATATGTACTACAGCTGTCGTTTCTAGTTAATGGACACGAATTTGCACCCGCCATGCCATTTTTTGTTTAGGTGACACTGGAATTCGTTCTTAGAAACACTGTACAGTAATGATTTCGATATTATTGTATTCTGTATGATTTTTAATATATCTCTTTGTATAGTAAAATAATAATACTTAAATGTATAAGACTACATTATTTTTTTGCTTCTCGCTCTATTTCACATATGGCAGGGTAGTCAGTGAAAATTATATTGGAGAACCTCATCTTAAGATGTTTGACTCTATTATGTGTACGTTGTACCACCAGGCAATTTTCAATCCCTCACTCTGGTAACTCTGGCATTGAGTGGCGGAGCTCAACGCCGCGCTTCGCCTTCCTACTAGAACGTGGGAATGAAAATATTAAATATTTCATTTCCGTGAGAGGGAATCGAATCAACAACAGTTGCTTTTACGTCACACCCTTGTGCCACCGGGCTACGACAGCCTCAGACTATAAGTCGTGCATGTCTGAAATGTTCAAAACAATGTGGCACCGAATTTTTCTCGTAACTAATATAAATAAAGATAACTTCTATATTTAAATACCATATTTGCATTTTAATTATCTTTAAAAAACTAATTATCTTTAACACACTTCATATAAAAAGTACTTTAAAATATTTAAATTTATTATAAAGACGTTAAAGATGAAAGTGTTCCTTTTAAAACTATTTCTATTTCTTTCGTAAATTTCGTATAGGCTCTACTAGAAGGATTTAATGACAGGACCTAAACCTAAGGCATGAACCTAGATAAGATAGAAGAGCGTTCCTGGAAAATATAGAGTCATCTCTATAGTCGCTCTATCCTACCTGTCTATCTTATACTTCTTCTTTCTTCATCTTTGAAGTATTTTTTTGGTTTTTTTTTTCATATTTTTCAGCCTTATATTTTAGTTAGTAAAGTGGCTGCCACTTTGAATAAACGCAAGCAATAAATAAAATATTTCAGCAATAATTAAAATATTTAATGATTGGGAATCGATCCCACATTCATTTCGTGGTACTGTCTGTCAGAATTTGGTTAGACTAAGGGAACGTTGTATTTAATTAAACTGTTGTGAGATGGTATATACGCATATAAAAATTAGATTATTGGTTTGTTTATTGTACACGATGACTATGGGTTTAATTCCAATTGGGGGAGGGGTATTGTTTTTAATAAAAAGTTGCTCATCTAAGTTGACAATAGTAAAGCTACTGTATTTTTTAAGTATTACTATAAACATCACCTTCCATGATAAGCTTACTTTTTTACAAAAACAAATGTGATAAATACAAAGAGGTGCAATTTAAAAATATAACTAATTAAATTGCAAAATCACAAAAAAATAGTAAAATTTTATGGACATCACGTGTATAACACGTGAGAATTTGGTGCAGAATCTTTTCCACGGTCACTACACAAAGTAAATGACTGACGTATTTGGAGTGAAAAGTCGAAACAAATTTTTATTTGTAACTAGCGGCCCGCCCGCGGCTTCGCCCGCTTGACTAACAGTCAAATGTGTTGATGTCAATGAATAATTTAATTCACTCGTTCAGAAACAGTCTTAAATGTTAAATTATTGATTTGGGTAAAGATTTATAATATTCTTTATAAAATACGTGTAATGATTGCAAATTACAAAAATCGAATTTGATACCCACATTAGGTTATTTTTGTAGCAGCAGCCATTTTGGATTAATAACAACAAGTGGTTTATAAAAAACAAAACAAAAAACTTGACTGCATAAAATAAATTAATATATTCCGTAGAACTCACGTCATCGAGACGAATAAAATTAAATATCGTTTATCAAAATCGTTTCACTGGTTTAACAGTTAATTAATGGTTCTTATTCCAACCAAGTTATTTAAATGTCCTAATGGGAATCGAACTCACAGTTGCCAAAAGTTCATTCCGGCATATCAGCGTGTCGCCATGCTGGCCTTTTATTACTCCTTACAAATTGAAATATTATGTATAGAGTAACACACAATGGTATGTAATAGCGCTATATAAAAAAAGGCTTTAAAATTACGTTTTTTGTTACATTCTTTAATAATTTTAAGAAATATTTGAACCATCCAAACAAATCTTATCCGTTCATCTGTACACTAAAAATATTTTTTCCATAAAAATATCTATTTAAGGATACTCATTATACAAATAATATAATAGACAAGCTAAAACCCATAATAAACAAAGCCTTGTTTATGATAAACGATTATATATGGGTAAGATTAAAAATCGATACGTATATATATCGATATAAGCACATCACTACTACTAGTGTTGTGTGTTTCGACGGACACGCGTATCAGTTAACTGCTTGTCGTCAAACTGCGCGTACGCATCTTGCGTTGAAAATTTAAACAGAGTTACTGTGTTTATTTTTATTGTGTTTTTATTAAAAAAAAGGTATATATTTTTTATATTTTTTGTTAAATAGTGTTTTTGTGTAATTTTAATTTTGAGGTAAATTATGATTGAGCTTCTAATCTAATAAAGTGATTGAGTGCTTTCATCAAATACAGACAGTTATTATATATATTTTCAATATGCTTATCTATATGTATAATTGCCCTAATTTCCAATAAAATGCATCGCAAAATGCATTTTTTATGCAATTTAAATATTAAACTGAATTAATTGTTTTAGTCCTAATTAACTTTGATGCAAATTTTGTTTTGCATTAGTTAATTACAATTTTATGAATGAAAAAAACGAGTGTTCGTAATTTTAAACACAGTTTTGCTTCAGTATGATTTACGTCTTGTAAAACTAACAAACTCTGTGCAGTATTGGAGCTTTCCAGAATGCAAATTGCGTTGAGCTTATACGATCGACCATCGAAGATTGTACGTAATTTGAATTCGTTATTCGTTTGAAGCTTAATATTTAAAATTAAATATTAATTTATTATATTTAATTTTACATTAAATTATTATTTTAAAAAAACACTCGGATATATTTAATAATATTATTATTATTTTAAAAAGTAAAATTAATAAAATATCTGGGCGTCAGTTAAATTGTATTTTTTATTGTACAGTCACTCTTTTATTCACATTTAGCTTTCTAAACTCTCTAACTTTTAGAGACGCCAAGACGTCTTGATTGACACTTATACGAATAGATCGGGAAAGCACTATTTTATAAATTCGAATATTACTCCAACTTGGATGCAAACCCACATTCATTGTGTTCAGCCTCGACTCTTAATTAAAACTAATAACTGCGCCATAATGGCTAGTATTTATAATAAACTAAGATCGTCTTTAGTACCATTTTTTGGGTAATTATGATTTATGTTTATTACTAACTTTTTAGGATACCTAAATGGCTTATAATTTTATGGATGTCATTTAATGAAGAACTCATATAAATTAATATAGTTCGCCTTTATATTTGATTTTAATTTTACTATTATAATATTTATCTAAAATTTCGTGATAAATTTATTCTTATGATAAAATGTCTTGACTGAGAGAGGCAGACATCAAAGTGATCCTATAATTCCGTTATTTCCTTTTATACACGCTGTATCCCGTTACGGGATTTAGCGAAGAAAGCAGAGGGCAACTAGTGTTAAGACTCTCCGTTTCCCACACTTCTAATTTTCTAATCATTGCGCTCCGAATAATGCCTCTGCCTCGTTACCAGAAGGAGGAGATGAAAATGATTCATTCCCCTGAATCAAAATCGAACCCACAATTGTAGCGCTTCTGGCACCTGCACCAAGAAGGAATCTGTAAATGTTTTAAGTAAACGAAAAACGTAAAATAATCAAATAAATAATTAGTTTTTTAAAAACTCCTTATACCAGTTTTTATTATTAATTTTAAAGTCAAAACAGACAATAGCTCACTTCATCTACATTGTAGGTATTCTAACAATACTAATTATATTACAAATTTGTATTTAAATCGGTATCATGGCATAGTTAAATATTTTTACATGTACACGCGATAGTTACAGGTTCAAAAATCATTAGAATATTTATATATTGAAATATAGAAGTTTTTTTTAAATAATGATGCAATGATTGACTTTTTTGCTTTATTATTCTTTTGTGTAGAGACCATCGTGTCGCAGTGGTAGGGTGTCAGATTGTAAACGCACTAGTGGCGTCGATTCCAATTCATAGTAATTAATTATTATCATTTACACACTCTGATAGAAAAAACAACTTAGACTACCATACAACATGCAATGTCTCAAATTTAAGGGAAAAGTGGGGGATGGAATGTCTTAAAACTAAGTTTTCTTGTGTCTTAAAACGATGCTGGAAAAAGGTATGAAGGTGTTATATTTAAATATAGAATAACTACATATTTAAAGTTCTTTATAGTTCCTCTACGAAATGTGATATTACTGTAACATAAATGAAATAAATAACTGAAGAATAGGCCACAATCAGAAAATTAAGAAAATCATTCAAAATCTTAAAAAATCTAGTCATACGTTTATAAAATATGTACATACATATATTTATTGTCTGTATATTTGCTCTCTACATTCCGTTCGACAAGACCGGCTTAGGAGTACCTAAATAAATAGTGATGTATTGGATAGCATATATACTTATTTTTTTTATTTAAGAGGTCATACAATATGATCTTTAAATTTGTTCCTTAAATTTAAATACTTATGTATGCCCAAACGCAGCGTATTTGAACTAAAAACCTAAAGTTTTTTAATAATCTAAAATTTATTCAAATAAAAAACATCGTTCGATTGCATGTTTGAACATTACTTTTTCTTCAACAATATAATAGATTAAAGCTATTATTTTTGTGTGGCTATATTTTATATATTCATTTTCTCGCTCTGGTAATGTGGTAAAGCGTGGCGTTGTTGGGACCGCCGCTTGCAAACATGCAATGCCTCGAGAATTTGACGAAAAGTGGTAACGTACTGACTTAACACTAGGTTCCCAGGTTTCTTCTGCCTGCCATGTTATATGCGGGATACTACCTAAAGCTAGAATATATACGGAAACATTCATATCCGACATATATCATTTTTATAATTTACAGTTTAATAGTAAATAAATAATTGTGTAGTGCAAGCGGGCGAAACCGCGAGCGGGTTGCTAGTTTATAGTTATTATTTCTGTTCTACAGAGATAGCTATATAATAATAATTAAGACCTGTCAATATTTTTGTTCAATCGTCACAGCTTTTATTGTTACACTTTTGTGAAATATTTAATCTGAATCTTTCAAGGTAGCCAAAGTACAATACTGAAAACTACATTTAAATAGGTTAAGGCGTTTCCGAAATTGGGATTGATAGCGTGAACAAACGCAATAACAATTTTCCTATACCTACATATATATTCCATGTACAGACACCGATATACCCCGTTTTTATTATATGTATAGAATTATAATATTAATAATATTATTGAATATATTATCGTGGCGCAACGGCACAGTAACTGTAAACGCGATGATTACGGGTTCGATTCCCATACAGTGGAATGTAAAAAGTGGTTAAACATCCGACATACAATCTCCTGAAAATTGAGCGGAAAATGGGGAACAAGTGTCTTTACACTCTTCCCTTCCCAGCTACATATATGCGGGATACAGCGTGAAAATAAAACAAAATTAATTAAAAGAAATAACGCTTTAAGATGATATATATGTTATTTGTATTGCGTGTTGTCGCGTCGTTTTAATCTTAACCTAGTTTCGTCTTGATTAATGCAAGTCTACTTTTACGTACCTATTTAGATATCAGTGTTAAGAATCATTTTATAATATTTTAAGCTGTCATTCGCACTTACCATTTTAAAAGAAGTTGAAATTCTATATAAAAAATTGATTGACTCTCGGTTTAAATATATTTTTTTTGTGAGGCCGTCATAGCACAGTGGCACGTTTGACTATAAAAGCGATAGTTGGGGCTTCTATTCCCATTTTGTGGAATGAATTATTTTCGCACTACCTAACCGCTCTGGTAACAAGACAAGTTCGGCGTTGGGTTTCAATGCTCATGATGCATCTAATATATAAATAATTGGGCGGTGCTTTATACTAAGTTCCCTTTGTAAAAAAATGTTTTCATTAAATTCTCTAAAAATTAAAAACTAAATCTAGCTCGCAATATAAGAAGTTAATACGAAATAAGCGTTATTATAATTTATAGCGCACTTGAAAGTTATCTGATGAATAGTTACAGTTGAGGATTTAAATCCCATTTAGAGATTTTTTGCGTTCATCATGTAAATTCTTCGGTGTGGTTATTTATATTAAAAAAAATTGTATATTACACACACAACCTAGTGTTAAAACACTCCGTTCTCAACACACCGCCCAATTATCGAAATTTTTATTTTGAGTTGCGAAACTCTACGCCGCGGTAAAAAAATGTTTATCTACTCGTATTCAATACAATGTCCATTTTATTTTTTAATTTTGTAGTTGTAGTAACGAACCGGGAACTGAATCGACTGTCACTGAACTATAATATACGATAATTTCACACTTCCCACCATATATGGTACCTATACATCAAAGTTGATTTACCAGTTAAGTTAAAGTTAACTTATAATATTGACGGGTTATTTTTAACCGTGGCGCGGAACAAAAATAAAAGTAAAACTGGTCTAGCGAGATGGTTGTGGAGTTTCTTTTAAGTAATTTGTCTTAACGTGTGAAACTTTAGTTTAGAAAAATGTTTCGACTGTATGCAATGTAGTAATCAGCTTGACGCTGTATCCCGGGAACCTAGGGAACCTAGTGTTATGACACTCCGTTCCCCACCTTCTGTATGCAAACTGCAACTATATGCAATGTCTTCTCAATAAATTCGATTCCAGTCGTGGTAATGGTAAAACATTAACCGTTACTTCAACTTTATCACCAAGAGGGTACTATAGTGAAAGTTACAAATACATAAGTATATATAAAGATGTAACATTCGAATTTTTTGTAGGTAATTTTCACTTTTATTCGTTCGTAATGGGTTATACTTACTTTCTTTTTTACTTAAGAATTCCGCTATAATAATATTCACTTTGCATAATTACCCTTTGAAAATCGAACCCGCTAATAGTTTAGTAGTGATAAAGCCACTGAGCCACGAGACTGAGGTGAACGTGAAAGTATGTAAGACTAAAATAGCATTTTATAATAAAAAATGCTTGTACAGATAGCAACAAGGTTTATTAACCTCAGTAATGTCAACTCAAATGATTCTAGACTAGAATTTATTGATCGGAATGTTTTCTATAGTATAGAAATAAATATATTTTTTTAGGTTCACACTGTATCCCACGTATAACAGGGTAGGCAGAGTGAAGCTAGAATTTAGACATTCCGTTCCTCCCTGTAGATTGTCTCAATGCCGTGGAACTCAACTCCGCACTTTGTCTTGTTATTACACAACAACTTTTAACTGCGGCTTCTCTGTAGGCAATTGGAATTAACTAAGAATTATGTATGACATATGTCATATGTCACCTCATAGGTAACTCTGACCGCAGGTATATTCGGTTACTTCGAAACTGTCAATATAATGTAATACCTATAGCTAATACCATTCCTCTATAAATGAACTATCCAATTCAAAAGGAATGTTGTAATTTCAAGTTCCAACCAGTAGTTCCTGAGATTAGCGCGTTCAACCACACAAACTTTTATTTTATTTATTTTTATTTATTTTCTTGATGGTAAAATAAATCTCAACTAATATAAAATTGAAACTGAACTGAGCCAAGTTCGACATTGAATAATGTGTCGTTCTCGATTTTACCCACAAAAGAATTGAGATATATATATGTATATAGGTGCCAAGTTCTGTATTTACACAGAATGAAATTCTAGGTCAATATTGAATCATTAATAATAGTCAATAAATAATGGCTATAAATAAAAATATATAAAAAATATAACATTTTATATGTAAATAGGTACCTACTTGATATGGAATCCGATATCCACACCCGGCAACCTGTATGAAAAGAAATATATTTTTTTTTATTCTCAAATGTAGGTTAAACCTAATTATTAACAGATGAACGATTTTTCTCGCCAATCTACATTTATTTTATTTGCAAATCAACACGTAATGTCAAGGTAGTGCGTCATTTTATACGAGCACGTGCGCTTCCGCAAACTGAACAAAGGGTTTGTTTGTTGTGTTAACAATTGCAATGGTAGCTTTGTCGATATTGAAGTAAAAAAATGTTTACATACTAGGAAAATTGTAAAAAAGGTTTTTAAAAGCTGGCCTTGCACAATGCGATAGCGTCTGGTAATGAAAGGGTTGTAATATATTTTTTCATTTCTTCCCTCTGCCTGCCCTGAGTTGACGTTACGTTAAACTTAAATTAAGGAAGTTTTTTGAATCAATATATTTCTTTTAATTCCGCGTTTTATTCCGTATATAGCGGGATAGGCAGAGGGAACCTAGCACCCTAGTGTTAAGACAACCCGATCCGACTTCCCAACTTTCGGCCGAATTCAGAATGTGTAAAAGTTCTCTCAAATAATCGTATTTCACTCACAGGCGTCATATAACAACAATGAATATAATTCAAACTATTTATGTTTTAATTATGATTAAACATTGTAATAGAATAGTTCATGTACAATTACATAATAGTCATTCATTTACAAACACGTATAATATACATATCATTACACATATAATATACAAGTAATAAAATATTTGCAAATTATTTATTTTCATATCTCGCTCTAGTACAGCGTACGGCGTTAAGTTCCGCCACTCAATATGCAATGTATCAAAATATTATAAAATAGGACGATTCCTGGGGAATTTCTCAGAGCGATATCTTATGTGCCTTGCGGGCAATACCGTCAAAAATGCTATCGAATATGTTTAATATAATTAACAATAGATACATAATTTCAATGACTTTACCTCAGACGGTCATCGAACCTGTTACCGAAGCAAATATTGCTAATTTAAATCAACAAAAACGTTCAATTCTTATTTTTTGTTCTATCTTTAACTGGTAACTATGACAGGAGCATTTTAGTCTTAATTATATNGTTATGCGGTTAAACTTAAATTTAGAAAGTTTTTAAATCAAAAATGTTTTTTTTTTAGTTTCACGTTTAATCCCGTACATAGCGGGGTAGGCAGAGGAAACCTAGTACCCTAGTGTTGAGATACCCTGTTCCGATTAAGTCGCTTCCCTACTTTCCGATTACCTCACAGTCGTCATATAACATCAAAACAATGAATATAATTCAAACAATTTATGTTTTAATTACAGTTACACATTGTAATAGAATAGTTCATGTGCAATTACATAATGGTCAATCATTTACAAAGACGATCATTACACATTCATACATACAAGTATTAGAAAAATATACAAAAGCTTCCTACCAACCTAAAATCTATGCAGTTTCGCATAGAGAGAGGCATAGAATATTTCCCTTCCCATTTCATTCCGGAAATAATTATTGCAAATTATTTATTTTCATATCTCGCTCTAGTACAGCGTACGGCGTTAAGTTCCGCCACTCAATATGCAATGTATCCTAAAATTATAAATTAGGACGATTTCTCGGGAATTTCTCATTGCGATATCTTAGCTGCCTTGCGGGCAAAACCGTCAAAAATGCTATCAAATATATTTAATAGAATTAACAATAGAAACATAATTTCAATGACTAACAAATTACCTCAGACGGTCATCGAACCTGTTACCGAAGCAAATATTGCTAATTTAAATCAACAAAAACTTTCAATTCTTATTTTTTGTTCTATCTTTAACTGGTAACTATGACAGGAGCATTTTAGTCTTAATTATATTGAGATTGGAAACGCACGAGTTGTTCATTTATAAATATATTTTTAAATGTTGTTATGAAATAACTTCCTGGATAATATATACCTACATATAAAATAGATTTTATTATAGCAACATACCTAAATCTTATTAATGATTATATACAATTGTATGTTAGGTTCCCAGTTGAAATCTAAGCCTAAAAATATATAAAATTTGTGAAAATGGAATGCTGAACAGATTTAGAAAAAACTTGACAGCAATACAGCTTACATATCAGAATAACAAATTTACAACGATTATTGGAAACATTTGCATAATTTGAGTACAATATAAAAATAAATTTAAACAGGCGAAGCCGCGTTTGAACCTCGTACATATACATGTGTTAACTAAAAAGTTTTATTATCAGAATCAAAAATGAATCACTCAATTAATACAATAAATATAAATGCATATAATGGTGCAATCTTTAATTTTTTTTCTTTATATTATTAAAATGTTACTATTATCATGTTTATTTTATACATTTTTTGTGTTTAATTGCAAATAAATATAAGTATAATACATCCTTCATAGGATAAAGCCAAGTGAATGGGGAAGTTCTTATCAAGAGTAACAGCCTAGCTAAAATACTGTAATAAACTTTAGTTTTATGATTATAATCGAGAGATTTATCCCTGAATTATTATCATGAAATCCTTCTAACACAACTTCGAAGTTAGAAGTAGTTCAAGTTGATATACATACTTACGTCATCTTGACGCAATTAGAATGTAAATATTTCAGTACACGTGACGGTTATCAATTCGCATGTCATTTAGACAAAGTATAGAGTGACATGTCACTACTTTCTTTTGATTTAATTAAAATTTATCACTGTTGGAACCAAATATCTAAAATAATAAAACAGCTTTACCTACTCTGCATCCCGCTTTTAACGGAATATGATACTCCGTTCTTCACACACTGCCCATATTTCGAGACTCAACGCCAAAGCCATGCTTTGTAGTAGGTACTACCAGAACAATGAAATAAAATTAATTAATTACCTCGAGTGGAAATGAACTCACAACCGTCACGCTTAAAGTCAAATACCTAAATAAAACATGACCATTATAAAGCAATCTAAAGTAAATAAATACATTAAATGTATGCAAAAACGCAATTTAACTCAAAATAAATTTTCAAAAATATTCCATTTGCAACATTCACCTTCACTCCGCCAACAGCTGGGTTATAGCAAACAAACATTTATTGCGTGACATCTGAAAAAATGTTATTAGCGTCAATATGACGTAGCGGGTGCGCGTGCCAAGTGGCGAGTCCCGGGGACATATTCATTGATGACTAAAATGACGCTGTTGCTATGTATGTATTTACGTGTGTAACAGAGGGTGTGGCGATTGGTGTTTAGTTTGTTTTCTGATGAAAAATATTTTTTTTTATTTATTTTTTTAGCGTCACGCTGTATTCCGTATATAGTAGGGTTGATTGAGTAATACTAATTTAACTTCTTTTAATGTAAGGACTTCTAGATATAAGGATATCTCGTTAAAACGTTTAAGATCTAATCACAATCCACGATTGAACTACTTAGCAGTCTCCTTGAAACTGTTATAGGCACGAGATAATAATTATTGAATATATCTAATTATGTTAGTATCAATACTTAGTATGAGGGTGGCGTGGCCTACATACATTATGACCTATTATATTATACAGAGAGGTCATCGTGGCGCACGGGGCACAAGCGTGTGACTCTAACGCGGTTGCGGGTTCGATTCTTGCTCGGGAAATTAATTGTTATTTTTTTATATTTTCATCACAAACTAAACACGCAATGCCTCGAAAATTCGGGGGAACGGAGTATTTTAACACTAAGTTCCCTCTGTTTACCCTGCTATATGCAAGATATAGCGTGACTAAAAAATAAAACAAAAAGATCAAGATCAAGGTTAGTTTTAGTATAGTTATTGTTTTTTTAACTAGCTAACTAGAGGACTATGTGCTTATATTGTTTTTATTTAAGAGGAAATTAAAAAAAAATCTTAACTTTCAATCGGTGCGTTTATTTCTCCGATTGGGAATTGAACCCACAACCGTCGTTTTTACAATCACACGTTATAGCGTAGCGCCACGAGTTCAAGATTTTATACTTGCTGCTTCAATATTAAACTAATAGAAAATCATAATAGACACGAACCAGACAGACATTTACCAACTGGCGGCGTGAATAATTCTCACTATTAAAATATTATAATTATGCTAATAGTATTATAATAATTATGCTAGTAGTATAATAAATATATAATAACAATAAACCCACTATTAAACACGCAATGCCTAAAGAATTCGGCAGAAAGTGGGGAACGGAGTGTCTTAACACTATGTTTTCTCACTCACCCTACTGTGTGCGGGGTATAGTTGTCTTTTGATTTGATTTTGAAATCAACGAAGGAAGGCATGTTCAAAGAACTAGTTTAATAAAATATTCTACTGACAATAAGTGCAATTAAACTATGTAGTTTAGTACCATAATAGGTAATAAAAAGTTAATGATAAATGACTAAAGCAGTACTCGATGTAATTATATAACTGGAGTAAAGTAGATAAATGTTAATCTAGAAAACAAATATATTTTTAAAGTTATAAGTTTTCTGGTTCTACTATTATATTTTAGCAAAATTTCCTTAACATTTAGTGTTTCTTTTATTTTAATTACATATATTTGGTTCGAGAAAATTGCTATAAAATAATTGTTTTGTTAATTTAGTTGAAACTTTACTTTTCAATGTACCTACGCATATAAATGTCACGTCTTTAATTGATAACATTATTAAAATTAAAATTAAATTTTGAATCACATTACTAAAGGTTGGACTTTTTTTAAGGTTGCTAGTTTTATATAAGATCTAAGTTTAAAAACTAATTAAGACTATTCTATGAAATCAATGATACGGAACCGAAGCAAATCTTTGACGGTTGTAAAAAACGGATTGTACAATAATATTAAACAAAAAAGCGCAAGTATTGTAATAAGAATTTAGTAGCGGAAGCAAAACTTTATTATACATATATTTTCTAAATAAGAAAAGTCTAGTGAAAATTACTCTCTTTTCTATTTCTTTCTTTCTCAGCTTCACGCTGTATCCCGCATATAGCAGGGTAACTATAACAGAGATATTCCGTTCCCCAAGCACCGCTCAATTGCGCCAAATGTCTCGGAGACATTATGCGTTAAGTGCCACCACTTGTTACCAGAAGGTAACGAAAATAATTCCCTCCCTCGAATGGGAATCGAACTATAATTTCTTATTGCTTAACAGTTGCTTAACGTTTTTTTTTAACTTAACTGGGAACCGAACCCAGAAGAATCGTGGGCGACCTAGTACGACACTTTATTATGTTGACGTCATATATCTTAAAAATATATATATTTTATGATAAATCCATGAACTTGGTTTACAATATCACTTATTCCCTTATTGCGGAAATTTTGAGTGAAAGTTCTGTAACAGCAAGTATTATGAAGGTGAACTGCTTAGTAAACACTCGTATGCTGTTGTTCTCAAGTGATACTTGTATAAATTATTAAAAATTATAACTTGACATAATTTGTAAAGGAAATAAAATTATTTTGATAGGATTATCAGATGTTAATGATTCAAAACCACCACCCGCATCAGACCACTAATCGCAACGTTGCATGGACTTTAAGAAGTGAAATCCCATTTTATCATTCTTGTAGGAATTTCGAGAAATCCTCTTCTAAATTCCACATTCCAGCAGCCTAAGTCCAGTAGTTTCATCTACGTGTACGTTAAATTTGAATTTAACCTTTAGTAATTGCCACTTATACAAATATGAGTATCTATACTAATCTATACTAATATAATAAAGCGGAAGAGTTTGTTTGTTTGAACGCTAAGATCTCTGGATCTACTGGATCGATTTACTTTGTTTTTGTTTTGTATGAAAGCTGCATTCTTCAGAAATGCTATAGGCTATATAATATTACATTACACATATATACTAATAAATTAAAATACTTTCTAATTTGACATGCAATTTATTCTGCCATGTTAATAACAACCGTCGTCGCTAC
>JAKRZM010000225.1:19567-34131 GCA_036379175.1 Heliconius cydno galanthus
TTTTTATCTTTAAAATGTAGTAATAATAAAATTATTATAGTATATTTAAATGTACATATATGCAGTAAATTATTTTAATTCTGTCATTTAACATAAGATAAAATACAAAAAAATTAAAAGGACAAAAGCCGATTAAGTAGTCAGATGTCAACGAGACTACATTCCAAGACATTAATGACAGCGTATGATTTAAAGCATAACTGTACAGTACAATAAAGCTAATAAATCAACAAAACATTATTTGTACGAGATATCATTCTGAACTATCATCATTTCTTCGAACGATCTGGGAAGACAACACGCGGCGTTTAGTTCAGTGTGAAGACATTTTAAGACATTATTTTTATACCTTATTTTAGTATTGGTTAAGTTCGAATCAAAATCATTTACATTTAAATGTATAATTTATGTAACTTATAGTTGTGATTGTGATGATGATGATGATGATGACCTTCAAGGAAATAGTATCGATAAAAGAGGAGAAAGGTCACGTGAAAAGCATTAAGATGATGCAAAATAATACAAAATATGATATCTTTGAATATATCCTTACGTTATCTCCACCTACACTTGAAATGTAGGTCATGCGTAAAAGTGACATTCAATTCTTTAATAGTCATGCTTAAAGATATTAAATTTGCATACACATATGTACGAATCATTAAAATTCTTTCGCAATTACAACAATGGGTTTAAGTACCCTCATATTTTTTACCTTGGAATTCCAGACCCTGGCCTCGTCCGCTGCGATACTGATGACCTTCTCAGCTGGACTAACTTCAGGATATTCAGCCATCTTGTTGCCTCAACTGAAATCTTCTGATACGATTCCGTGTGATGAGAGCACTGCTTCTTGGATAGGTAAATATATCTTGTTTTTAGCTCCACGCTGTATCCCGTACACTCCGTTCCTAACGCAGCATCCAAAGAAATTAATATAATTCATTCAACAGAATGAGAATCAAACCTAAAACCATCGCGCCTACATATACTAAATAATCAATTGATATTGTTTATATTTTTTTATTGATTTTTTTTCCAATTGTTTTGTTTTGCTGCAACCATCGGCCTTGAAAAGATTTTATTGGATAAAGAACGATATCAATATACTAATGTCATCATGTTTTGTACATGAGTACGTGCTTTGATTGATTATTTCAGATAATAACTGTTATAGTGACTTAATTATTAAAATGATAAAATCGGCAATGGTGTCCACCATTGCTGATTTTATACGGCTAAAATAATAATTTTATTAATTTTAAAAATCTCCTATATAATCAATACAAAATAATATTGGAGCTGTTTCTAACTATTTTTGCTTTTTCTATTTTCGCAATAATGTGATTTATCACTAATTATACTTTATTTTGCCCGATTTTCCCTTGATTATTGGGGTTAAATATTTTAATCAAATAATAATTTGACTAAAATATGGCTTTAGCTTTCTCCCAAAATGCAATAAACGTAAACCAATAAGTTGAATCTCAGACTTTTATACCTCGTTTTTTGTACTTTACTTTTTATTTTTGTATGAATTTATGACATTTGCCAATAAAAATTCTCCTTGAAAAGACTCATTTTTTAATCATATATCAAAGAAAGTTGAATGTTATCAATATTAATCTAGAAAAACATTACACTATGTACAATTCTACAAGAACGGATTATTCGTAATTATTATCGCCTCGATTGTCCCTGACCCTTCAGTTTAGAATTGTTGCCTAATTTTATACATCGCTTAATACAGTTTAATATCGCATTAATCAATGGCAAGTTTAATTAATAATACAGATTATGCAAAGAAATGTGCTCGTAAAACATAAATATAATTTAAAGTCTTTTGAAAAAAAAAACAAATGACACAGCCTCTGACTGTACTGGCGAAGGTTGTGGGCTCGATCCCCACTCGGAGGAATTTGCTAAAAAGATACAGCCCGACGAAGTTCGGCCACTCAACATTACTCACATTTATGTATATCTTAACATTAGATTCTCTGATTTGGTCAAATATGTGTGAAACTGAAAATACCAAAATTAGTTGTTTCTCCTTTTAATATATAAAATATGTAAATATATATGTATGTCAATGACCCCAAACCTAAATAACAAGAACTCAACAAAAATTCAAATTTCCTTTGTTCTTGAAACTGGTTTATTTTTCAAGTTTTATCTTAAAGCTGATATCAAAATTGAAAAAAAAACTGACCTTATTCACCTTCTCCTACTTTAAAACTAATCTCATGTAGAGTTTTATATGAAAATATGACTTCTTAATATTTAAAACAAATTAAATATGCAAGGGAACCTAGTGTTTAAGGTACTTGCATAGGAAAACTGTGTTTCGTCCAACTACTAGAGCGAGGAAATGGAAATAGCTTATTCCCCCAAAAGAGAATAGTACTAACAACCATCACAATTATAGTCATACGCTACCCCACTTCGCTATGATAGACTTAAAATAAACTAGAAAATTTTAAACAAAAAACCTAAAAGCATTTATTTTTTGTCAAAAGAGAATTGAACCTGCAACTGTTGCAATAGGTTAAGCATCTGGCTGTAGTAATTGTAAGAAAGGTGTTGCAAACGGTTGCGCTACAAGTAAGTACCGGTTATATCGAAATGTCAAAGTTCGAGGAACAAAAAACTTGTGGTAGCTCGTACATAATATATTATGTATGTAACATGTCAAAATCTTTTATTTATTCTCTGTTTGTTTGATTGATTGATAAGGACGTGAGTTGGATTCCGCGTAGAGTAAAAATGCTTAGAGTTGATTGGTGCGTAGTTTTTGTTTTAGTGACTTAACAGCCTTGTCCCTATATAAAAATAATAATCTCAGACATCTTAGATGCAAGTTAAATACAAAATTGTATAAATTCAAAATGTTAAAATTTATTTACGTAGTTTTTTACATGCCACTTTTGACGACGAACCCAATGAACATAAAGTTTAGAAGGCAGTTCTGCTCAGAAGAGATGGCAATAAACTCAGCCGTTACTTTTTTCAATATAGACGTTACAATTTTATTGTTTTTGCAATAATATAATCCAAAAAGCCAATAAAGCCAATCTGCATGAAATTTTAATAATCTTAGTTCCACACATTGTTGTTTTTTCAAAGAATACCTACCTATAAGCAACAATATTCTTGGATTAAGACTGAGAGTCGAGAGATTGAGCTTTTTATTTAAAATTTGTACAGTGACAATTTTAAAATATATTTTTAAAAATAACAACTAAAACACACACCACATCATATTTAGATACATTTTGAGTCAATTCACACGTAATCACTCCCAACAAGGAGTGAAAATGTAGAACTGTTTACAGTAGGTACCTACGACGTTTAGGAAACAAAAAAATATTAATAATTATAGAAATATATAAAATTCGAAATATATAAAGAGAAAGATCGAGCTCAGTGGCGTGCCATTGAAGAGGCCTATGTCCAGCAGTGGACGAAGACATGATGATGATGATGATGATGATGATAATGATAAAATTAGTGTAATACCGGTAGTTGTAACAATTATTTCAATTCGACCGTAACATTGAAATATCATAAAACAATTGAAGCAATTTGGATTCCGCGTTTCAATTATAAATAGAACTACAAGTAACGATTGATGCCAACATTTGCTTTGTACATTGTAATTATTATTCATTTCCTACAGTTTTAAAAGAATATTTAACTACTGTAGGTACAATGACGGACAGACTATAGTAATATCGTCTGTGCGTTGTCGATGGCGACGTAAGTTGAAATTTGGTAGATAAGTTAGGGTGTACAGCAAAACCTTGTGCGTTGTACTATATCGATAAACAAACAAAACAAATAAATATAAGTGCTTTATACGTAAGAATAAATTATTTGTACAATACAACGTATGTATGTAATAATTGTATTTATTACATAGAAGGACGTCATAAGCTGCTAGCGTACGCAGTACGAATATTAGTAAATTAATTTGCGCTTTCAATGTATTGACAACGACAGACTTGAGTGAGACTTGAGTGAGTGACAGACAACGCACAGACGAAAATAATTAGTATATTAACATGTACCTAGGGAATAATAAGAGAAGATTTTGCGAAATTTCTTCGGGAGCGGGAAATGCTTAAACAAAGCAACGGGCGACGAGTAATTTATTTTATAACTATTTGAAATTGAAAACGACAATTTTTGATCNCTCAGACTTTTATACCTCGTTTTTTGTACTTAACTTTTTATTATTGTAAAAATTTATGACTTATGCCAATAAAAAATCTCCTTAAAAAGACTCATTTTTTAATCATATATCAAAGAAAGTCCAATGTTATCAATATTAATCTATAAAAACATTACACTATGTACAATTCTACAAGAACGGATTATTCGTAATTATCGGCTTGATTGTCCTTGACCCTTCAGTTTAAAGTTGTTGCCTAATTTTATACATCGCTTAAGACAGTTTAATATCGCATTAATCAATGCCAAGTACACAGATTAATTAATAATACAGATTATGCAAAGAAATGTGCTCGTAAAACATAAATATAATTTAAAGTCTTTTGAAAAAAACAAATGGCACAGCCTGTAACACTGTACTCGCGAAGGTTTGTGATTCGATTCCCACTCGAAGGATTCTGGTAAAAAGATACAGCTCCGCAAAGTTCGGCCACTCAACATTACTTACATTTATGTATGTCTTAACATTAATTTAAACTCTGAATTAGTTAACTATGTGGGATCAATCGTGAAACTGAAAAAAATAATGGCACTAGAAAATAAATCGGTTTCAAAGTCGAAAATACCAAAATTAATTGTTTCTACTTTTGGTGTATAAAATATGTATATGCATAGTATATATATGTATGTCAATGACCCCAAACCTAAATAGCAAGAACTCAACAAAAATTCAAATTTCCTTTGTTCTTCAAACTGGTTTATTTTTCAAGTTTTATCTTAAAGCTGATATCAAAATTAAAAAAAAAACCTGACCTTATTCACCTTCCCCTACTTTAAAACTAATCTCATGTAGAGTTTTATATGAAAATATGACTTCTTAATATTTAAAACATAATAAATATGTAAGGGAACCTAGTGTTTAAGGTACTTGCATAGGAAAACTGTGTTTCGTCCAACTACCAGAGCGAGGAAATGGAAATAGCTTATTCCCCCGAAATAGAATAGTATGCACAACGATCACAATCATAGTCATACGCTACCCCACTTCGCTATGATAGACTTAAAACAAACTACAAAATTTTAAACAAAAATACCTAAAAGCATTAAATTTTTGTCAAAAGAGAATTGAACCTGCAACTGTTGCAATAGGTTAAGCATCTGTCTGTAGTAATTGTAAGAAAGGTGTTGCAAACGGTTGCGCTACAAGTAAGTACCGGTTATATCGAAATGTCAAAGTTCGAGGAACAATAAACTTGTGGTAGCTCGTACATAATATATTATATATGTAACATGTCAAAATCTTTTATTTATTCTCTGTTTGTTTGATTGATAAGGACGTTAGCTGGATTCCGCGTAGAATAAAAATGCTTAGAGGGGATTGGTGCGTAGTTTTTTATTTTATTTTAATACTAAGACAGCCTTGTGCCTAGTCAAAGATAATAATTACATCAAGGACATCTTAGATGTTGTGATAAATATGTTCAAATTCAAAATATTTTTTTGCAAACCACTTTTGACGACGAACCCAATGAACATAAAGTTCAGAAGGCAGTTCTGCTCAGAAGAGATGGCAATAAACTCAGCCGTTGCTTTTTTCAATATAGACGTTACAATTTTATTGTTTTTGCAATAATATAATCCAAAAAGTCAATAAAGCCAATCTGCATGAAATTTTAATAATCTTAGTTCCACACATTGTTGTTTTTTCAATAAATATTAAGACTGAGAGTCGAGAGATTGAGCTTTCCTAATAAATTATATTTTTTCTTAATTCACACAGTGTACAGTACAATGACAAATTTAAAATATATTTTTAATAATAACAACGAAAACAAACACCACATCATATTTAGATACATTTTGAGTCAATTCACACGTAATAACTCCCAACAAGGAGCGAAAATGTAGAACTGTTACTGAAACAAAAAAATATTAATAATTATAGAAATATATAAAATTCGAAATATATAAAGAGATGGATCGAGCTCAGTGGCGTGCCATTGGAGAGGCCTATATCCAGCAGTGGACGAAGACATGATGATGATGATGATGATAATGATAAAATTAGTGTAATACCGGTAGTTGTAACAATTATTTCAATTCGACCGTAACATTGAAATATCATAAAACAATTGAAGCAATTTGGATTCCGCGTTTCAATTATAAATAGAACTACAAGTAACGATTGATGCCAACATTTGCTTTGTACATTGTAATTATTATTCATTTCCTACAGTTTTAAAAGAATATTTAACTACTGTAGGTACAATGACGGACAGACTATAGTAATATCGTCTGTGCGTTGTCGATGGCGACGTAAGTTGAAATTTGGTAGATAAGTTAGGGTGTACAGCAAAACCTTGTGCGTTGTACTATATCGATAAACAAACAAAACAAATAAATATAAGTGCTTTATACGTAAGAATAAATTGTTTGTACAATACAACGTATGTATGTAATAATTGTATTTATTACATAGAGGGACGTCATAAGCTGCTAGCGTACGCAGTACGAATATTAGTAAATTAATTTGCGCTTTCAATGTATTGACAACGACAGACTTGAGTGAGACTTGAGTGAGTGACAGACAACGCACAGACGAAAATAATTAGTATATTAACATGTACCTAGGGAATAATAAGAGAAGATTTTGCGAAATTTCTTCGGGAGCGGGAAATGCTTAAACAAAGCAACGGGCGACGAGTAATTTATTTTATAACTATTTGAAATTGAAAACGACAATTTTTGATCTAGACTTTATTTCACATGTCCATTTATGTACCTAAAGTAAATAATTTATTTAAATATTATCTTTTGTAATCTCGATAGATTGATATTCAAGTCCACGGCCGTAGAGGCCTCCGTAAATAACTACTGTTTGTAATACATTATTATAACCAATCATCGTAAATCATATGAGTATTAAGCCTACTAATAAATGTACAAATTATCATTAAAATAATATTTATTATGTATTATATTAAAAAAATGGTTTTCTTAACATTGAATCTGACTTAAAAAATAATGTTATTTTAAAATTATGTAGGACTCAACATTGCGTTTGATCTTGTTTCCAGTAGAAATTAAGATAATTAAGTCCCCAGAATAGGAATTGAACCAACAACCATCGCGTTCACAGTCAGACACTGTGGCAACACAACCACGAAGGCCTCAAATAAATTAAATTAAATCATAATATTATTCTTGTTACAGCGGCAATGGCAGCTCTACCCATGGCCCCTGGCTGTCTCATCGGAGGATGGCTGATGGAGAAATTTGGCAGAAGAAATGCTCATTACATGGTCTGTGCACCTTTTCTGCTCGGCTGGATCCTCATAGCTGCAGCTAACAACCTCGCCCTTATACTCCTCGGGAGATTCTTCACAGGACTTTGTGTTGGTCTCATCGGACCTCTTGGACCAGTTTTCATCAGTGAAACATCAAGCCCACAGTTGAGAGGCATTTTCCTCGCAGGCATATCCTTAGCCATCGCTTTCGGTATATTCGTATCGCATCTCATTGGTACCTACGTTCACTGGCAGTGGACGGCAATAGTTTGTTGTATATTCCCAATTTTATCTGTGATATTATTGAGTATGATCCCTGAGAGTCCAACTTGGTTAATATCTAAAGGTCAAATTGAAGACGGTGTCAAAGCTTTCAACTGGTTAAGAGGCTACGGTGATGAAGCAAGAACTGAATTAAAAGGAATTATAGACAAAAGAAAAGCTGCTGATTTAGAACCTGTACCCACTTTACGAGAAAAGATTAACAGCTTAAAATCACCAGAACTCATGAAGCCATTATTTATTATGATTGTATTTTTTGTGACTTGTCAGTTTTCTGGTGTGAATGCTGTTGCGTTTTACTCTATAGAGATTATAGAGAAGGCGGTTGGAAAGGGTATAGATCATTACATGGCCATGTTAGTTATCGATTCTTTAAGAACTGTAATGTCAGTTGTGGCTTGTATCACCTGTAAGAAGTATGGGCGTAGACCATTATGTATGATAAGTGGAATTTTCACTGCTCTGTCGATGGTTGGATTATCTATGTTCTTGTACTGGGCTGATGGAAAACCAACTAACCTGACTTGGATTCCACTGTCATGTTTGATGGCTTACATTTGTGCCATTTCCATAGGACTTGTTCCTTTACCGTGGATGATGTGTGGTGAAGTATTCCCATTGAAGGTCCGAGGTCTTGGATCAGGTATTAGTTCTGCAACAACGTTTGTTTCCTTCTTCATTGTTGTCAAAACTGCTCCAGGAATGATGACGAATTTGGGAGAGGTGTTCACTTTCCTTCTCTACGGTATTATAGCACTGATCGGTACCGGTATCCTTTACTTTATATTGCCAGAAACTAAAGGTAAAAGTCTCCAAGAGATCGAAGATAAATTTAAAAGTGGTAAAATAAGTATAGCATAATTTTTATTTATATAGTTTTTAATGTAATTTTAATTAATTTTAAGATATTCCATTGAAATTTACTCGCTCAAAGCGCAATTTTTGTTATCTGTGATATTATAGACTAAAAAACTAATAAATATACATATGTTATATTCTAATCGTGATATTTTATTTCATTATTCCTAATTAATTTAATAATCAATAATAACTATGATTGTATATGAATATATATAATAAATATCAACTTTAAATAATTATTAAGTAAAAATTAAATCAAAAATCACCTTCACGCTGTATCTCGCACAAAGGAGAGTAGGCAGAGGGAACTATTGTTTAAACACTCCGTTTCCCACTTTCCGCCGAGTTCTTTCCACTTTCACTGGCATTACGTGTTGAGTGGCGGAACTCACTAGGGAGTAGTGGGAGCCGAATCCACAACCGTCGCCACAAAGCACTAATAGTAACACGCTTAGTTATATAGACTAGTTTTAATTGAACCACATTTTATTATATTTTGTAAGGGATATAAAAATATAATTTTATCAAATAAAACAATCATAAATTAACAAAATGCATATATTAGTTAACAAATTAATTAAAATATATAATAATGGCACATAATAACATATTACGGGTAATAAAAATAAATGCATAACGGTACATTAAAATAATAATACATTTTTTTTCTCATTATTAATAGTCAATTTATTTATTATTATTAAGATTACTATAAATTAGTGAATGTGTTTAAGTTCGTCACGTTAAAAAGTTATTGTATTCTTGAGCGTGTTGTTTTTTTATACACAGGTGCAAAGAATATGTAAGAGATAGCTGATAATGTTAGTCTTATTTGTATAATTGAAAAAAATATATGAAATTCTCAACGATTTTTAAGAATATTTTAATAAGTACATCACTCTTTACATTCTCTACTCATACGTAAAACAATATGTAAATGGTAAAATTGTTGAACTGTTCAAGTTTGTGCTCATCTGGCACACTTTCAAACTTTTGATCAGTTGAAGGTATTTGTGCCTATTTGTAACTAGCACGTTCAAAACGCCATAGCTTAACTCAAAAACCAACTTCGCAAAAACTCTATAATATCTTTATAACCTCACTAAGTTGGACAATAAACTGGAAATAAATTGGAATTTGAACGATTGCTGTCCTCAAAATTCAGGCGCTAACAAAAAAAGTTCATAATCCCTATTGCATTACATTGAAGTGTAATTACAAATTAAATTACCATTTACAAAACGCTCAAGATTCGTAATTATGATTAATTTTCTTTTAAAAGATTAGAATTAAAATAAAGTTATGTCAAAACCATAAATCCCAAAGTCATAACGTTCAACAAAAAATTGACGACATTTTAGTTTTCCCCATAAGATTTTACTTGGATCTTGGCTTGACAAGTCTTGAGGCAGGTGGTGCGAATTTCGCGAAGCCCTGCTGGTCGAAGACTGGGAGAAGATCCCTAACTCGGGCAGACACTGTACCTCCCGTCACCCTAGAAACATAGCCTCTGTGAACAAATAATTTGGATTTTAGGGTGCATTCTACTGCTACTACTACTAAAGTGGATTATAGTGGTATTACTTCTATACTATTCTATATACATTTCTATTCTAGATGATGTAATGTATGGTTCAAGATAACGTAAGTATTAAAATTAATTAACGTTGTCGATAGGATCAATCGATTGTTTTTTAGGTAGCTAAAAATAATATGAGCCTTTTTTAACATTTTAGTAAAAAATACTTATTTCTTATTCAAAACTCACCGGCTAGGCTTAATCAATTTAGCAGCTTGCGCAGGAGTCGCCAACTCAGTAGGAAAGTAAGTTGCACCATAGAAGTCCAAACCATTTTGGAGTAAAATATTAGCCTCTTCGATGTTAGCTAGTGTCACTCTCATCACGCTCGAAGCCTCTTTTGGTACCATACTGCTGACCAGCTCACCATCGATATTGGTGATGGCACGAGGTGGCGTCTTTTCTAAAGGTTTCGGGGTAGAAGTGCCTAAAATTATGTGGTTTTATTTTGTTTTGATGGATGCATGAAAGCTAAAGTTAAACTAACTTTAAATAGTAAATATGAGGCGTTTTAATAGTATATATCTATATCTTGGCATAGCATCTGACGCTTGTGGATTCGACTTCCTTCCAGAGGAATTAATTATATCATTTCCTCGCTCTGTGTGTTAATACTAGATAGTAGTATATATATAGATAGATAGATAATAGTAAATACCCTCTGCCCTGCAAAAGTCTTAAATTATCTTTTACAACGTTTTAAATAGGTTTAGTAATTATTCAATGTACCTGTGTTACCTTCACGAGGTGACCCAGCAAAGTGCAAACGCACAGCTTCTACCACAGAAGTGAATTTGTATAGCGCGTGACGCACATCCTCTTCGGGCACATCATCTGGGATATCGTAGACATAAATAGTGAACGTCTTTTGTGGACGACAAGGAATTGCGATCTGAAAGAGAGAAATATTTTATTATATATTCTANGGTTCAAGATAATGTAAGTATTAAAATTAATAAAAGTTCTCGATAGGATCAATCGATTGTTTATTACATTTTTAGTTAGCTAAATATAAGATGAGCCTTTTTTTAGCATTTTAGTAAAAAATACTTATTTCTTATTCAAAACTCACCGGCTAGGCTTAATCAATTTAGCAGCTTGCGCAGGAGTGGCCAACTCAGTAGGAAAGTAAGTTGCACCGTAGAAGTCCAAACCATTTTGGAGTAAAATATTAGCCTCTTCGATGTTAGCTAGTGTCACTCTCATCACGCTCGAAGCCTCCTTTGGCACCATACTGCTGACCAGCTCACCATCGATATTGGTGATGGCACGAGGTGGCGTCTTTTCTAAAGGTTTCGGGGTAGAAGTGCCTAAAATTATGTTGTTTTTATTTTGTTTTGATGGATGCATGAAAGCTAAAGTTAAACTAACTTTAAATAGTAAATATGAGGCTTTTTAATAGTATATATGAGGCACTCTTGGCATAGTATCTAACGCTTGTGAATTCGACTTCCTTTCAGAGGAATTAATATCATTTCCTCGCTCTGATCAAGACGCTTGACATTGAATTCTTCTACTCAACACAAAATGTCTCGAAAATAAGGCAGACAGTGGGCAACGAAGTGTGTTAATACTAGATATCCTCTGCCCTGCAAAATATATTTTTGACAAAATAATTTTTACGCCTTCTTATTTAAAAAAAAACTTATCTTTTACAACGTTTTCCAATAGATATGTTAAGTAATTATTCAATGTACCTGTGTTACCTTCACGAGGTGACCCAGCAAAGTGCAAACGCACAGCTTCTACCACAGAAGTGAATTTGTATAGCGCGTGACGCACATCCTCTTCGGGCACATCATCTGGGATATCGTAGACATAAATAGTGAACGTCTTTTGTGGACGACAAGGAATTGCGATCTGAAAGAGAGAAATATTTTATTATATATTCTAATTCTTTATTGTACATTGAAGCCGTCGTGCCCCAGCATATGACTGTAAACGCGACGTTAGTGATTCCTACTCGGCATAATGTATTGTTTTATATTTTAGTAACAAAATAAACCACGTTGAGGTCCGCCGTCTGTCTGAAAGTCTCTCGGCGGAAGGTTGGGAACTGAGTGTCTTAACAGAGGGAACCTATGCAGAGGCATATAGCAAGGTAGGCCTCTGCCTAATAAAAATAAAAGTTGCGGGATACGGGGTGAAGCTAAAAATATATATAAAAACATACACACATACAGGCACTATTGAGGTAAGCTTTGACGTCTTGAACTTCATGCTATAAAGCATTCTCTACTAACCAATTTTGTGTTGTGGGAAATAAATGTGCATGTGTTTAAAAATGTAATTTTAACTTAAATGGACATACGAGTACAAAATTATGTACGTACACAAAAAAATACAAATTAAATAACATTTTTGACATTATAAAGAAGCAATACGTTATACGTTTCTTAAAGTGGAACCATACCTGTAAGAGTGAAATAAAAATCCTTATACAAGAGATTTATAGTATAGAGGTAAGTGTGTATAATGTATACATAATATATTACCTACTGGGCTTATTAAATTGTTACTTAGATGAACGGTGTTAGTATTAATAGTTTATAGAGTCCATGATGATTCTATTGATTATATTAAAAAGAGCCTAAAAAGACACAACGTTGTCAAACATGTGAGCCAAAGGTTTATGTTAAAGCTAATTTTATTAGATCAAATTTCAATTAAAGCAGAAACAGCAGCCAAAAGATGAAGGGCAGAGCATTACCTTTCTATAGAACCTGGAGCCGGTCACCTTGTGGAAGCCCTTCTTGAAGACCATCTGGTAGTCATCTACGCTGGAGAACTTGAACAGGATGCCAGTAGCAGTTTTAGTGAGGGAGAAACAGCCTTTGAATTCCATTTTTTCGCAAATAGCTGATGCTTTTTCCATGCTCAAGCCGTGGGATGGCGTTAGGAGAAAAGCTCCTTTAGTAAGAAAGTGTTCAGAGTCCGATATATCGGACTCGCTGTCTCCGCCCTTCATCAAGGTATGAATCTGCTCTTTCCACATGTAAGGGTCTGACATCTGAATGAATATTTTTAACATGTTATTGTTGCTAATTTAGTAATTTTGCGTTTTAATTTAGGGGTCACTGATTTAAATCATCGTCACGGCAACACGGCACAGGGACTGACTAAAATGCCACGAGTGCAATTCCCACTCAGAAGAATGAGTTATTTTCTGGCAACAAGCCAAAGCGCGGCGTTGAATTCCGCCACCATTTTATCATTTTCCACGCTCAAGCCATGTGATGGCATTAGGAGAAAAGCTCTTTCAAAAAAATTGGAGTCCGATATATCGGACTCGGATTTTTTATTTAATTTTTATATGCGGCGTACAGTGTGAAAAAGATATTTAAATTTTTAATAGAAAATTAAGAAATCCTAGCAGCAGTTCAGTTTCTTTTCCTTTCTGAGACGCAGTGCTACTTATTATATATATTTGTTTAGCTATAAGTTTAACATTTATAGCAACTTAGTAGATACGTTAAGGTGCGTACGAGAAAATTGATGGAATGAATCAATCTAACATTTGAAAGCACTTTATAAAAACAATAGCTTATAAATATTTGAAGACAGCATCGACCCGAGAGGTCGCGGGTCGTTGCGTCTTCCCGATCATAATTATGGCATTGTCTCCGCTTCCGTTAAAAATGTAGTACTTTATACTTGTTAAAAGAGGAGTGGATGGATTTTTTTTTGTATATACTGAATTATGCTACTATTTTTGTTTATCACACTCGAGATGGCTTATAGTTCTTTCTTAGTTCCTGATGTAAAACATGAAAAATACCTAAGGTTTTTGTTACTCTTCAACATTATGTAACTTTAAAAAACAGACAAATGTACTGGACTTAGAAAGTTGCAATTTAGCATGTGGCAATTAAAGTAGAATACTAAGAATGAATTTGTCGAAAGTTCTACGGAAACGGGAAACAACGAGATTATCTATTATACTGGTATGTACGTCTTAAAGTCCACACAAATAAAGCTGGAAGCGACGGCTAGTCTATTCATATGACGATAAATCAATCTGTTCCGTTTTATAATCGCCACTCTACAAAAATGATGAAAACTTCGTAGTCGTAGGTGACGATACAGTAACTGGTTACTAAAAAACATTCGAGAGTCATTTAAGTATAGGTCGAAAATCAGGAATTAATAATTATGACTTCTGAGCTCTGCTAAGGACAAAGCGCCGCTCAACATACCCCTACTGCATTATAAGGCTAAGGTTATATGAGAATATGTAACTAAAAACATCAGATTTTCCAAATTGTAATTGAATTACATTTTAGCTATCAATAAATAGAATTAGAATTAAATTAGTTAACCGCATACTATTATACCATATAATTACAGCTGTGGGTGGACAACATAAGCGCGTAATTGCGCCGAAT
>JAKRZM010000225.1:34285-48421 GCA_036379175.1 Heliconius cydno galanthus
TACTCTCCAACATTATCTTATAGATACCAGTAATATATACTGGTTAAGAAACAGACAAATATATTGGACTTCCAAAGTTGCAATTTAGCATGTGAATACGAGAATACTATGTGAATACTAAGAAAGACCTAAATTCCTACGGAAGCGGGAAACAACGAGATTATCTATTATAAAACTTCGTAGTCGTAGCTTAAGCTACTGGTTACTAAAAACCATTCGAGCTTAGGCTCAAGTTATTTAAGTATAGCTCGAGAATCAAGAATCAAGAATTAATTATAGTGACTTCTGAACTCTGCTAAGTACAAAGCGCAGTACAATGTCTCAGAAATTGGGCAGTGCGTAGGGAACAGAGTACCTTACAACTAGGCCTACCCTCTGCCTACCCTACTACATTATGAGGCTAAGGCTTTATGAGAATGTGAAACTAAAAAGAGGTTTTCCGAATTGTAATTGAATTACAGTCCAACTATCAATAAATAGAATTAGAATTAAATTAGTTAACCGCATACTATTATACCATATAATTACAGCTGTGGGTGGACAACATAAGCGCGTAATTGCGCCGAATCGGTCCCACGGCGTCGTAAAACCATGTTTGGATATATTGTTTCTGTAAACTAATTTACTTGTTACTCCAATTGAACAAGGTCTTCTTGATTGTATATAATTATTGATGGGGAAATTAGATTTAGTGGATATAAGTTCAAAGTTGAAGCTGTTGTGGAAGTGGGACGTCTGACTGTAACGGTGATTGTGAGTTTAAACCCGCCTTGGTAGACAAAACGCGATGTTGACGCAATGTGTTGAAAACTACGCGAACTATACAGGACTTAGTATCTTAACAATAGATTATCTAACTACCCTTCAAGGTGATGAAAAGCGTAAAGCTGTCTTTGGTAGCCTCTTTTTTTACTTCAAAGCTTGAAGAAAGAGTACGAGCTGCTTTTTTCGATGAAGGCTTTTTTTAATTAAAAAAAATATTTTGTTAAAATTCATGCATCTTCTGCATATAGATTGATTCTTCTTACTATAAAGAGAAACAGTCTTAACAGACTCAATTCATCGTTTCCAGGCTAATTTCGAGACATTGGTGGCGGAACACAATGTCGCGGTTAAGTTACCAGAGCTGGAAAATGATAATAAAATAGTATATCTCTAAAAGGGAATTTTCATAACAATACAGAACAAAGCCTCTTATATAAAAAAAATGTGAGTCTCCCTAGAGTTGCTAACAGTGCAAATATGTTAAAATAAGCGTAGCTTGTTAGCACACTAACATTTTAACCTAGTGGTTAGAGCACCTGGGCGGTTTGCAAGTGGCACGTTTAAATATTTTATATCTTTCCTAAAAATAATTTTCTGCCCTTGGTATGGAATACGACTTTAAAAATATAAAAAAATTAAAAAATTCATTTGTTAAATGTAAATTATTCACAATAACTGATGAACTTTTCGCCTAATTCTAGAGGTATTGTGTGTTGATTGGCGGAGTTCAACACCGCGCTTTGTCTTGTTCCCTGACCCCACAACCTACTTATACCCTTGTGCGACGACTGGCTTCCATGTATTTAACTAATTTAAAATTTATAAGACATGTCCTTTTACATAATACGTCATCTTGTATTAGATTCTTCTTGTTTGTCTCAATACAGTGAAACACGCATCGGAATAAAATTATAGGAATACGAGTAGAATGTAGAGGTTGAACTTATTTGATGTAATAATAATCTATGACAGTTTTGCTACATTTTAGACTAATATAAGAATTATTAGTATAATTGAACAGTAAAGGTTTCGATTCCCAATAGATATATTAATTTTTCTAAACAAAATGTCTATGTCTTATCAAAATATAGAATAGCCAATAATTTACAATAAATTTTGTATAAAATATTTAACATTAAAGAATATTAATAAAAAAATATATAAACCTTTAACGCCTTCTACATTAAAAAAGTAAAAAAAAACAACAAATACACTTACCGATGATCTCTCCTTCTTCTTGTTCTCGTTGCCGTCCTGTCTGTCTGTGTCAGAGGCGCCTTCGACTAAGGACATTTTGTTAGTGAGATGCGCGCGCGCTGCTCCCAAGTATACCACCGAGTGCTCAGCCAACCGAAACACGATGGGTAAAACTAGTGGAGGGGTCGTTTATACTTGTTTTGTTTAATTGATTTAATTATAAAAGACTTAATTCTTTTAATTAATTTAATTAATTGATTTAATTCTTTTTTCTTTAATTCTTTTTTTTTAATTCTTAATTGATTTAATTCTTTTTTTTTAATTCTGTAAAGAGGTCATGGTGGTGTAGTGGATGAATGCGAAGGTTTTAGGTGTGATCACCATTTGGGAAACGAATCTTTTTCATTTCCTCGCTGTAGTAACAAGGAAAAGGGCGGCGCGGTTCACTATAGACTATTATTTTTTAGCACACTTTATGCCTTATATACAACATCCAGAGGAACCTGGTGTTAAGACCCTCTCTGTTCCCCATATACCGGTCAATTTTCATCGCGACATCGCGTGTTGAGTGGCAGAACTCAACACTGCGCTTTGTATTGTCACTAGAGCGAGATATTCAGAATTATTACATCCCCCGAGAGGAAATAGAACACAGAATAATGCCCCCTAATGTTGTAAGTAACTAATTTGCTGTTCAAACCCCTACTGCAAAATGAGAACAAAACAAAAACAAACAATAAAATGAGTCGACTCCACAGATATCCGAATAGGATTTTTTTATTACAGGAACTGTTGTCATCTTTATGTAGTTTATGTGCCGACACGAGACATCAATGTGTGCCGCATTGTTATATGACAGGCGATACGTTATTTATTTACTATAGGAGACGTAAATTTTGATTGACTTAGTTTTTTTTATTTGCGGAGTTAAGTACCGCCATCTACTGGTAATTCAGAAATTAATAAACGATGAACTTAATACTACCTATATAATATATAGTTAAATGATAATTAAGATGAGGTTGTCGGGGTGCAGCAGCACAGCGAACGTCTTACTGTAAAAGCGGTGATTGTGGGTTGTGTTTCCACTTGGGGAATATATTAATTATGAATTAAGAATTTATAGGAAGGTAACGGAGTGTCCTAACACTTGGTTCCCTCTACCTACCATGCTGTTGCGCTACCTTGGCCTAGATAATCATTGTTAATCGATTAATCGATTATCAAGTTACAGATTCGATATTATTTATTTATTTATTTTTTGTATAGTAATTGACCATGGATGTGAAGCTGTAGGTACAAACTAGTAACATATTATACTTAAATTACGCCTCAAAGACGTCATATTTATTTATTTATATATACATATTCCATAATTTTTATTATCTATGAAGATACAAATTTATTTTAGGGTCCCTTATCTGATTCGCTTTGGTGACGTTCACGATAATAGATACTATATCGCGAGATTATTTTTACAATTATTTTTGTATATTGTATTATGCTTTCGTCACCTGTCATATTCAAATTCAATGCCGTTTAAAAAAGTGGTTCTTGCAAAGTGATTTCCGTTCAAATGATATTCTTGAAAAACTAACTGAATTAAGGACTGTAGAAACTGAACTGAAGTTTTTTTTTTCTTGTTTTGGGTGAGGGCTATGGCGGATAGATACAAAATATCGCCGTTCATGAAACAGGTAACTTGTACTTAGTATTTTCATAAGAAAATTCCCTTGGAATTGTGTTGTGGAATTGTGTTTCACATTAGGTACTTTTCAGAGGCAAAAATGAAGAAGCAGCTTAATGCTTCTTTCCGCATAGATTACAAAGCAGAGCGATCCTAGTGTTAAGACTTAAAACATTTCGTTTCACACTTTCCGCCGAAGAGAGTGGGACATTACGTGGTGGGTGACGAAACTCAATTACGCGCCAAGTCTTGTTTCCAGGCCTCAATTTAATTTCTCCAGAATTCGGCGGAAAGTGGGAGACAAAGTGTCTTAACAGTAGGTTCCCTCTGCCTACCCTGCTGTGTGTGGGATACAGTGTGAAACTGATTTAATTTACATTTTTTAAAAAACATAATTTACAGTGTTTCGTTACAACTGCTGTGGGATTGAATACCATAGGCTTCGGATGCAGCGTGGGCTACCCGGCCATCTTACTGCCGCAGTTGAAAGATGTACACTCACAGATACCACTGTCGAAAGAAGCTGAGTCGTGGATAGGTGAGGAATATCATATATATGCTATAAGTACCTTCTAGTATTAATATTCTTATATTAACAATATCTGAATTATTATTATTTACAGCGGCGATGCCCGCCTTGAGTATGGTAATCGGGAATATCATCACGCTTTTCATCATGGACCGGCTGGGACGGAAAATGACGCACTACACCCTCACTATCATTGCTCTCGTCAGCTGGTACATCACTATTTTTGCTACTAGTGTGTGGGTATGAATAAATATATGAGATGATTATAAGTGGTGCAGATTGCAGGCACAAATCGTATTAATTACGTAATAGAAATTTAAAGTGAATAATAAAAATTGGAAATAATAACGGAATTATTTATCACTAAGCTCTCTCTCTCAATTAAATGATAATTGAAGTATTGCGCCACGCATACTATTAAGTAAAAATACTACTACGTTACTAGTTGTGTTTTAGCTACATATATTATTATAATTGTTAATATGTTGTTTTCTGAGTTATCTTTTTTTAAAATAACACATTTTCTAAAAAATATCATTTCGATTTTATCCCCGAATCAAATTTGCTATGGAAATAACCCTAGGAGTATAATACTAATTTCTAAACCATCTTTGTTTTTTGCTAATTTAAAGTAAAATGTTTGAGCACTTGGTTATTTTTGACTTTCCATCAAGGTGTTAAGTATGATGATACGTAAGAATATTTTTATTACAATTGGATCTAGGACAATTTAGTTAGTTTTTACTGGTTAACGTTATTTATAAGGACTTTATTCAATTCTATGAAACGATTTCTTAATTAAATATTTCCTTTGATTGACAGGCTTTGGTCATAGCGAGAACCTTTGTGGGAATAACTGGCGGTATACTCATAACGCTACGATCAGTTCTCATCGGAGAGTATACGAGTCCCAAAAACCGTGGAGCTTTCCTCACCACTGTCTCTCTAACACAGACGTTTGGAATATTCTTTTCTCATTTACTTGGCTCACTATTCAGCTGGCAGAAGACTGCATTGATTTGTGCATTTTTCCCTTTTGTAAGCCTCGTTATGATCATGTATACACCAGAATCTCCAAGCTGGCTGGTGTCCAAAGGCAGATACGATGAATGCAGGGAAGTCTTCCGATGGCTGAGAGGTACACGCGAAGATGATGAGCTAGAAGACATGATTGAAGCGCGAATTGCATTTGATCAAGCTGCTATTAAAGAAAGCAAAGATAACAATATTTGCAGAAAACTGATAAGGATTATAAGGAAAAAAGAATTTTACAAACCCATCATAATTATGATCAACGGTAATATGCTTATGCAATTTTCTGGCGGGACCACGATGGCTGCTTTTTCTACTGTCATCATCAGCCTGTTGATGGGACCAAGCGCGAACGCTCACTTTTGGATGGTGATCTTAGATAGTCAGAGGATAATTTGTAATGCTTTCGCAGTGTTCGTGATAAATAGAACTAAACGTCGAGTTATGTTACTTTCGACAGGAATACTGTCGATTGCTAGTCACGCTGGTATAGCAGTTTACGTATATTGTAAGATAAATGGTTGGAACTACGATGCTCTTTGGCTGCCAGTACTGTTGATCAATTTACAATACTTTGCTGTAGCGACTGGGACTGTACCAGTGCCCCAAGTCATAGGAGGCGAGGTATTCCCCTTACAATACAGAACGATTGGTGGTTTTATTAGTTTGACCACTGGATGTGGAGTAATGTTCGTGACTTTGAAGACGTTTCCTCAACTAATAGATAGTACTGGACTACACGGTACATATATAGTCTATAGTTCAATTTTAGTGCTAAACTTAATAATAATGCTAGCATTGTTACCAGAAACTAAAGGCAAAACACTCCAGCAGATAGAAGATGAATTTAGAGGTGTGAGATTAAGATTAGACAATTTAGAAGAAAAACATTCGTTAAAGTCAAATTCAATAAATAATTATGAAAGGAAGATGTCAAATCGAAGATCTAGTAGTCCTACTGTACCATAATGTATATAACATTGTGTTTTTTAAAATGTTTTTAAACACTTTTAACAAATATAAAATATCTACATTTATTCATTTTATTTCAGCAAAGACTTATTGAAAAAGAAAATCCTTGGATTTAAAAAAAAGAGAAAAACGATATGCACACGCGGCACATTTTCTTCAGTTAAACTTTGTCTACCAAATAAAATAAAAAAATAAATCAGCTTCACCCTGTATCTCGCACAGATCAGGGTAGGTAGAGGGAACCTAGTGTTAAGACACTGCGTTTCCCACTTTCTGCCAAATTCTGGAGGCATTGCGTGTTGAGTGACAGAACTCAACGCCGCGCTTTGCCTTGCCAGAGTGAAAAAATGAAAATTTAAATTTCAATAAATATTTCATCTCCTCGAGTGGGGATTGAAATCACAACCAGTCGGTTTTACAGTCACACTTTGTGCCCCTGCACCAAACCCTCCCTCGACAAAGTTGGTCAGATCAGAACGCTTGGATGCTTTCCAAGAGGCACGGGTTCAAATCCCACTACATCATTACATTCAATTCTTTATAAGTTGTCTCAATTTTTTTTTCTTTCCGCGTTAGTGTGAAATAACACTGTAAAAATGTAAAAAAACTAATCTAGTTTTTTTTTCACAATATTATGTAATTAACTGATAATTCGATATCAGGAGATTAGGCGTTTATATAAATAATAAAAAATAATTCATTCTGAAACGGAGGGAGGTGTGATGAAGATTCATTATCTAAGTGTTAGTTAATTAATGTTCAAATATGTGTGTGAAATGGACACCGTTTTATCGACAGGTAAACTTTAAATAATTTTAAAAAGGTTTTTTGTATTACACCCGTACCCCGAACGTGCAAATTAAATGTTACATCAGAATTTGACAAATTAACAAATATTTATTATTTACGCTTAAGCTTGTGTATCTATAAGCTGTATCACTGTAATGTTTAATCTAAATCCGTTCAGTAATTTTTGCGTGAAAGTGAAATAAACATCCATCCTGGCGAACTTTCACATTTATAATATTACTTTACGACTACTAATTGAGCAAAAATATTATATTATTTTTTAATTTTAAGCGCTGCCCAATTTATGATTAGAAACCAAATTATATTTACATAGATATATTATATGTGAATATTTTTTTTATAAGAATTTATGACTAGGTATGTATATAGTTCTAAATTCTTAAAAATTACACTTGTTCAAAACAAATTTTAAAGTTAACTTAATAATTAAATTTTAAATTTCAATTTAAGCATTAGAAATACATACTTATCTTAATCTTTATTTATCATAAACACAGGGATGCATAATCTTCTTTTATTTGTACACAAATGCGCAGATGTCTATTTTTTGTCACAAATATTTTGCTATAGCGTAAAATATTTCTAACAAAAAAAATATTGTAATCATTATCTGACTTATTTAAGATATTATCAAATCATCGAGCAATATTTCAAATATTATCAAATCCTTGAACTAATTATTATTAGCTAAAAGGAAGTCCGTATTAGTTTATTTAGCACTTGACTTATATAATGGGAGCAGAAAATCTTCTTTAACTTTTACTTCACACAACTTACATTTTAGAATAGATCTTTAGTTTCGTATCTTGCAGAGCGGTCATCTAGTTCCTTGCAGATATTATTCATCTCGGTAATTTTGTTTCTCCGGCATCGTTGTTGAATTTCAAATAAGTAAATGCAATACCTTATGCAATTCATTAGACATTACATAAGGGAACTTAAGCCAAAAGATGGACAAGCCATCTGCATGTACCTATATCATTATTATCATTTCATCTCTGATATCAAGAAAAGCGTCTGAGCAGGCAATGTCACGAACGGTGGGCCTTAACACTAGTTTCCCTTTACCTATCCTAACATATGGGGGAATATACATTAACAGACACATTAACTGTAAAAAGCTATAGGAAATTGATAACCAAAGAAAATACCTAATAAATGATATTTTCTTACATTTCAGTGCTTCGTCACAGCGGCAGTAGGACTAAATATCATCAGTTTTGGATGCAGCGTGGGCTTCCCCGCCATTCTACTGCCACAATTAAAAGAGAAAGATTCTGTAATACCATTGACAAAAGAAAGTGAATCATGGATAGGTAAGATTGTTAAAAAAATGATAAGAAATGAATTGTGCCTAATTTTATTCACAAATTACAGTTGGATAATATATAGATATTAATATTATAAAGCTAAAGAGTTAGTTTGCTTGAATATTAAACGTTCCCAAGAACTATTGGTTCGATTTAAAAAAATGTTTCGATGAAACATTAATAATGTCTTATGTACTTTATTTTTAATACATAATTTAATTTAATGTATAATAAAAATTATACAATCAATTAGAAGTGATTTACATAAATGGTAATGTGGCATTATCGTTTATGAATCAAAAGATTAAAAAAAATACCTATTTAGTTTTTTTTAAAGATATGAACTGAATAAATGACAACTAAAATATTGATATTTTCATATATTCTAGCTCTCTATCTAGTTGTTAATAATTGGCAATGAGTTTATCTAATTTATATTATTAAATAATATTTTCTGAAATGGAATTTGAACCGACTATCATCTGATACAATGACGTAACACAGTCCATATAATTAATTTGAATGATCTCCATAGAAAATCATTAGTTATGGAATAAGTATAAAAGTCGTTTTTTTTTTATTTGTCTCTACCATACTTTACTTAGAGCCCGTTACCAGATCCCTCAACATCAAGGAGGCCCGAAATAGTCAATGTAATAAATATTCCCTAAATTCCACGTGTCCAAAAGATTAACAAAACAGTTTATTTGTCTATAAATATAAAAGTACTGTATTTCGATTATTTTTTGTGTTTGTCTGAACATTCAGACAAAAATACTAGTAACCAGATTTATATATTAAATATTATATAAAAAATCTTTACAGCGGCCATGCCTGCCTTGAGCATGCTTCTCGGCACTCTACTAAATTTGCCCATCATGGATCGCTTTGGACGGAAGACAACGCATTATACTCTTACAATATTTGGCCTTGTTAGCTGGTACACCGTTATTTTAGCAACTAGTGTTAAGGTTTGTAAATTGCTATTTTGTGTTTTGTTAGAAAAGCAGAGCATTGCGTGTTGAGTGGCGGAACTCAACGCCGCGCTTTGCTTCGACACCAGAGCGAAGAAATGAAAATATAAATTTAAATAAATATTTCATTTCCCCCAGTTGGGTCCAGTCCACCAGTCGATTTTACAGTCACGCTTTGTGCCCCTGCGCCACGACTATCTGTTTATCTAACTATAATCCTTTTTTATATCTTTTATAGGCGTTGATCATTGGGAGATTACTTGCTGGTATTTCTGCTGGTATGCTGTTAACATTGCGATCAGTCCTCATAGGAGAGTACACGAGTCCAAAAAATCGTGGAGCCTTCCTCACTACTGTATCTCTAACTCAAGGTTTTGGCATATTCTTCGTCCATCTCATAGGATCTTTGCTCAACTGGCAAAAAACTGCCTTAATTTGCGTGTTCTTTTCATTTATAAGTCTGGTCATGATCATATTCACCCCGGAATCGCCAAGTTGGTTAGTGTCCAAAGGTAGATATGATGAATGCAAGCAAGTCTTCCGATGGTTGAGAGGAAATGAGGAAGAAGAAGAGCTCAAAGAAATGATTGACGCTAGAATTGCTTACGAACAAGCTGTTACAAATGAAAAGAAAGATACCAATATATTTAAGAAGCTAAGCACGGTCATACATAAAAGAGAATTCTACAAACCCATATTAATTATGATATTTAGCTTGAATATGTTGCAGTTCTCGGGTGGGACAACGATGGCGTCGTTCTCAACAGTTATTCTTGGGCTACTTATGGGGCCAAAAGCAAATGTTCACTTTTGGATGGTGTTCTTAGACACACAAAGAATAGTCTTTAACACGTGCGCAGTTTACGTGATCAACAAGACAAGACGACGAATGATGGTACTTACTACTGGCATCTTGTCAGTTGTCATGCATTTTGCCATTGCGATATACGTTTACGCCAGAATAAATGGGTGGGAGTACGACTCTATATGGTTACCAGCTTTGTTGATCAATTTGCAATATTTTGCTGTAGCTGTGGGCACTGTTCCAATGCCTCAAGTTTTAGGAGGCGAGGTGTTTCCCTTAGAGTATAGGAGTACTGGAGGATTCATCAGCATGACCACGGGAAATAGTGTTATGTTCATTGCTCTCATGACATGTCCTCAATTGATAGACAAAACAGGTCTACAGGGCACATACGTAGTTTACGGATCGATAATATTAATTAACTTAATTTTAGTAATGGTAATGTTACCAGAAACGAAAGATAAGACTCTTCAGCAAATAGAAGATGAGTTCAGAGGAAGACCTTTAAAGTTAGAAGAATTAGAAGAGAAACAATCCTTACAATTTAATCCTATAGCAAAATATAGACGGAATATATCGCAGAAAAGTTTTGGTAGTTCGATAGCACTGTGATATTTTATATAGATAGTAATAAATATTAATGAATGTATTTAAAAGCTTAAGCGTCTAAGCCCGTGGCTTTACTTGCGTGGCTAAATAGATACAATTAAGGATTTTATATGGCACATGGCCCATTCATTCTTCATGTGGGAGAAAACTCTGAACGCAGGTAAAGTGACTATACACAAGAATAAGGAAATAGCTTATTGTAGCCTTACTGGTTAAACGGATAACAGTGGGTCTTGAGATTACACCGGTCAATCAAATAATCTCTTCTACTTTATGATATTAGTGTTTATATGTTAATGTACACTAAGAGACACTTAAATGTAACTGATAATTATAATATGAGGAGGGTGTAAAGAGAAAGATATAACCTAGTTTCTAAGGTCTGTAACATAATAAAGCTTTTAACTTTTATACTTAACTTTAATTATTAGGTATGCTTATTTACTTATGACTCTCAAATAAAATTATTTTTAAGAAATCTTTAGATTTTTTTATTATCTTACTTTTTGGTATGCTGTTCTATTTTTTGTCAACCTCAGTGGTCTTAACATCTCTGATATTTTTCTCTTTGATATTCAAAATACAGAGAAATACACCAAAGTGTCATAATAAAAACCAAATATTTTCTTCGTTTGAATATTTGAATGCTATAAAATTATAATTATCTATCTAGGTGGCGTTAGAAAAGTTGATTACCGAAAACTACACTTTTATAATCATAATTAATATATAATACGTGGTCGTGGCGAAGTAAGACAGTAGTGATTGTGGAGTTTATGAGGATCAGCTCCACAATCAACTCCTCAAATGAGGATTTGAGGTAATGGGAGGGATTATAATAATTAAATTATTTTCGTTTTCCCGCTTGGGTAGACAAGATGCGGTATTGAGTTCCACCATTCAACACGCAACGGGAGACAGTGTCTTAACACTATATCTTATATTTATTTTGCAATAATCATAAAAATAACCAAAACAAACTACATTTTATATCAAAACTTAAATGAATAAAGAATTAATCTACTACAATTTTTTTCTAACCTCAATGAAAACGCAGTGTTATGTATCGAGACTGATACCTAATTCGATATCTGATTTGATTAGGCGTTGATATAAATAATAAAAAATAATTCATACTTAAATTGTCACTGAAACAAGTGCGATGAAGATTAATTANAGTAATAAATATTAATGAATGTATTTAAAAGCTTAAGCGTCTAAGCCCGTGGCTTTACTTGCGTGGCTAAATAGATACAATTAAGCATCATATATGGCACATGGTTGAAGGAAACTCTGACCGCAGGTGAAGTGACAGTTCACAAGAATAAGGAAATAGCTTATTGTGTCCTTACTGGTTAACTGGACAACTTAAAAAAATCTGTTTAAAGCAGTGGATCTTGAGATTACAGCGTTCTACCAAATCATCTCTTCTACTTTATGATGTTAGTGTATATATGTTAATGCACACTAAGAGTAAGAGACACTTAAATGTAAGGTAACTGATAATTATAATATGAGGAGGGTGATAAGAGAAAGTTATAACCTGGAAGGTCTGTAACATAATAAAGCTTTTAACTTTTATACTTAACTATAATTATTAGGTATGCTTATTTACTTATGACTCTCAAATAAAATTATTTTTAAGAAATCTTTAGATTTTTTTATTATCTTACTTTTTGGTATGCTGTTCTAGTTTTTGTCAACCTCAGTGGTCTTAACATCTCTGATATTTTTCTCTTTGATATTTGAAATACAGAGAAATACACCAAAGTGTCAAAAATGAAAACAAAATATTTTGTTCGTTTGGATATTTGAATGCTATAAAATTATAATTATATAGGTGACGTGAGAAAAGTTGATTACCGAAAACTACACTTTTATAATAATAACTAATATATAATACGTCGTCGTGGCGAAGTAAGACAATGGTGATGGTGGAGTTGATACTCATTCATTGAACACGCAATGGGAGACAGTGTCTTAACACTATATCTTTTAGTTCACCTGCATCGTAACGCTACTTAATTTAATACGTGCAATAATCATAAAAATAACCAAAACAAATTACATTTTATATCAAAACTTAAATAAATAAAGAATTAATTAATCTGCTACTATTTTTTTTCTAACCTCAATGAAAACGCAGTATTATGTATCTAGACTGATACCTAATTCGATATCTGATTTGGCGTTGATATAAATAATAAAAAATAATTCATACTTAAATTGTCACTGAAACAAGTGCGATGAAGATTAATTATCTTAGTGTTAGCTATTAAAAACTTAAATATGTGTATCAAATGGACACCCTTTTATCGACAGGTAAGTGTCTAAGAAGTATTACGATACTCCGGTCCCTTTGCGTTATCTAGACTTCTGTCGAATTCTCAAAGCATTACGTGTTGAGTGGCGGAACACAACGCCGCGTTTGGCTCGTCACTAGAGCGGAAAAAAGAAAATATTATTTTTTTCATTTCCCTGAATCAAAATCGAACACACACCACCATGATGGCCTCATATCTACCTTGTTTCAACTTATGTTGACTTAATAATTACATTTTCAATTTCAATTTTACATAACATACTTACTAATCTAAATGCTAAAATTTCAATTCAATTTTTTTAGTGATGATCAAGAAAACAGATTATGTTTTAACCGATTACTGTAAGATAAGAAGGTTGTTGCACCTCCACGCGATCTCTGGATAATGGTATGACAGACGAAGAGACGGTCAAAACAAAAACAAAGTGATCCCATAAAGGTTCCGTTTTTTCCATTTGAGACGGAGCCCTAAAAAACTTTTATGAAATAATTATCCGGGCAGATGGTAATATTTTTTTACATTTCAGTGCTTCGTTACAGCGGCAGTAGGTCTAAATATCATCAGTTTTGGATGCAGCGTGGGTTTTCCCGCCATCCTGCTGCCACAACTGAAACAGAAAAATTCAATAATACCATTGACAAAAGAAAGTGAATCATGGATAGGTAAGAATGTTTAAAGAAATGGGTTAAACGTTCAATAAGGATAGCAGATACGTTTAAGATTTTCACAAAATAGATTTTCATATTTATATTGTACTCTATCTGGTTGTTGCTAATTACCAAAGAGTTCTAATTCATAATATTCAAAATATTTTTCGAAATGGAATTTGAACCGATAATCATCTGATACAATCGGTAAAGTTCGAATTGCGTACAATGTGTATGACAATTGTTATAGATATGGGCATCGCAATAGAAAAATCTTTATTTATATTAGCAGTGTTTACTACACTTTATCTAAAGCGCGTAACAACGTCCCCCAACTTCTTTAAGTTGCTACAATCTATACTAATATAATAAAGCGGAAGAGTTTGTTTGTTTGTTTGTTTGTTTGTTTGAACGCTAAGATCTCTGGATCTACTGGATCGATTTACTTTGTTTTTGTTTTGTATGAAAGCTGCAT
>JAKRZM010000225.1:48744-70745 GCA_036379175.1 Heliconius cydno galanthus
CAGGCGTTGATAATTGGAAGATTATTTGCGGGTATTTCTGCTGGTATGCTGGTAACATTGCGATCAGTTCTCATAGGAGAGTGCACGAGCCCTAAAAATCGTGGAGCCTTCCTCACTACTGTATCTCTATCTCAAGGTTTTGGCGTATTCTTCGTCCATCTCCTAGGATCTTTGCTCAACTGGCAGAAAACTGCCTTAATTAGCGTTTTCTTTTCATTTATAAGTCTGATTATGATAATTTTTACCCCAGAATCGCCAAGTTGGTTGGTATCTAAGGGTAGATATGACGAATGCAAACAAGTGTTTCGATGGTTGAGAGGCAATGAGGAAGAACAAGAACTTAAAGAAATCATTGAAGCTAGAATTGCTTACGAACAAGCCGTTATCAAGGAACAGAAAGATATCAATATATTTAACAAGCTAAGCACGGTCATACATAAAAGAGAATTCTACAAACCCATATTAATAATGATACATAGCTTGATTATGTTACAGTTCTCTGGTGGGACAACGATAGCGTCGTTCTCAACAGTAATTCTCGGGTTACTTATGGGACCAAAAGCAAATGTTCACTTTTGGATGGTGTTCTTGGACACACAAAGAATTATCTCTAACATGTGTGCAGTATACGTGATCAATAAGACGAGGCGACGAATGATGGTACTTACTACTGGCATCTTGTCAGTTGTCATGCATTTTGCCATTGCGATATATGTTTACGCCAGAATAAATGGATGGGAGTACGACTCTATATGGTTACCGGCTTTGTTGATCAATATGCAGTTTTTTGCTGTAGCTGTGGGCACTGTTCCAATGCCTCAGGTTTTAGGAGGCGAGGTGTTTCCCTTAGAGTATAGAAGTACTGGAGGATTCATCAGCATGACCACAGGGAATGGTGTTATGTTCATTGTTCTTATGACATTTCCTCAACTGATAGACAAAGCAGGCCTGCATGGCACATACGTAGTTTACGGATCAATAATATTAATTAACCTAATTATAGTAATGACAATGTTGCCAGAAACAAAAGATAAAACTCTTCAGCAAATAGAAGATGAGTTCAGAGGAAGACCTATAAAATTAGAAGAATTAGAATTGACACAATCATTACAATTTAATCCTGTAGCGAAATATAAACGAAAAATATCGGAGATAAGCTTTGGTAGCTCGATAGCACTGTGATATTTAATATACCACATTTTAATAAGTGTTTAGAGATATATGATGTGGCCTCCCTCGGTGAGAGAGAAATGATTGTTACATCAACATTCGATAGAATGTTCTGAAAAAAAAGGCAGCTCGCGTCGGTTTCTGAGGCTCATAATATATTTTTGATCAGTTCAAGTTCTACAACTCACAGGAGAGCGAGACTTAAATTTCTTTGAGACTGTTCGAGTTGGACTTTGGAACTTTGGAAGGCAGTTCTCTTACTTTGAAAAATTATAAATTGCTTTACGAGATTCTCATGAGATGTTCCATGTTTCACCACCTGCTTTGCAACACTGGCAGAGAATTTGATAGAATATCGAGTATCAAAGTTTTCAGTCCGTGGTTAAAGAGCATGAGTGTTCTCATACGTTCTCATCGTTTGCTTTGAGCACGCTTATACCCGATAAAACTTCAGTAGGACGCTCGTATCAAGCATGCTAAAAAACATACCATTTACTGAGCATGTGTAACTATAGCTTAAGTTCGAAATGAATATGCTCATTGTTAGCATTGCTTTGACACACATGCTACTATGTAGTAATGCTCAATAATAGCACGCTTTCATGCCAGTACTGAGCATATATGTAACTGGCTTTAATTTCGACACTGAGTGTGTTTGATAATTTCTGTAATATAGAAAATAATGGATGGATGAGAGGTACTAGTGTTTGTAGTGACATTGAAAAACAGTTTTCCTTTGATATCTAAAGAAATAAGATAAGTGAGACACTAAAATGTCTGCAATAAAAACAAAATGAGAAGATTTTAAGTAGGTACTTTATTACTGTAAGTTAAAGATAAAAAATAATATTAAATTATAATCGGTATATCTAATAATATAAGAAAAATCTACTGATTTAAGGATACATTGAAGATTGAGTTGAACAGAGAGAGAGTTAATAATTAATTTCGTTTCTTTGGCTATCCTCATAGCCAGAGCGCTACGTTAAATTGCTCCAATTAAGAACAACGATATCTCGAAAACTGACCGACTGACTGGGAACGGAGTATCTTGACGAAAGGTTCTGTAGTTTTTGTATACTTGTGTGTGTGTGAATGCTAATAAAACACGTATTTTGCCCAATTAAACTTAGTAATAAAATAACTCATGAAGAACGTGTGTCTTATCTTTTATCTAATAAAAGAACATCCTTATAATAAAAAAATATGTAATAATGACATGCCGACATATTATAATTTCCTCCAAGACACTCACTGTTTAAGATAATCTAATCTGATTACAACCGTTTACGATGAGTACTACAGATTCTTATCATAATATCAACATAGGTAATATTTTGCAATTTTGTTAAAAACATTACTAAGTCTTTTAAATGATTTGTATTTTTGGTGAAACTTAGAAAAAAATGGTATTTTTAACATAACATACAGTACCTATCGTTACAAACATATATGTAGGTACATTGTACATATTATCTTTTGATTGACTTAGAAGCCTGTATCTTTTTTGGGCTCTAAGCACTGATATTAATTTCAGCTTTATACCTCCACGCGTTCCAATGAAAAAAGATCTTTATCGATAGACCAATAGACGATAAATTATCTTAGGCTTTTTTGTGGAGTAAGGAACATTAAAATAAATAAGAAAACGATACTTATAAAATACTCAAGCACTTGCCTAGGCTGATGCATCCAGAAGCGACAAAGTGACACGTTATTATATGGCCACATTGTTGAGGGTAATATGCAAAAATAAGCGCTCTGGTGTCGAGGCAAATTGCAGCGTTCTCCAGAATTCGGCGGAAAGTGGGGAACGGAGTGTCTTAATAAGAGGTTCTCTCTGCCTACCCTGCCGTATGCGGGATACCTACAGCGTGAAGCCGAGTTAATTTTAGGAAGTGGTGGAGCAGCGGCATAGCAACTCATTGTAAACGCGGTCGTGGGTACGATTCCCACTAAATTAATATAATTATTTTAGTATTATTACCAGTAGGTTATCACACGCCATATCTTCAAAATTGGGGGGTGCGTAGGGAAAGTAGAGTTTTAAAGAAATTTCCGTCGGCATATCGTGCTATATGCGGGATGTTAATACTTTTTTACATTCACGCTATACGTGAAATAGTACGTAAATTTAATATTTTTCAAGGTTATCTTTATCTTGCTCACTTGTTAATACTATATTAGCATATCCAGATTAAGTCTTACATCTAAATTTGAGATATCAACAACATCTAAGAACTACTAATTTAAATATTAATATTACAGAAGTGTGAAGTATGTAAACATGTGAGTGAAACTTCAACATGTAAAATATGCTATTTTATATATTTTTTTCCTTTTTCTGTGTTCTATGCATTAATTTTCAAAATATGCTTTTTCTATAACAAAATTTAAAGGACTCTTGTAAGATCACTTGCTTGTCTGGCTGCCCGTATTTAAATAAATATCACAAAAAAATATATATATTTTTCATTAAAATTTAAATAAATGAAGAACTAATGTACCTAGTTTTCTTTTTTCAAAATATAGTTGAGAAGAGATAGTGTTCGGTAACTAGCTACTGATAATTTTATATCAAGAGATTAGCTGTTGATATAAACAAAAAAAATAATCCATTCTTAAACTGTCACTGAGGGAAGTGCGATGAAAGTCTAAGGAATTTGTTATTAGTAAAATTAATCATCATGTGCATCAGAGTAACACCGTTTTATCGACAGGTTAGTGGTTAATTTTTTAATGCGCTTTTATAGATTTTAGATGATGAAAAAGCAGAACCCTTATAGGATAATTTTGTTGTCCGTCTTTCCGTCTGCCAAGACACTCTAAAACGAATGGAGATATCAAACTAAAATTAATAATTATCAAATTATTATGAAATTCAGTAATCAGTGAGAACTTACAATACAAATAACCAATGGCGTAGCTAGTGTATTTGCTGCCCGGTGCGGCTTAGGAGATTTGATGCCCTTTAAAATGGTCTAAGGTCTACAAAAGAACAAAGTGATCGTCGACTTTGATGAGTTCTAAAAAAAAAACGTGATCGTCGACGTTCATGAGTTCTAAAAAAAAAACGTGATCGTCGACTTTGATGCCCCTTTCCTATTGATGCCCGGTGCGACCGCACCGCTCGCACCCCCCTAGCTACGCCACTGCAAATAACAGAGAAAAAATCTAAATATAGAAAGTTTTATGTGTAGTACAGAAAAAACACCATTACAAACTTATATTTATAGTTAATTTCATAAATAATGAATCTAGAATCATGAAATTGGTACGGCCCTCGTTGGGTGACCAGATTTTTTTTTATAGTTTCTCGCTGTGTCCCGCTTATAGCAAGGTAGGCATAGGAATATAGAAAATAGGGGACTTAATATTAGAAAACTCGGTGAAAAGCATTATGATTACATCATTATATTTAAATCATGTATGTGGATTTAGATTTTTTTTGTTAAAATGTTAAATATTCAAAAAATCCTGAATCCCCTGTTATACATTGAAAGCAGCGTGTACTTATTGTTATAATAATTTAGTACAATAATAATTAAATTATTTTGATTAACAAATTATCACGACGCAAAAATCAAATTTTAATTTCTAATGCTGACGCATTCGTAATTTTAGATAGGTAATATTTTTTTTCCTGGTACATACAATAAATAACTTTTTTAAAATAAAAATATTAGGTCTATTTAAAATTACATTTAATTATATACATTTAATAATTAATATGTATATAATATATTTAAATATATACCTACCAAACCAAAGCATAACATTTTTGCGTGCTCCAGATGAGCGATGGGCAGATAGACAGGCGGAAAACAAATTACCAAATTAAAAATACCAGAACTAATCAAATCAGCTTCACACTTTATCCCGCACACAGCAGGGTAGGTAGAGGAAACCTAGTGTTAAGATACTCCCTTCCCCACTTTCTGCCGAAATCTGGATGTATTGCGTGTTGAGTGGCAGAACTCAACGCCGCTCTTTGTCTCGATACCAGAGCGAAGAAATGACAATATAAATGTATAATAAATATTTCACTTCCTCGAGTGGGGATCGAACCCACAACCATCGCGTCACAGAATACCAGAACTAAAATCTAAATAGGTAATTATATTCTTATATTATTATATATAAGGGATATATTATTTATAAGGGATTTTTGCGCATTCTGTCATGGCTATCGGCCTGAGAAGTTTAGTGTGGTGAAAAGTGAAAAGCGGGGTGCCTTGACACTTAGTTTTGTCTGCCTTAGATTACTAGATAGTTTTTACTTTAAAAAATAAACAAATTAACGAGCAAATGCACATGTGTCTAATTTTTGTTATAAATATATTCGGCTTAGCTATATCTTTATCTGAATACCTTTAGCTCCAGCAATATATCAAATCCTTGAACAATTATTATAAAAAAATAATCATAAATCATATTTTATTATGGAATTCGTTATTTACTTTATACCCGGTCGGTATTTACAATACCTTTAAATAAATTTGACGCAATTGATATGGGATTGAAGTGACGTACTTATGTGGGTAGATGTTTACGTATATAAAAATTTGTTTTTTTTGATTTGGTAAGAAAATTCTGCGTTATGTTCCGCTGATTACGCAACATGCATGTTTCGGTAAATGCGAAGGCTATGTTAGATTCCCATTTGGGGGCATATCTTATTTTCATTCCCTCGATCTTCTAAACAAGAAGAAGTAAGGCGTTGAATTACGCCACTCAGCACCCAATGTCTCAAAAATTTGTTAGAAAGTGGGGACGGAGTGTTATAGCACCAGGTTTCTTATTCCTACCCTGCCATATACGGAATAACCAAATAAAAATCAATGAATAACCGGATAAGAAAGATCATTTAAATTAAATGATAGGTAATTTGTTACATTTCAGTGCTTCGTCACAGCGGCAGTAGGACTAAATATCATCAGTTTTGGATGCAGCGTGGGCTTCCCCGCCATTCTGTTGCCACAACTAAAAGAGAAAAATTCTATAATACCATTGACAAAAGAAAGTGAATCATGGATAGGTAAAAAAGCTAAAAAATATTACCTCCCACTCGTATTAATACTGCCTAGTGGTATTGACAACTTAATATTTGTTTATATTTTTTTATATAATTTTGATAAACTAAGAAAGAATTGTTTAAGTACTTAAGTAGTATAAGTATTCCTAAAATCAGCCAAGTCAGTTTTGTGACAAAAGAGGGTTATTAAAGAAAATGTTATAATAATTATTATATTAGATGTAAATTTATATGTATACCTTTATAGCGGCTATGCCTGCCCTGAGCATGCTTCTCGGCACTCTACTAAATTTATCCATCATGGACCGCTTTGGACGGAAGACAACACATTATACTCTTACAATATTTGCCCTTGCCAGCTGGTACATCGTCACGCTGGCGACAAGTGTTGAGGTATTTGTTTAATTCTTTTTCAATTTAGATAAACAATTTTTACTGGTCTGGTATATTATTATATACGCTATCGACCTAAGCCTAACTAATAATACTGAGAAAACCAACAATAACCATTGTCTTATCGAATCAAATAGATGTACCTACTTAGTATGTATCAATACTTCAGTTAGTAGTTTTGAATTTAACGTTTTCTTTATTTTCTTTTCCAGGCTTTACTCATTGGGAGATTATTTGTCGGAATCTCAGCTGGTATGCTGTTAACTTTGCGATCAGTCCTTATAGGAGAGTACACGAGCCCCAAAAATCGTGGAGCCTTCCTCACTACTGTATCTTTAACTCAAGCTTTTGGAATATTCTTCGTCCATCTCTTAGGATCTTTGTTTAACTGGCAAAAGACTGCCTTTGTCTGTGTGTTCTTTCCATTTATTAGTCTTGTTATGATCATTTTTACTCCGGAATCGCCAAGTTGGCTGGTGTCCAAGGGTAGATATGATGAATGCAGGCAAGTCTTCCGATGGTTGAGAGGCAACGGAGAAGAAGAAGAGCTCAAAGAAATGATAGAAGCTAGAATTGCTTATGAACAAGCCGTTACCAAGGAACCGAAAGGTATCAATATTTTTAAGAAGCTAAGCGCGGTCATACATAAAGGAGAATTTTGCAAACCCATTTTAATAATGATATATAGCATGGTTATATTGCATTTCTCGGGTGGGACAACGATGGCGTCGTTCTCCACTGTTATTCTTGGGCTACTTATGGGACCAAAAGCAAACGTTCATTTTTGGATGGTATTCTTGGACACTCAAAGAATCATCTTTAACACGTGCGCAGTTTATGTGATCAATAAGACAAGACGACGAATGATGGTACTAACTACAGGCATCTTGTCAGTTGTCATGCATTTTGCCATTGCGATATATGTTTACGCCAGAATAAATGGATGGAAGTACGACTCTATATGGTTACCAGCTTTGTTGATTAATATGCAGTTTTTTGCTGTAGCTGTGGGCACTGTTCCAATGCCTCAGGTTTTAGGAGGCGAAGTGTTTCCCTTAGAGTATAGGAGTACTGGAGGATTCATCAGCATGACCACGGGAAATGGTGTTATGTTCATTGCTCTCATGACATGCCCTCAACTGATAGACAAAATAAGCCTACATGGTACATACGTAGTTTACGGATCGATAATATTAATTAACCTAATTTTAGTAATGACAATATTACCGGAAACGAAAGATAAGACTCTTCAGCAAATAGAGGATGAGTTCAGAGGGAGACCTTTGAAATTAGAAGAATTAGAAGTAAAACAATCGTTACAATTTAATCCTGTAGCGAAATATAAACGGAAGATGTCAGAGATGAGCTTTGGAAGTTCGGTAGCACTGTGATATTTTATTGATATTAAATATCGACAAATAATTTTAAAACTAGCTTATACTACGGTTCCGCTCGCGTGGCAAATGGCAATAGTAAAGGATTGTGGACTGTGGACGGCGCATAACAGATATCTCAGTGTAAGCGGTGCCCTAACCGCAGGGACGAGTGCAATGAATAAAATTCACTCAACAATTAATGTGCCATAAATAGCTGAATAGCCTTCCGTGTTAAATGGGCTCTCCATCTCCAATAGAATGAAAAAAATAATTTAACCAATACTTATCTCCTAAGATCAGATTATTAGCATTCAACCAAACAAACTCTAATTTTATAATATCGAAAGTATGTCCAATAAGATTATATCCTTGAAATTTCTTTTACATGAACTACTTTATGTTTTTTCCTTAATAAGGGTGATAGAGGAAACGTAATTTTAAGACACTCCTTTTCCGACTATCGGTTAAGTTGCTTCATTATAAATATATAATATAATAAAAAAACCCAAATAAAAGGTGAAATTAAAAAATCTATTATTTTTCAAATAATTCTCTATATTATTTGGTACACAATAACCGTCGCTGTTCAACCGTACTGGCGATGAGCTTTATAGTGGTACTAATTAAAAAAAAATACTATCAAACTCACTTATACTAAAGAAACATGTAAAAATTTATATAGTACATATTATAAGCAAAATACAGAACCAGAGGTAGCAGATTCGATTCCCGATGCACCAAGTTACAATATGAACTTTTATATATTTCTCTCATATAATGTACATATCTTTACAACGCTCGTTTTTCCGGTACGCTTGCACAGACAACAAAACTAACTGTACATGTATACATTCATCCTGAAATATCAGATCCACTTAACTAAAGTGCGTTACAATGCCTTACAAATTATATTGTACATGAATAATCTTGATATTTAATCTGTGTATTGATTTCGTTTGAAAATAACAGAACGAGAGTTAAATATCAAAAATATTTGTCAAGCTATAGATAAATGTAATAAGAAATCTTGTTCAAGCAAAAAAACTATCAGATATATTAATAATAATTAATTAATGTAAAAAAGATAAAGAAAAAGATTATATATAACATTTTACCTTTCTTTTTTTCAAACCAAATCTATCCACAGATAAGCAAAGAAAACAGTAACATAGCGTTCAATAAAAAAAACACAAATAATTCATTTCACGCTACGCACAAGCAGAGATCAAGCCCGACTTAACTATCATTACAGCCATTGTTAATAAATAACGTAAATGGTTATCAAAAATCCTTAAATAATTTAAAAAATACTTTATGTTGGGGGCGATTATATTGAAATTTCTAATTTAATTAAAAAAAAATAACTATTTAAACTGCAGCTGCTTTTGAAATTGTATGTATGTATGTACATTATAAAAAACTTACGAAACACTTAAGTTAACAAAACTACAATAACAAAGTTTGAGATTTGACCATTTAAAAAAAAAACAAATAATAGCATTGATTTATTAAATATTCCAAAAATAATTATAACAAAAGTGTACATTGCAACCTGGCAGCGCTGAATACACAAAAATCCTAACTTAGACCAAGTAATATATCTCACTCTTAGAATAAAAGTGGCCTAACTCATAATTTCTAAACATTTTGTGGTGTCAAATTGTCACAAATTGCTACATTTTGAATTAGATACTTTAATTAAACCACCAAAAAAATTATAAAAACATGATTTAAAAACAGTTTTTCGTAATTGCACAAAATTTTAAGTCAGGCCACCGTCATCATAAGCGCGCGATGTATGAAGCCATACAAAAGAACTCGCACACTACTTACACATAGATTAGAAAACTCTACAGATATAAGATTCCGTTTTAAAAAAATATTTACAAAATTTAGAAGACCGTGTTACTTTTCTTAAATCCATTTTATTTACGCCTCTTTACACAGAACTCCGAATAAAATAAATGAGAAATCGTAAACAGACAGATATGTTTACGATTTCTCATTTATTTTATTTTATATATATATATAATTTTATATGGAGAATTAGACCAAACTGTACTAATCCACATTTTCTAAACAAATATATAATAATAATTTTGATAAAAATCGTGATTACTCTTAGTTATTACAGTTTTTGAAAAATTTATAGAAATATTTCATATAAATGGTTTATAATTTAGATATAATTATTTTTTTCAGTTAGTACACTTTGGTATTTCGTCCATACATTTATCAAATACGAACTGTATAATACTTTAAAAACCAAATAGTATTTAATATATTTACAGTTCTTTACATATTTTCCTATAATATTAAGAAATTTTGCAACTTTTTATCGTCATCACTTCTATATCATACTTATAATACATAACTCTAAAACCTATAAAAGGTTCATTAAAATAAACATTCATAGTCTCGTCTTAAGAAGTACATTAGTAATTAAAAAATAAGTAACGTTGGTACTTTATAAATGACCATACAACAACCTTTGTTAGGCAACTTATAGTAACATTTATCTATATATAGATAAATGAGATAAAAATAAACTTTAAAAAGTCATTTCCATTGACACATTTATCCATTTCCTATTCGGTCTGGAAGAAAGAAGTACTACTCACAACACTGAATCAACGTGAAACTTTTAAAATGGACTAAACACCAAACAGACAACATATACACTTTATATATTCTATGGTAAGTCATCATGACGTTTGACTGACATTGACATTTGACAACTGTACATTAATTTAAGCGGGACTTATCGCGTTTCACTCGACGTTTGACGGAACCTTTTATCACTGCTCGACTCACTTCTCTCTGTATCTTATTGTCACTTACACTGAAACACTACACTAAACATCCGTTTAAACATTGTCCGAGGCACTTTATTAAAATAAATAAACTTTAATATCAATAAGTCCTGTTTAAGTTAATATGAGCTTTAAATGACGAGTGCATCTTCTATAATTTTTTTCTAAAACGCGATAATAGAACACAAAAACAACACTAGTTTTTCGTTCAACCATTTTTTTTATTTACATATTCTTCACACACTACTAAAAAAATGTAATCTTTATGGACAGTTGAAATTTTAATCTAAAGTTCCAATTGCAACCATCAATCGATCAATCCGGTCATTCAAGCAATAGACAATATTTAAATAGAAACAACGTGATTTGTAAATTTCATTAACAAACATTTAAAATGGCTAGAAATATATTGTATGTACACCTTGGCACTTACATTAAGGCATACTCACACCATTCAAATGTTTAACTTTTAGAGAATAAGTTCATTTATAAGAATTTTCATATATTGCAAATTTTGATAGAATGTATTTCTATAAGCTCCTTTAGCTATGTTTCACAATATGTTAATAAGATACATATTTTTTTTATGCTATTGCCAAAAATTATCTTATTTTTAAATTTTGAAGACGAAAATGCTGTTTCAGTAACAAATAAAAAGTGCTTTTGTCACAGAGTAGAAACAAATATAAGAATTTATAGCAAAAAGATAAATTGCATTAATTGGTACAACACTCAGATATTATTGAAAAGTTTCTACACATTGAGACACCATAAATTAAATATTAATATGAATGTATCAATATCATATATTGAGTCAATTTGTAAAATTCCAGTTATTTATTTATTTTGCAATTTAAAATGCATGCCAATTTTCTATAATATTATCATATAAAGTTTTTTTTATTGAATTCATTCACGGCTATTTTGTTATTAGGCTAAAATAATACTTTTTAGGAATAACTTCTTTTTTTATATTTATCACACACATATATATTTTATTTGCATTTCCTGTATTTTCACTATAAATGATATTGTAATGTTTTTGTTCAGCCTGAAGAATAATTCGGTATTCTACATCATCTGTACATTTTGTTCATGATACATTTATTTTAAAAATACACAACTAAAAGACTAACAGGCAACAGAGAATTTTTAATTAGCATTTAAGTGGTATCAAATAATTAATGTCAATTAAACACAAATTCACCTTTCTGAGTATGATGTAAAAATGTCAATTCTATGGCAAACAATATCAAGCGTAGATATTATTGAATATAATCGCAGCACTAAATTACTTTACTTTATGTTTGATATTTATATTAAAAACAGATAATTATTAACGCTAAACGCAACAGATTGTGAAAAATGAAATATTTAATATTTTTATTTCCTCACTCTGGTAACGAGGCAAAGTGCAGCGTCGAATTCCGCCACTAAACACGCTTAGCCTCCAGAATTCAGCGGAATTCAGAGTAGGCAGAGAGAATATGAGAACCTAGTGTGAAGACACTCCGTTCCCATTAAAATATTTCCGTTTCCCACTTTTCGCCGAATTATTGAGGCATTGCGTGTTGAGCGGCGGAACTCAACGTCACGCGTTACTTCGTAACCACAGCGAGGAAATAAAAATAAATAATGTTTCATTCTCCCTAACGGGAATCGAACGCATAACCGTCGCATTAGTAAAGAAACATTAGTAAGAAAACATTCATTATTGTGTTACTCGGTAGAGTCTTGGAAGAGTTGGCATTATTGGTAGTTTCAGCGTGTATGAGCGCATGGTAGTACTAAAAGCGTTGGTAGTAACGTTGACAGCTGGGTTGGTGGTCTTGGAACGGTTGGCATTATTGGTGGTTTCAGCGTGTATGAGCACATGAACCACACACGTAATCGTCGTCCTCTCGCAGGGCGCCACGACTGAGTCCTACACAGTGCATATGGAACCACTGGTCGCAGCCACCGTCGCATTGAACCCAGTCTACTTCTTTGCCTGTTTAATTAAAAATTATTGTTGATATATATGTTAGAGAATAATGGCGAAAAGTACTTGTATTGATTGAAATGAATCATATGAGTTGTACTCATATGATTCATTGGGAAGTTCAATGACGGTATTTGACAATACAATATTGGGAGAAAGTTTAAATAACGTGCTTCAGTAGTGTATACAGCATATAGGTACAGTTACACAGAGGGAACCTAGTGTTAACACACCGTTTCCCACGTTGCGCCCTAGTTACGACATATTATTTGTTCAGTGACAGCAGTCTAAGAGGTGGTTTCTAAAACAAGCATATGAAAATAGTATACTGCCCAGAGTGGGAATCGAATTCACAATCGTCGTGATGTGCTGTGCCGCTATGCTCCGACGGATAGTATAACTTACGGTATCGGATATAAAAACAATAGTAGTATAATAATACAGTCTATTCAACGAGACGATTACGATACGACGATTATTTTCTTCCCAAGCGAACAATGTGAAAATTCAGAAAGCCTAATTTCAGGGTGGCCACGACTCGTCGACCGCACTGTGCCGTCACTTACCCGTGGGCCTGAGACAAGACGCAGCCGCACAGTCCTCATCATCATCAGCCGAGGACGAGGATGAGGAGCTCCTTCGCTCCCGAACACGTGAATTCGATACTGTCGCACGTGTTTGCGCTGAAATGAGAAAATAATAACAATTATTTATTACATTTATATTATAGTAAATAGATATTTTTTAATACTATTTATTTATTCGGGCGCAAGCTTGTATATTTTAATAATATATAAATCGCTATTTTTTACGTTTTATTATTTGATTTTCCAATTGATTGAAGGCTATTATAATGAGTGTATATCACCGTAATGTTATAGAACTAACCCACACTTAAAAATTGCCTAATCTATAGCTGCGGTGGCGGTAGTAGTTTTTCAATTCTATGGTGAATTTTTGCGTTTGACGATGTCGGTTCACAAAGTATCTATAGTTAACAATTTCGCGCGAAATATTATGAACTAACGGTTTTTACAATCTTACAGTAACATGTACATAACTTTATCTATCTCTACCACCTTAATATATGAAATAACAATATATAAAATCACCCGTACATACCAAGTCTAGGCTGCCTCCCATGGTGTCTTGCAGTGTGGCCACCATGTGCACCGTGCGCGGGTAAACCCCGTTTACGGCGCTCCTGTCGCGCCATGTAGTGTTTACGCATCATCAGACCTGAGCCTGACGACATTCCCTGTGAAAATTAAACATTCTTTGTTTATATATCAATGCTAATATTATAAAATTTAACAGTTTGTGTCTTTAAACGCGCTCTAATCTGTAAGTTCAAAGTTCAAAGTACTCGGTCGAATATAAAAAATCGTTTTGTGTAGAATAGTTCAATTACCAAGAAAGACGTTATATTAATTTAACCCACTGTTCGTACGTATATAAAATATACGAATGAAAATGGCAACTTAAGATTAAAGATAGCTCTTATTAAGAATAAATGTAAAATTTATGCAATATATTCATTAGATTATAAGGTATTAATAAATAAGTAAATTTATGATAAAAAATATTCATAATTAGTCATTCACATTTTTATTAGAAGAAGTAAAAATAATATGCTAGCTAGATATAAAAATTAAAACAAACTAAACTGGGGCCTTAGTGGCGCAGAAGCACAAGCGTGCGTTCTGGGCTCGATTCCCACTTGGGAAAATGAAATATTTTAGTATTTTCATTTCCTCGGTCTGATCACGAAATAAACCGCGTCTAAAAATATTGTTTTAAAATAAAAATACATACCTGTTTCCTATTTAAGTAATTCGTAGTAGTAGCAGATCCTCCTCTCTTTATTGTAGTTTTACTAGCAGTTGTGCCTAAAAATATGTATAAATCGTGGAATAAATAATGAGGAACATACTTTTTTTAGGTTACAGTATATTAGTAGTATATACTATACAGTAGTACATAGTATATACTACTAACTACTACTACTATTCTGTCATTGAAATTTTTAATTTTAAGTGACTCTCCTACTAACTTAAATATTCTTTTTACAACTTCATAAAAAATAACAATTTTATTTATGTAATCTTAAATACCATACGATATATTAACCTGAGGTCTTTGTGACACAACGGCACAAGCATGTGACTGTAAACGCGATGGTTGTGGGTCCGATTCCAACTCGAGGGTATGACATATTTAATATTTTCCTTTCTTCGCTCTGACAACGAGGCAAAGGCCGGCATTGAGTTCCGCTACTCAATACGCCGCGATGCCTCCACAATTCGGCGGAAATAGGAAAACGGTAGTGTCTTAATAGGGAACAGAGTCTCTTAACAGATTCCAACACACACTACATTTCCACACAAAGGTTCTCTCTGCCAACTCTATCTCTCTATGTGCGGGATATAGCGTGAAGCTATAATATAAAAAACCTTTGTTCCATACCATGCAGTGGCCTAGTCCGTTTCAATGGGTGTTTCCTGTGCGCGGGCGCAGACGGCGCGCGTTTCCGCCGCCCGGCGTCTAAAACCCGCGCCGACCGCCGCCCGTCTGCCACGCGCGCCGCCGACACCGCACTCCACACTGCCGCTTGCTCTTCTAGGCGGACCTGGGAGATGGAAAAATTCAGATTCATATAATTTTATTCAAAATAACAATTTACATGCTTTACTTATTGAACTTCAAATAATTTACCACCAGTTCATTAAAGTTAATGCCTCAAGTTCTTCTATTAATTTCAAAGAAAACATTTCAAATTAATGATCTGTCAAAATTATGAAATCAAAAACAAAGACATTTTATAAAAAAACATGTAGAAATATTGAAATCAAATAAACTTATAGGCACATCAATATAGAAACATAAATAAAACACAGTTCAAGGTCGATTCTGGCGCAAGGACACAAGTGTGTGACTGGAACTGTGAGTTCGATTCCCACTGGAGAAAATGAATATTGTCTCAACCCTAGGTACCCTATGCCTACCCTGCCATGTGCGGGATACAGCGTGAATCTAAAAAAAATATAATTACCTCCAATAGATCTCCCTCCAGCATAAGATCCTCCAACTTCTGTAACAGGGCGGGTGCAACACGTGCAGTTGCTGCACTGCGAGGCGTCGCACTGTATGCGTGTTCCACACTCGCTGACGACCTGTTTGTATAAACAAATTATAGATAAAAACATAAAGTTTTTTGGAAAATGTATAAAACTTTATCATTTGGATTTGAAGCCGCGGCTCTTGAAAGCCGTCCAAGAACTCTGAATGCTTAGCAATACATTCTTATCAAGCTACATGAAAATTCTTATTGTCATCGATGTCGTTAGTGTGGAATATTTTAAACAGGATACAATTATAGTACTTATAATATTTGTTATTAATTTTAACTAACAATAAAGATTTTGAACAGTTGTTTGGTAGTGTGGTCGACAAGTCGTGGCCACCCAAAAGTTACGTGTAGACGGCTGTGCAGATTTAATTTTCGATTCACAAAAGTTCTAATAGCCTAACATGTATATTACGTAGATATATTCAGATTGAGCAATGTTATTCACACTTTACTATATTTAACACACACTCACCTAGGCGCATGTACATCCCGCTCTCGTCTTTCCCGATCCCTCTCCCGCTCTCTATCTCTCTCACGAGGCAAGGCGCGTTGAGGCAGAGAGGCCAAGAGTGGAGAGGCGAGGAGGGCTCGGGCGGAGTCCTGCCACGCCATGGCGCGTTCTGTCACACATTGTAAAGCTTCGCCCTCCGCTAGACGTACTGGAAGTTTTTGTAGCCACACCTGTTGTGTACAGAACAATGTGTTAAAAACGTTTTACAGACATTGGTTGGTTAATAATAAGCTATAATTGTTTATAATAAGGCTGTGGTAGGGCAATAGCACAACGCGTGACTGTAAATGAAATAGTTGTTAGGTAAATTCCCCATATGGGGGAATTAATTTCATTTCCTTTATTTATCCTCCTCCTTTTATTTAATAATTTAATTTCTTCGCTNATAACACGGTTTCGATATAGCACGGTACGAATTAACCGTGTTATACGAGGGATGCCTGTAATTGTTTATAATAAGGCTGTGGTAGGGCAATAGCACAACGCGTGACTGTAAACGAAATAGTTGTTAGGTAAATTCCCCATATGGGGGAATTAATTTCATTTCCTTTATTTATCCTCCTCCTTTTATTTAATAATTTAATTTCTTCGCTCTGGTAACTAGACTAAGAACGGCGTTGAGCTTCGCCACTCACCACACACACAGTGTCGAAAATTCGATGGTGTGTGAGTAACACAGTGTAGACTAAAGAAACTCTGCCTATCCCACTACATGCCGGATACATCGTGAAGCTATAAAACACAAGTACCAATAGAGCTAATATCCTGTGCAAGCGCGGTCGTTTGGTTCTCGTACAGTCCGGACACAAGAACTTGGTCTCAGTACAGGGGAATGGCAACTCCACTCTTTCCGGTGACTCATCTCTCTCCTCTGTGTCCTCACGACCCGAAGCAACGCATGATGCTGGATGAGAAAGAAAATAAATGGTGTCTATTGTTAAGTTATTATTATTGATCACTTTTTTGATATACAAAGTTCCCTCATCACTATTATATTATTATTCATATACATTTGCTTTGTTTACCATTACTTCCTTATTCATGTATGTTATATCACTAAAAGGACAGTCCTGACCAAACTTGGACTACATAATTTCAATTAATAATTTAATTTCAGATTTTATTAGTCAATAATTTGAATTAATAACTTTTGAAAATTAATTAGAAACTATGTTTATTTATAAAGTCATTAAGTCCAGATGTAGTAAGCTATATGTAACTAATACAATAATACTAATGACATACCATGGAACCAATCCTTGCATAGTTCACACTGCGTCATAACTCCATACTGCCGCTTCTGACAGAGACAAAAGGTGACCCCAGCTGTAGGCGGCGCCCGGACTTCCTTGCGCATGTTCTTTGCTCTGTTAATTTAAAAAATATATGCAAAAAACTTATAACCAATTATATGATAATAAATGCGTCTATTGGGCATAGTGGTGCGGCACCACAGCTTCTGACTGAAAACGTTATGTTTGTGGGTTCAACAAAGTGTATTATATCATTTTCATTTATTCACTCTAGTAACTAAACAAAACGCGGCGTTGAGTTCTGGAAAAAATAATGGAATGAGTAATAATGAAGTAGAAGATCAGAAAAGTATACTCCTTTGTTACTGTAACATGTTTTTTTAATACCAATATACAGTAAACAGCTTATAGTACATAATAAAAAGGGCGAAAAATATGAGCTGTTTATTCAAAATTATAAAAAGTAAGAAAATAAAACAAAAACCAAATCTGCGCAGCCGCATCTACAGCTAACTTTTTACAGCATCCACGACTCGTCAACCATATTGTTCATACCTTAGCTCCTTAACAGCGGCCAGCTCCCTCTGCTCGGCGTGCTTGAAAGCGGCAACTATCTCCGTGGGCGTGGCGTCCTCGCTGAAGTGCTGAAGCAAGGCAGGCTCGCTCCGCGCCCGCGCATTGCGCCCTCGCCCCGTGCCCTCCGTGCGGGGGGACAGTGCCTCGAGCAGGGAGTACTGCCAGTTCTAGAAGTAAATAGAAGATATATTTATATGTAGATATTTGTTTTAAAAAATCAACTTCCCACTGTATTCCGCAGCACAATAGTACCCTATTGTGTGCGAGCACAGGGAACCTAGTATTAACTCTCCGTTCCCTAATTATGGAGGCAGTGCGTGTTGAGTGGCGCAACTCAACGCCGCCTTTTGCCTCGACACCAAAGCGAAGAAATGGAAATATAAATTTTAAATAAATATTACATTTCCTCGAGTGGGACTCAAACCCACAACCAGTCAGTTTACAGTCATAATTTGTGCTCCCATGCCATAACTGGCCTCTCTGGTCCTATATTTTAAAATATTTATAAAACATTCCTCACATATATAAACTTATTACTACAATAAACAACTTTTACTATTATGTTTGTATAATGCAAGGCTAATAACTAACCTTTTTCAAAAACATATCAGCTGCACCCCTCTGCCAGTCCTTGGCGGACTGCAGGGCAGACGCTAAGTGTTTCTTCTCTAACAACGCTATGGGTATTTGTGCACCTTTTTTAGATAATGCTTCTACACTATGCATGTAGGGGTAGAGTTCCTTTGATTGCATTTCTTCTACCTGTTGAGAAATGTGTTTAAAATAATAAAGCTATCCAAACATAGGACACATACAAAAAATAATTAGTTATAAATATTTATTTTTTTATCACACATATAGCTGGGCAGGCAAAGTGAGCCTAGAATTAAAACACTCCGTTCTTCTCGCATCGCCAATCTAACGAGATATTACGTGTTGAATTGCGTAAATCAACGCCGCGCCTTTCTTTCACAGGGAAGAAAATGTAAATATTGTATAATTAATTCCCTTCTAGTGCATCGAACCCACAACAAGTAATCAAGGTAGTTTTATAGTTTAAATTATAATATGAAAATTGAGGCTCTGCTTTTGTCTGCCTACCTTGCTATATGCAAGATAGTTTGAAGTTAAAAAAACTAACCTTAGCCAACCAATCCCTTGCATGAGCAGCGGCAGCGTGCAATGCGTGATGCGAAGGGAGTGCGGCTTCAATTTCTTCGCCTTCCGCTAATAAGGCATCTAATTCCGCCAACGTCGTATGCTCCTCTGACTCAGTGGTTTCAGATTCACGAGGTTTTGTTGTAGAAGGAGTGGTATTCGAATCCTGGAGGACCGCTTTGGCGCGTTTCTCCCAATCTTCCACTTGTACTGTTAAAATTTATAAATGGTATTTGATGCTACTAGAAATATTAATAATAACAACGGCAGTGACTGTAAATAAATTGTATGTAACAAATTACAATACTTAGAAACATTAGTCAAAAAGTTGCGGGTTTAAATCCCGCACCATTAGAATTAAAAAAAATATTTTACTCACATTTAAGTTTATATAAGGTCGCCCGTTCGGTCTCAACCCGTCTGTGAGGCACCACAGTTTCAGCTTCAGCTAGCAATTTGTCCACAAGTTCCGGAGTTAGTGTGGAACAATCTTCTTTGTGCATGTGGACTGATACGATAAACTTTTCCTGTTGTAGTCGTGCTTGGAGCGCAGATAGGTGTGGGAGTACTATGCAGAGGCGAGATCCTAGGTCTACCACCTGTGAGAAATTTAATATTATATATTTTATTTTAGCTTCACATTGTATCCCGCATGTATAGAGGGGTAGGAAGAAAATACTTTGTTAAGATATTCCGCTCCATTGAGTTGAATGGCGAAACTCAAGACCATTCTTTGTCCTGATACCAGAGCGAGGAAATGAAAACAAATTGTTTCTTAAGAGTAGGAATCCTACCTATACAACCGACGAGTTTAATCAGACGCTGCGCCATGACGATGTTAACAATTATTGAGACAACATTTTTTTTGTTGCTTCCATTACTCACTATTTAAAAACTACAGTTACTGTAATCAGTTAATTAAAGCCAACCACAGTGGGCTATTTCCAACAATGGTTATAAGTTCAATTTAAGGAAAAAATATTATTCTTCCGAACTATTCATGATATTTGTTAATTTTATTTCATGTTTTCACATAAGCCACGCATACCTCTTCTAACTCCCTAACAGAGGTCGCGTCACATTCATCAAGTTCTTTGCTCAGTATTTCTGTGGCTAGGTCTTCAAACTCCGCTGTCTGCCGCAACACTTCTTTAACTGCTGAACCTGTATATATTATTTATTTTTATAAAATATTAATATTTTTATAAAATATTATTAACGTTTGTAAGATTCATATTCAAACAACTACCATTTAAATCGATTTTTTACCATATTTTCATAAGTGTTTGTACTTTTTACCAGTCTAATATAATCAGAGAATGTTTATTGTGCACAAATACTTTAATATTGTAAAGCTACACCAACACAGGCCGCAAATTGGCTAATGCACTTTTATGGTGGGTAATATTAACTTTCACACACTGTTGAAGGAAATTTCCCCAGAAATTTTTTTTCTACTTATTTGTCTACTTTAAAAACTTTAAATACATTATTATTATGTCAGTACTATCAGTATTGTCAATTCCATCAACTCACCTTCAGGCAGCACACAAGCCAACCCATCAATCTCAGCGGCAAACAAAGTAAGTTCGTGTATTGAAAGTCTATATTTAGGATCGTGATGGCGCGTCCTCGTACGCATTTTGTTCAAGTCTAACTGTTGTATTACTGAGGCACATTTCTCTGCGTCCTCGATTGCCGTTTCTAAAGCTCGTACTAATTCCGTTTTGTGCATCTGTAATTAAATTTATTATTATTAATATATGTAAAATATGCTACATATATCATCTACATAACTATATTTATATATATAATTTAATAAATATATACAAAATCAATTGAATTAAATGTTAATGTTCAATTCTAAAAAAAATGTTATAACAAACTGAGTAAACTTTTTCATATAACCAAAAAAATACGAAAAATATTAATCATACTATTAAAATATCTTTTAAAATATTAACCATTTACCTTTAAATCATGAGCTCTCTTCAAATGAGCCCTAAGTCCATCCAAATCGCATGTTTTAGGCGTATCAGGATCCAAAGCATTCTGCACTGCTTCTGCCCATTCGCGGAACTGTTCTGATTTGCGTTTTAGCTTTTCTAACATGGCAGGTAGTTCATCTAATGTGTAACGATATCTGTTTAATAAAGAAATAATTAGTTAAGTTTGTTATATTGACAATTTTTGTATAGAAAAAATGCGAAGAATAGGTCTACAGATATAGTGTGTATGTTTACATGTACTTAAATGTACGTGTGTGTACAAATGTACGTGAGTGTGCATGTAAGCGTATATGTACAACTACGCGTAAGTGTACAAAGTGCGTGAGTATATCTGCATGCATGCGTATAAACGCGCATGTGTGTGTATGTCTCCGATCACCTTAGCTTGTGCGCCTGAGGGGGGCAGGCACAGAGACGGTGGTGGTGCGGCAAGCACACGACGTGTGGCGTGCAAGAGCACGTCACACACGACAGGAAGCACGTCGTCTTGCACTCGTGGCAGATGCGCTCGTCGTCGGGCAGCAGCTCGAACGCCTCCCGTTCGGCTTCCGTTACACCCTACATGCAAAAAGAACAAACTAATGGAAGGCTACCAT
>JAKRZM010000225.1:71420-163221 GCA_036379175.1 Heliconius cydno galanthus
GTTAAAGATTATGTTCGCGATAAAGATGTTTGGAAATGAGTTGCTCTATTTCTAAGTTAAAATTGTTAATTGTGATTTATAACAAATGTTGGCATTTAAAAAGAGTGGCCATGAGTTTCTTTGCCTGTATCTTCTCATGAGCTCAACCATTTGAACGGGCTTTTTTCAAGTCAAAATTGCAAATTTTTTTATGTCCAAGTAAATGTTAAGCATTTTTATGGAATAAAGATATTTTGACTTTGACTTTGACTTTGACTTATGTTTAAAAAAATATGGCAGAAAACTGAATAAAGAAGAATCACACAAAATCATCATACAATTCATTACAAGTAGAATATTAAATATATTAACCTATAAACGGGCACTCCAGCCTTCATTAACACATTGGGGTTCATAATAGTAACCAGTTGATGTAACAAATCTGGTTGCAACTGGAACAGCTCTGGAGCCTCCGCTTTCATTGCCGCTTCAAATTGCTCAGCTTTTGAACTTGGTACTCCATACCTGGTTGTGGACAGAAATAAAACTTAAATTTATTATATAGTTCGCGATTGACCTAGATTTTGTGATCAAACAGGTTGCGTTAAATAAAACCGTTTAACAATATATTTAATAAAACAGTAAGCTCATAAAAGATAATAAGCTTTCATTAAAGGTTACCATGTCTTAGGTTCGCCCCAGTGCAAGTAATTGATGGAGTAGCTCCAGTGGTCCTCATTGTGCCAGCAGAACGTCGCGAAACACATGCCCACGTACAACCACGGGATCTAATAGGAGAATAAAATAATTAATTTGTTTTCTATGCACACATGCATTAGTGATGTGCAGAAACGTTAACGTATATCCGCGGATACAAATCGAGGCTCCTATCTATCTTTGATTCAGGATAGGAATATCATCTTAGGGCAGAGTTAGTGTTATTTAAAGAAAATCACATTTGTGCAATAAAGTGTTTTTTATTACAAAATATAATATCAACTGATCGGCACTTGTACGGTCTCCAATAAGCGCATGTTCAGTCCGGCTACATTAAAAATTATTATTCTAAAGTTTGTCTTACCTTCATCCCAGATATGTCAGCATTGATATGTCCTAACACGGAACCTTCTAGAACGGGCAGGTTGTTTAGGTTCCAGCTCGATTCAGCGTATTGCTGTTCACCAGGATAGAGATGTGCACTGGATTTTGTTGGGAAACCTGTATAAATTAATAATAATAAATATTTTATTTTATAAGTGGTTCCGTAAAACAATCTATTAGTTATAATATTATAGCCTAAACAGAAACACTTGAGTACACTACATCAGTTGGTTGGTTGGTTCACCAAATAATCTCTAAGAAAAAGAAATATTTACGTATCCTACACTTATTTGAATTTTTATGTTCTAGATAATGTTTCTTTTCATTCGTTTCTTTTCTTTCAATAAATTGGATGATAAGATGCATGAGAGATAAGAACAAGAGCAGTTGCAAAATTTTTTATAGTGCTTTTTTTAAAAGCGTCTTTAAAAAACGATTTCATACATTTACCAAAAAAACCATTTACCTAAAACCTTTTTACCAAAAAAAAAATTTTTTTCATTTTAAATATAGAAAACACGCACCAGAGCCATGATCCATAGAGTGTAGATCAGCCCCGTATTCCACTGTAACGTCCTCATCTATGGACGACACTACGCGCCAAAATTCACGCTCCACTGCCGATGTTGGCACCATCTTTTTTAAACAGAATATAAATATATAATTATAATTTTATAAGGTAAAGTAATATTATTTTCTATACATATACTGTACTATACGTATACTATATACTGTCGGTGGTATTCATCATAACTGATCATCATGGTTGGTGGCCATTCAAGTATTTGATTAAGATTTTAAACCGTAACGTTTTCCTATACACCCACCCTAACTAAACATAACACCCAATCGATAATATCAGCTTCACGAGTATTATGTGGCGTAACTCAACGCCGCGCTTTGTCTCGCTAGTTCGAAGAAATGAAAATATAAATGATAAATAATTGATAATCTTTTACTAGATACAGTAATTTTGATAAAATACGTAAATATGTATAATACGGCCTAAAAATTTTACGAAACACAGAAGCAAATTTAATAACTTAATTATTTATTTAAATATTTAAAAAAAAACAATTACATAATGTGTGGTTCATTAAAACAAGAGCCACCAGATGCCTCTCAATTTACATTCGATATTTATATAACATCTCCATAAACATTTTTAAATAATATAGGATCCCATATTTGCAGACTTTTCGATAAAAAAAATCATTGGTTTTATAGTAATATACTATATTCGAAAGTAATAATAACAAAGAACTTACATGTACAGGCATATTGAAATAATCTGACTTGAACTGATCAGCCATTTCGCTAAACTGTTGCAATGTGTACTCGCGGCTCGCTTGCTCGAAGCCGAAAGCCTCTGTTGGTTTTGATACCTGATGAGAAAAACAACCAAAAATTAGATAAATTACAATAAAAAGACGACAAATCGTGGCCGCCCTGAAGTTAGCTGTAGATGCAAAAGTTGAGTTCATTTGTACTCAGTACATTATTACACCTACATAGTACTATTAATATACTTCCCCTAACAAAAACACTAGCAGTATCAGGACATCATAACCATCAAGCAGGTTACACTCACCTCCTCAGCGAGGCACACGGGGCACCTCCAGTCACCCTTGGGCACGTCTGCCAGCGGCGGCACTAAGCAGAACGTGTGGTAGGAGTCGTCGCAGCCGTCGCAGAGCAGCATCTGCTCCTCAATGTCGCCGCGCCCGCACACATGACACATGTATTTTGCGAGCTGGTGTAGAAATATGAAAATCATATTGTTAGAATTGGGTGTATATTAAATGTTTTTATTTAGCTTCGATCCCGCATAAAGCAGGGTAGGTAGGTAGAAAGAATGTTAAGACACTCCATTGATTCTCATAAAAAATGTATACAGACCAGGGAATAGCTGGGCAAAATATAGAATTAACCTAATGTATGCAATATTTTTGACTTAACCTCGCAAAGTTGGATGAGAGCATCATAAAAAATATATTATTTCTCAACTTCACTCTTGCATAATAAAAAAAAATTTTTTTTTTGGGGTTTTAGTTTTTTTAAATATTTTGTTACTTTTTACTTTTTTGTTAGGATTCATTAGGATTATTAGAGTATGTAAATATATATAGAGTATGTTCTACATAGAACAAAAAGAAAACAACAAAATATTATTTTACCGGATCATCAGGATGCAGGGCAAGGGGCGGGGGAGCGGGCGTCACCGAAACCGTCATGTTGCTGAGGCGGTGCTCGCGCAGGCGTGTGGAGCGCAGCACGCGGGCGCGTGCGCCGCAGCTTCCCGGCTGGGACATCCATTTGTTTTCACGTGGACCTGGGGGAGGAAACGTTAAGTGTGAGGCCAATTTAAAACTATAAGAATATGTTTTTCTTTACGATAATTATAATTATGTATTTAAACTATCACCCCGCACACAGCAGGGTAGTAAGAGGGAACCTAGTGTTCACACTCCGTTTTTCCGATTCCAGATCAGATCCGATCTCCGATTTTTCTTTTTATACACAACAGACACTCACTCGTGCACAAACACACAGACAAACCGATAAAAAAATAAAAAATGATTTGATAAATAAATACCCCCATAATAGCTTTTCTTATGTAACTTAAATCAATTATAAGTTCCATTTTTATTATATGTATTATTAATAATGTAATCCTTCCCTAAATAATAACTTACTACGTCTAGCCTCGCCGGGCTCCTCTTTAATGGGTGTTTTCTTTTCATCAATAGAGGGCAGAGCGCCCTCGGTGTGGCTGCCCTCAGCGGGCTCGGGCTCCGAACTTTTGTACCGACGTGGGGGGGGCGGAGTCGCCGCTGGTGGCTTACTTGATCTACGACCCGCTTTCTCGGGTGTTTGTTCTGTTTTTACTTCGATTTTCTGTTGGATGGAATATATTAAAAATACAAATAATATGGAAAAAAAAATCTTACAGACAACCATTAGTAAAGAGATATTTTGAAAAGCACGACACAAACTTCCTTTAACATTCATATCACGCATATAAAGAGAGCATGCAAGTCCATGCAAATGAGATGAGATTGAACTCATTTCTACTGTGACCATTAAATTTGGAGATGAGAACGTAAATTATTAATAATATGTTCAAGAAATATTATAATATTCGACAAATTTATGTCACGATATTTACATTGACAGTCGCGACGAACATCGAAGAGCACTTAATACACGCTGTATTTCGTTATTTAGAGACAGATTAAATTCACTTCAGTCAAAATATTTCAAGTATAATTTTTAAAGGTACGTTAAGTAAGGAATTCCAGTGACATTCTATTTTCCTTCCTATTCATACATACTATATCTACTTACTACCTACTCTTTCACTCTTTATGTGATTGAAACACAAACGTACTCGTACGTACTCTATGGTCGGCGAGTCCTGGCCAGATTAACACTTTGATCATATGTTGTAATTTACTTTATATATCAATCGATTTAAAGTAACTGCCATTGTATTTATAACATAACCTATTTTTTTCTGATATATTTTTTATATTTGTAACAGTAATCATAATTATTTAAGCTTATTTTTTAATCTAGAGATGGAAAAGATTTCAGGGATGGAAAAGGCCAACCAAATATTAACACAAACCCCCACGTCTGTATTTCAAATATTGTTTGTTGAGTGCAAAACAAATAGCAAATATATTAGCCAGATTGGAAAAAAATGTTAATACAAAATTAGTTTTTTTTAAATTTAACGCTATATACGTGGAACTCCCGTGCTATGGCAGAAGCACGGTAGTCATTTTCCGAATAACTTTGAAGGCATTCTGTGTTGTTGAGTGGCGGAATTTAACGCGCGGTTTGCATCGTTACCAGAACGAAGAAATGAAACTATTAAATATTTCATTTCCTCACTAATAAAAGGGTACGCAGAGAAACCTTATGTTAAGAAATCTTTCCCACTTTCAGGCAAAATTTCGAGACATTGCATGTAGAAGGGATTGTCTTGTTAACCAGTACGAGGAAATTATAGTAATAGGTAGATAGGTACATTCCTATGAGTGGACAACTCTAACTGCCGTACTCGACAGACGTTCCATCGCCTTGCCATGAAGGCTTTATTTTGATTTTATTTTTTGATACTATTATTAATATATATTGTTATCCTTACCGTCTCCTTACTTTCCGCAGATGCACCCATACTGCCGTTGTTCTTGAACACGTCGTATGGATAGAGTATGCGCTCGTAGTGATTTTTGAGAATGGACCCTATCCCCTTCCCCTGGGGATGACCCATACGACGTGCTATTTTTGACCATTTTCTTTCTGCTGAACATACTTCGAAACCACCTGTAGGAAATTATTTACAAAATAATATTTTTGTGAAAATAAAAAAAGAACATGATTTCATTATTCAAAAAAGGAAAAGGGCATAATTGCTCATAGTCTTTCTTTAGTACACTTGAGCACTCGGATATGAAAGGGCGCCAGTTCAAATCCCTTATGTTATTACCTAGCGTCATAATGAAACAAACAAACAACGCTATTCATTTCAAATAATAGACAGAAACATTAGGGAAATTTCAATATTCTTCCTTTTAAAATATTTAAAAATAAGTAACCAAAAAGTAGGCAAAAAAATATTACAAAGTACGAACTGCGATATATTTAGCCGTCACCGTCAAGCACTTGCATGACCGGCGGCCACCGATCGATGGTACCTATACTGTATTTACAGTTTATACAATATTTTCAATAACATAAGCAAAAGCCCGGGCTGTGTAAGTATAAAAGTATCGACGTGACCTACATTACAGTGACATTTTACAGTGAAATCTATTATAAATTGAGAGCTGGTCTGTACTCGACCAATACTATTCCTGGAAACTCGTTCGATCAATATCAATTAGTACCTATATCTGGATGTGCTTTAACAAAAATGCATTTGATTAAGCTTTATAGGGGAGGCTGTCGTGACGCAGTTGCACAGCACGTGACAGTTTTGAATTCGATTTCCACTCGCGAAAATTAATTAATTTTTATTATATACGCTCTGGTAACAATGCAAAACGCGGCGTTGCATATCATTATTTATTTAAAAGTTAAGCTCCCTCACTCTGCCTAAAAACGAAATGAATTAACACTAACTTTCCCTAGCCTAACCTGCTATATACTGGATACAGTGTGAAACTAAGATATCTACCTATATTATAAAAGTTAACTCGGTTGCAAACATTTCCTGTTTCTAATACTAACAAATCGTAGAAATGCTTTTATACGCTACCGTTGTACTTACAAAAGTGGATGTGGAACGACCATAATTGAATAGTTAGGTGAAAGGGTAATAAAGTAAATTGTAAAAGTTTGTACTTTTATAGCTTTATTAGTAACTATAACTACAATAAATGAGAAGTTCCATTAAATAATAAGGTTCTCCACTTTACACTTTAATAATAACTATATAATGCAGTTTCACGCTTTATCCTGAACATCAGGCCAGGCAAAGACAATCTATCAAGACACTCCGTTCTTCACTTTCCGCCCCAATTCACATCATTTCGTGTTAAGTGACACTATAACGGATAAAATATCATCTGTTCCTGCTTCTCCAAAATTAACCTACAGTGTTGCTTAGAGATAGCTACGCCACACGAATTCAAAACAGGTAAAGAAATTCTAAAAACGGCAATATTATGATGAATAATAACATATTCTGTGTTTTATATCACGTTGCTCGTCATCGGGGAGTTCCTTGGTACGAACGTGAGTAAATAACAACACTTATTGACTGGAACCAAGTGAAATGAAAAAGATTGTATTTTTTTAATGAAACGAGCCGAGTCTCTAAGAAATATGATGGTACACTGTATACTACAGATTATATTATGTATATAAATATTTTTTTTAAGTATACATTACAAGGATTACTGAGTCCTTCTAATACGAAGAATTTTAGGTAGTTACATACATAAGTACCTACATATAAACTATCTGGATATAACAAAGGCCAAAGCAACAAACTCTTCGTGTTTGTGCACTTTCACTTCACTAAAAATGTATAACAATATACGATGAATCCATGAGTCGTGAAAAGTAAAGTAAATGTAGTTTCAATAATAGAATTGGTATTATACTATAAAATATAAATATCTCCTACTATTTATTAATAGTAATTACCAATAAGAAAAGTGACGCATACTCACGCAATTTTCCATTACTTGCCCAAACATTGAATTAAAAATGTTGCAAAAGCTAAGAATAATATCATAGATTAATGAAACGTTACAATAAAAATACACCTACATTGTAAAGGAAACAGATATTTTTAGCTATCATGAATCGTATTGGCGACATTAGACATAAATCTATGCCTACCTACCTGACATATGATATTATACTACCATAAATAATGTGATATTACCATAAAAAGCAGCAAAGCAGTGCGTTAACACCTAGTGTTAACGCACTCCATTTCACTCTCCCCTCCACTTTCCCCCAATTTCGAGACATGTGTTGAGTATATTGCTATACTAAAACGCTCTGGATTCAGATGAATAATTTATCATAGCAACAAGATTTATTCATTAAATTCCATGAAAATTCTATTGAAGGCCCATTCATGTCTCTAGTGATATCCAAATATTAGAATTTCATTTCATAGAGTATATGAAAAAAATCTAACGGTAACAGTCCATCTTGGATACTGTGCTATTAAATGATGAAAACTGGTGAAATGAAAATTAGACACGAAACAATTATATAGTCAATTATATAGGTTTTAATAGGTCAGTGGTAGTCGGTTCAATTTTTATTTATTTCACGATTTATCTCGTATATAGCGGGGTAGGCATAGGAAACTTCTGAACCTAGTGCTAATGGAGTGTCCGTTCCCATTAAGACACTTTTTATGAAAGAAAATATTCCGTTCTCTACTTTTGCCAAATTTTGGAGGCGTTACGTTGAGTTGAGGAAATCAACGCCGGGCTTTGCCTCGTTAACAGAGGGAGCAAATGAAAATATTCAATATTTAATTTCCTCGAGTGGGAATCGAACTCACAATCCGTCACGTTTACAGTCGCACTGATTAAGATCAGATGTTATCTTAATATCCCATAAATATTATGCACAGGTATGAAAATAATAAAGTCAAAGTTCACTGTAAGTCTTATCAGAATATCAATAAATATACAAAAAATCTTGTACTAATATTCAAAACTCAGATTTCTTTGATTTATCATTCTTTAAAGAAATTACTTTCAAAAGTCTTTACTTTACTTTTGGAAATTAATTCAAAAACTACCTAAAGTTAATGATATTGGAAGTAAACAGAAAAATAAAAATAATAAACAATGTGGCCTGAAGGATGGGTCCATTTCCTTTGCCCAAAGTCATTACTTTGGTCATACCGTAACCAAAGAACAGAACATAACAGGACTGAATTAAATAATATTAAAAAGGTGAAAGCCTCAGTCAAATTAATTAAGAGCTTATCTCTAAATAGATAGATGTAGATAATAGGAATTAAGAACCGAATACAGGAGACAGTATTACTTAAAAACTTGTCCCATATTCTGAGAATATTTCTTACTCTGCCCTAGCCGCTGATGGCCTTGTATCACCGTAGGAAGATTATTATTTAATTTTTAAATATATGTTATAAATATAAAAGTATATATTGTTAAAGAGTTAAATCTTACCAGCTTCCCTTACAATTTTGTGCAGGGCATACAAGTCTAATGGCTTCCTTTCAACAGTCGGTATCTTGAGTACTGATCCTTGTAAGTCCCAGAACTTTATTATCTGGTCTAAGAAGTTGAGTTTTACTCGTGTAATTGCCTGTTGAAGCAATACATAAGTTAAATTTAATCATATATTTTATACATGATATTTTTTTAAAAGTTTAATGCAATATCTTTTTTATGAAAAATCTATTAATATTGTTAAAAGAAAAGAGAATAAATTAAAACAAATTTAGGTATGTTTGTTGCACAATAAACATTATTTCTGAAGCTATATTAATTTACAATTTTAAAAAATAAATATCACAAATATTGTGCCATAATGACTATTTCAAAATAACAATTGGAACATTGTTTAATTCTATTGCATTAAGCAACTATAAATTATTGTTGAACAAAATAGTTAAGTATCTATGTTTAACAAAATATTAAAAAAAATAAAACATCAATATCCCCTAATAAAAAATAAATCTTCATAATATTATTTTACCTCCAATTCATTCAATCGCTGTATTCTGGGTGTAAAACGCAGTCTGTCCACATCCACCGCGAACGGAGGCTGCCAATGCTGTAATGAGGATAACTTTATTAATAATTAGTTTAATAGGGTCACTTTCTCTCACATTAATAATAATATGTTCAAAAACAAAATCTACAGATAATAAATATTTAAAGTAAAACTGATAAAACACTACAGTATAAAAAACCTATTTTAATTTATTTTAAGTAAAGTATACCGTAGTGTTACAATTTACCTTAAAATTAAACTTACTGGTCAAGCCTATATAGATGTAGATAGAATTTAAAACATAGGTAATTTTTATTTCTCTTGTAAAGAAGATAACACAAAGATGAAAAGGCAAAAAAATACGAGGAAAAAGTGAGAACAGATTGTTTTAACTTTCTTGCTACATGAGGGAATCAGCATAAAGAAAAAAAGAACTCCTAAGAATTAAGATTTCATTATTTCTATTTATATACATTTTCTAATATAATCAAAATACATATACAAGTGGGAAACAGATTATTATTATATACATTAAATACAATATTTTTATAATATAACAGCAGCACACTGATGACTGACTGACAGTTGTGGGCTCAAGCCCCACTCAGAGAATAAGTTGTTTTCGTGTCCTTGCTTGGGTACTGGCCACTCACCATACAATACAATCAAAATTGGGCAGTGTGTGGGGGAACTGAAATTTTTAACATTACCCTGTGTCTAAAACAGAGTGAAGCTAAAACAACAAATCCCAACTACACAGAATCTAACCCACAATCATAAAAAACAGTAATTTATTTCTCACAAAATATGTTTCATGTTAATATTTGTTTTGAACAATTTAGTTTAAACAACATAAAAAACAATCTTGAAATAATTCAAAGTGTGTTTATATTTTATCTCATAATCAATACTTTCACTAATCCTGTTGATATAAAAAAAAATGAACATTATTTTGTCTTTAGAGTAAATTTAACACTACTTTTTTTTATCATAACAATTAATTAGCTTATAACAATATTTACTATAGGTTAGTAGTATGATATTTATTAAATTATGCTATATATTAGTCAGTATATGAATAAGTAAAGGTAAGTAATTAATAATAACAATTGAGCTTTAAACATCTCCCTCATAATAAAAATATTTCATTGTGCCTAATTTAAGACTCTAGCAATGTTCGAAGCTATTCACCACTACACTTTGTTTAACAGAGTAAGCAAGAAAAAAGAAATTAATTAATCCCTTCAGAGTGGAAATCAAACTTACAACCACTGCTCGCTGCACACATGCTTTCTATTATACCACAAAGGCCGACAGAGCACTAATTTTATTATAAAATTATTTATATTGTTTTTGTTAGTCTGCAAAATACTATTAAAATGTAGCGAATCTTCACTGTATTCTCCATCTGAGGTTAGTTTTTTATAAGATTAGTCTAATTAATTAGATTGGCAACATTTCAAGGCTTTTAATCACTCTTGTTCACTTAACCATAATAATCTCAACATCTAGCATGCAAACTCACTTATAGATGTATTTTATTAAGAATTTAAACATTTTTGACTACTGGTTTAATATATTATTGAACAACTTTTTTATCTTTTCTAACATCACATTGACTAAATATGCTGGGGGACAGTGTTAACATACTTAATGCCCTTCACAGTTTTTTTAAATATTGCATTTTGGGTATGTTTAAATGCAGAGCTGTACTATCCTTTTTAGTGAGAGCAAAGAAATTTAAATAACTTATTTCCTCATTTAGGAATCAAACACACAAATCGTAAAATTTTCCATTATTTACACACATTATAAGTAATAAATTTCCAAATATCATGTAATAGAACAATGTGCATAATTATATTTGTTATGTGATAATATAAAACAATTATAATTTGACAATGAGAATAAAAGAAAAAGATCTTTTCTTTTTAAAATATATTTGCCTCAAACTAATTTACATATTAAAGTTAAATTCACAGAATGCTAATGGCTAATAAATAATATGTTAATAAATAGAAACTACAAAATAATGTTATACAAGTCTCATATAACATGTTCCAAAATCTAAAGTAAGGAAAATGATTGTATGTTTATAAAGGACTTTAAACACTTATAACAAGTGTTTCAACCGTAATAGTTATATATAAATATTTAATTTAATAAAATATTTAAAAAAATGGCATTACTTATTTTTATTCTTTTTTCATATTTTTTTATTGAAAAATTATTTAGTTTATGTTTTTTACACATATTTAGGTTAAGAGAAAATAAAAATATTATTATGTAACAAAAAACTACAAATAGGTCTTGTAACAGTACTAATAAACCATATTCTTATAATAAGGTGACCTCATGCATTTTGCTATATCCCTTTTGGGCTTAGTGACAAAAGATGTTTCAATATTGTAAATTTATACATATTTTACACTTTAATGTTACTTTTAAATATTTTCTTTCATAAAAAAGTAAGGAATGTCACAATAATAAGATTTTTATTTAATTTTATTATAATGCTAAATGTGACTTATGTTTGAGTTACAGGATTATTTGTGAAAAAAATTTTTAGCTACGTGGAAAATTCGTATTCTATAGGCATATTATAATACTACGTCGAAATACATCTTTTTTTATCTAAACTATCGTAGGCAGAGGGCACGACACAAAATGGCAACCAGCCTACTCCAACAATATGCGAGTGCATTCAACGATAATTATATGCATTTTTTAGTCAAATCTGCATTCGAAGCCAATTCGAACACGTATTGTTTGCTGTTTTACAGTTAAAATAAAACTTGGACAACAAACTTATTGGTCAAGGGAGTTACACGGTTGCATCACAAGGCTTTCTAAGCTCGTAAATTTAGGGTTAGAAACTATAATGCGATGTAAATTTGCAATAAGAGACAAAGATTTTGCAACAAAAACGTCATGCTGCATCTAGTTGAGACAAAGAAAATAACTTACTGCGGGGGGTTTTATCTTGCATATCCCAGACTTCTCAGCGATGGGTCGTATTTTGCTGATATACGCCAACGGGTCTAGGAACTCTTCAGGTGTTGGCTCAAAAACAGGAGCCTCGGGGGGCACAGTGAACGTAAAGTTATCAGGTTTCATGGGGGACGCCGAGTCCCCCATATTAACTTCCACATTAGCTTCGTCACATTTTCCCATTTTGTGAAGAAGCTAGTGCAGTTATGACGATATTAACTAAAATTAACACTTTAACATTATCTAACGTTAAGGAATGAATAGAGCACGTCCACAAAGAAATAATAGCATGAAAATTTGCCTTTCCATAAGGAATCTCTAAGAGATAATAATTGAAATTATCACCAACAAATAACAGAGTCCACTTGCACGTCCGCCATGCGAAATTGAACTTTCGAAACTCCTGTGTTGCCATGTTCAAATTATTGTATTTCACATATTTGGTGTTAGGTGGAAGAACATTAATTAGTACAGACTATAAATTTATGTCTTTAAATATTTGAAAACTGTCTGGATATTATGGTGAACACAAGGTGTTACAGAAATATGTAAATGCACACGTCGTTTGTTATTTTGTTTTTGTTATGGTCCCATAAATGTAATTGCACAACATAAAACTATATTAACTGACAAACCAATATAAGTAGAAAAAACACTATAATTAAATGCATAAAAATAAATATTTTTCATGTTTCTTGGATCGTATAAAAGAATCAATAATATGCAATACTTTTATTTTCATTAATAATAATATTTAAAAATTTATTTCTGCAAACTAAGAGCAAGATGACGTAATTAGCATTGTATTTTTTTATTATTTAAGTAGAATGTAACTGTTGGCAATTAAGGCAATTACATATTGCACTTCTTTGGAATGTAAAATTATCTTAAATACATTTTGTAAAAAAACAAAAAAAGGATTGCAAAAAGACAAACGTACAATTTCCACTAGAGAAAACAAATTTATTTTCATTTTCTCTCTCTTACAATCAGGCAAAGCGCAGCGTTGAGCTCCACTAGCAATTTAGCAAAAAGTGGGGAACGGAAATATCTTAATGGAAACAGTGTCTTAATATTAGGTTCCCAGGTTCCCTCTTCCAATCCTGTTATGTGCAGCGTGGATATATGAAACTAAAAAAGTATAAGAATAATTAATTCGGCTTAACAACGAAATCGCTTGATCATAATAGCGCAATTATTAGTATTATTAGTGTATTACGATACCAATCAACGTCATGTGCTTACCTGTACAATGACAGACACAATCAAAAATGAGAAAAAAATTATAAATTATTAATATAACTTAAAAATATACTTAAAAATAGTCATTCAAAAATCATATATTAAGAAAACAATATTAAAATATATTTTAATTAGTTACATAACTCCCTTGCAATTCTCACATTCAGTGTGACCAGTATAAATATATTTGACACGAATTCGACGAACGCGCAGACTCGAATGCAATCGATGAGCGTATCCGTCATCTCCGCCATTTGCGAAAGAAAGGCCGTACGTTGATCGCGGCGCGAGTGTCACTGTACAGTGCGACTATGTCGACTGTTTAAATTGTTATTACAGACGAAAAACAACTGTGAACTGTGCCATTTTAACAGTTAAAATGATTGTGAGATTATTCAGCATTCTGTGCTTTGGAGTTTTGGTGGCTGCGGCACACGACAACAACGACAATGAAGGTAATATTTGGGATGTCTGTTATTTATTTTGTATCACGATTTTAGACTTTTGTAATCTATTAACTTGTTATATTTCAATAAAATACTTTAAAAAATATTTGTTATGTGACTTTTTAATAGATAATGAGGCAGAACTAGAGGTTTAGTTTGAAAATGATTATATTTTTATTTTTATTTATCGTGGTGTAGACCGGGTGGTATTTTGGTGTGGCTTTCGAAATGTCTCGACTACGGTGTACAGAGTGGTCGTGTAGGTGTGAGGAACCGGCCTGACCGCTTGCACACGTCTACGACCGGTGGGCGTACGCAAGATTTCGCTTGAATCACCTTTATAATTTACGCTTGCAGCCAACAACTTGCAAATAATGCAAGTTGCAACGTTGATTTGTTTAAAAATATTAAATAATCATTTTTTTATTGAATTCTTAAACTAGACTTTTGAAACTTGAATAATTAAACTAAACTTTGTAAGCTTTTTGCAACTGGTTTCAATTTTATTACCTAACAAACCTTCAAATTGCTCTTGGATAAGATAAGTTTAAATAAATACACATTTCAATCGTTAAGTATGTAAATTATATTCTTTGAACTATTCCAAAAAATATGTGTAACTAATAAATGTATATATAATATAAACTTCTATGTTATGAATTTACAGTAAGTTTAAATTTTAATTCCCACATTGTGTTGCAGGAAGTTTGAAGAACTAATGTTATATCAATTATGACAGTCATGTGAAAACTGACTCTTAACAGCTATAAACTACATGATGAAGTAAACACTCAATGTTAGAATGAATTTCCTTTATTTGAGAAAGATTTACAGTTCTCTTAAAGTCTCTTTAATCTATAAGAAAAGTAGATATACACATACTTATATATATTTTTTTAATTAGAGGACTTTTAGAATTAATGAGCAGTGCTTTTAATGCTGATTCTATGTTTTTATTATTTATTAAAAACATGAGGACATTTGTAACAAAATAGAAAAAACATATGACACATTTTAAATGCACTACATAACTGATCTTGGATGCAGTGGTTGTCAAACAAATTATTATAATATAATATAGTCCTTAGAATAACTCACACACAAATAAATTGACAATCTGAATCAAGAAGAAGATTTCTATTCCCAAACCATAGTATTTTTTTGTTTATACCCCACATAAACAGAAAGAAAAATACTTCTTCTAAAAACTTTAACATATTAACATAGCAGTAGCAGGATTTGAACCTGCATTACTTGAAAAATGTCCAAGAGACATGGGTGCATTTTTAGGTTCTAAAAAATATAATCACACCTGAGATTATAGCATTTAACCAAACAAACTAGTCAGCTTATAACTATAACTTATAACTATAATATTAGTACAGATACCTGTAATGTATATGAAGTAGTTACTACCTTACAATATTTTGGCTGTATAAAAGTTTTACCTACGGGTAAAAATGTAGAAACTTATAACTTTGTACAATATTCTTTCTTGTTATATATGTAAACTTGTTTAATTATGTTATTATGTAAATTATTCAAATAACTTATCATTTTAATTTTATTTCCATATATATTATATACAGTAGCAGGCAATATTCAATCATTATGAGACAAATAATGACACTGAGGTGCAGTGTTGAGTTCTGTCGCTGACAATGTAGTGTTTTGTATTTTAATGGAAATCATTATATTTAGTTATAGGAAATCATTATAAGATATAATCTTATATTATTAAACATTTGTATTATAATTTGATTTTATAAGTTAACTATTAATTTACTGGCTTGATTGTAGCAAAATAAAAATACACAACTTAAAATTGAGTATGAGACATTCTCAAGTGTGATAGGTAACTCTGACCACTGGCACAGCACTGGTTTGAATCACTAATTATTGAGATTAGCACATTCAACCAAACAAAGTTCAACTTTATAATATTAGTATAGATTCACTATCAGAATTGGAGCTTTCACCTTAGTTTTACTGCCCACATGGAGTTTAAATTTTATAGACCCCTGTTATATTACTATGTGGGAGGATTGAGTACTTCTGCATGTCAAATGTGTGATGAAGTTAATAAAATCTATTGGAATTTGTTCGATATTTAGTTATTTTTTACGTTATTTACTACTTTTGGTATAATTTGTGTTTTAAAATATCACCATTATATATTTTTTAAATAAAATCAATGTTAAGAAATAAAAAGCTTTGTTTTCAAATTATTTTTTTTTATATTTATTTATTTTGCAACACAATAAAACAAAACCACACTTTGTCTAAGAAAATATTTCTTAATACCTACTTTATAAATATTTATTTATGACTAACCAAACGCATTTTGAACTGTCGCTCTTAAGTACGACATAGCATTTTCATTTTCTTAAATATAAATAAAGATTATTTTCTTGGTTAATCGATACATATTGAAATAATGATAAGAAAACCTGCACATTAAANACTTAATACCCTCTTCTCCTTTCTATCTGCGGGACAGTAGACGTAGGCAGGGATTTCACCCATACGTCGTCGATATACCACCTTTTCGTACGCAGCGCTTCGCCTCCACTTTCCTAATGCGAACGGCTAAGGAGTGGAACACCCTGCCTGCTGAACTGTACCCCGACAAGTATAACCTGGCCCTCTTTAAGGAACGAGTGAATAGGTACTACCTAGGCAAGCATGCTCCACCTTCGTTCGTATTTTCACTTACCACCAGGTGAGATAGCGGACAAATGCGTGCCTATCAACAATAAAAAAAAAATAAAAAAAAACAATAACACAACACCACACTTTGTCTAAGAAAATATTTCTTAATTACTGCTTTATAAATATTTATTTATGACTAACTAAACGCATTTTGAACTGTCGCTCTTAAGTACGACATAGCATTTTCATTTTCTTAAATATAAATAAAGATTATTTTCTTGGTTAATCGATACATATTGAAATAATGATAAGAAAACCTGTACATTAAAAGTATGACACTTATTATATAAAGAACCTGAAGCGTCACCTATACAATGAATCAATAGATGTGATGATATCATCTAACTATTCATCGTATAACGCAATACCAAATAACAATCTCCTACAGGCTCGTGTTCTGTATTAATATTAATGAATTACTTAGGTTTTATTTAAATTCTAGACCGTCGTATCCTTTCGGGTCCATAGAATTTTGGGCACGACAACGTGACTGAGTTAATAGCGAATTTGCATAATTAACCTCTTTAAATAATGGCCAGAGGGTGGTCCTTTTTCAGTCAGGTGTTTTGTTTTTGTAGGTAGGTATATATACAGGTTAATTATGGGTTATATATTTCTTGTTTTGGTTGTGGTACAGTTTACTCGTTAACCGAAACTACCTACTATAATAGTAAAACAAGAAATAAAAGAAAAATCTGTAGGAAAAGTTCCTAGGTGCAGTAGTTTTTTCGCATTATGCAGGATAAAAGGAAACATCTGGTTTTACATCATTATATATTGAATTTGGAACTTCTGGTGGTTCTACTCTACGCCTTATTCATGGCATTTCCACATTTCCTTACTGCCACGATCGCGTCGCGATAATATCTTTAATCTAATACTATAAATAATTTAATTAAACGTATTTTATTTAGTCGAACCTTTGAAAGTTACCATAAATGTAAAGATAATTTCAAATGTTTAGAAAAGACAAAGGTTATCCGACATTACTAGTAACGCATACAAAAGATCAAGTGAAGTAAATAATCTTTATATAGGCTTCTAACTTTTGCATCAAATTGTGAGAAAGTACAATATGTATAATTTTACAACAACAAAGAAATACTTGCGTAATTTGTACACAATGGCTTGATAGTTTTCTATGAAACTAGGAATACGTACGTATGTATTATTTAGTGGAAAAGAGTTTATAAATATTATATGAGCGCACGGCAGAATGTCGTCAGCTGACATATAATAAAAACGAATAATAAAAAAATCTTCGTAATCCCTAAATGGATGTGACATTTGTCAATTGTTTTGTAGAGCTTGAAAACTTTTTTATGACAAATTTATGGTGAAAGAAGCGCACGTCTAATAAATATAAGAAAAATCCATATAAAGATTTTTTAATAAAAATTCTACCAACAATGTTTCTCGGAATTCTTACGAAATTTTAAATGTAATTTTTACAAAATATCCAGTTACGAAATTCTATGAGATTAGTTTTTAAATTATTTTTTATACTTTTAAATCGTGTAATAAATTATATAAAACAATGAACGATTTATCCAATCAAAATTTATGTAAAATATAAAACAACATACATACGGTACTTAAAATATTTGTAATATTTTTTTGTAAATATAATTTCTCATAATGTAAACACCCTTATTGAATGTAAACCTTGAAAATAAGCTTAATTAATTGTACAGTCACTATTTGTGCTAACAGTGACTATTATAATTATGGACGTGTATTATAAATAGACATTCCAATTATAGTGACAATATAGAATAGTTCTCCACATACGTGGATTATAATAGCTGCTTTAACACAACAGATAAGAAATAGTGGAAATTATTTAGAATCTATAAAATATATATTGTGTGGGTAATTATAAATAACTTTAATTATAAATTGTGCGTTTTATATGTCGCAAAGATACGTTAAGAAATATTTTTATTAAATGGCGTAAAAAAATATTTCAATACAATGATTCTATATGACAATGTGGCTGCTAGATCGTTGACCTTTGTTTCTCGCGAATTAAAAAAAAGGTCCTAAAATTTTAAATACTTAAATCTTTATTCCACTAAATCTAAGTGTAACTAATTTAGTAATTCCACGGTCAAGATTAGTTCATTAAATATCAAATGTCTCGTTTCCCGGAACTACATCCTTTAGACGCTTACATCGTGCGAGGCCAAACAGGTTTTATAGCAGCTGGTCCTTAGCCATAAGTCGGTTGTACTCAAGGAAATAATGAAACGTCTTTGTCTATTTGTTCTATATTATAATTATGTATATAGAACACTTTTTATAAATCTTTATACTAAGTCGACTTGTGGAATATATTTTTGTTGTCTAAACTCTACTTTCTGCCGTTTTTAGAGTATTCGTGATGAGTGACTAAATTCTACGGCTTACTTTCGGGACGCGTATTATCTCGCATTATTAAGATTTTAAAAGCTATAATAATAAAATAATTTAAAATTTTAATAAATATTAATTTAAATTAAAATTAAGTTTTCAATTTAGAAAAAAATATAATAGGATACTTTCCTTACTAATTATTATTTTTATCTAAAGTGTTATGTAAATAATCATATGGAAAAATAATATCTATGAAACTTTAATAATATTCTGGTAGTGAAATGTATTATAGATATAAACAATTTCTATAATATATACTATGTACTTTTACAGTTTGTTCTGTATGTGAGTATAGAAATGCCTTTTGCGTCTCAGACTAAGGTTATGCGCTAGTAAAAGACAGATACGCTCAATTGTATATACCTTTATACTGTATGTATGTATGTAATCTTCCATTGTTCTATAATATCTCGTCGTAGCGTCGCCCCAAGTGCTATAAGACCCGATCCACACTGTTTTCCTATTTTACTACCACCTGGTTTCATTGTAAGCTATGAAACCTTTTTTTTATAAAATGAAAAATCATGACTTAACTGAAGATTAATATTTTTAAGACGTTTTTAAGTGACGCAATACAGAATCTAATTGGAATCCAATTGCCACTTCCTAGAATAATTATCTAATTTAGTATGTATATTAATTTTAAAAAAATGTTAGGAAGTGGAAAATTGATGCCGCCGTGGCCCAGTGGAGTTGGAGCTTTGACTTCCACTCGTCTAAAGGAATTATTTATTTTCTCGCTTTTAGTTCATTGCGGAGTTCTAGACACTAAATTTTATACGCATATCAAGGTAGGCAGTGTAGTTATATAGGTATCATTGTGTGTTGAGTGGCGGGTCACAACGCCTCGCTGTGCCTTGTTACCAGAGGGAATCGAACTCACAACCGTCGAGCTTACAGTCACACGCTTGTGCCGCTACGCCACGATAACCTTAATTATTACTATAATTATTTTATTGTTTCTTCTGTCAAGGGAACAAACGCTGAGACAACAATATGTATTGAGCTTTAGTAATAATAGTCTACTGCGTTTACTAGTCATGTACTATATATGTACATATATATATATTGTACTTACATGTAGTATGTATGTGCGTGCAGTCACGAGACCAGTTGAATAAACAAAAGGTGTTTGTTGAGTACATTTTGATTGTTTAATGGTAAGTCTTGGTGATTATTAGGTAATTCTAGCTTGATGACCTACCTTGGTTTCGCCTAAGTCTTAATATTATTTTATAACAGGGCATAGCTTATATAAGAATAGATATTTATTTTAGACAAGAAAACAAACAAATTGTAAGTAAAAATGTTTGTAGTAACTACCGTTTTAATACTCTTAAAAAGATTATGACAGTCTAAATATTAAAAAACACTACGTTCTTTCTTTTCTTTTACTTAAATATAAACAAAAAAATCCGTAAAGATAACCTATCTTATTAAGTCATGTGACTTCGTTAATGTTAATCTTAAGTAGATGCTTATTTAAAAATTATCAATTAATTCTAAAAATAGAAACTGATACTTTCGTGGGACTATTGAAATTTGTTTGACTTAAGCCAATGATTGTTAATTGAATCTTTTTTTATGATTTTTATATATTTATTTGGTAAAAGATACCTGTTTATATAGATATTTGTTCGATACGGAGTTAAGTCACGCAACTTACTTTTATTACTGTTATAATGGAACAGCGAAGGTAAGGTCTCATAGTTATCACCAGGCTCTCCGCTTACCTTATATTATTTTTGATTTATCATCACGCTGTATCCCGCATATAGTAGGGCTAGTAGGGTAGGCAGAGGAAACCTAGTGTTAAAACACTCCTTTTCATTCGGTTTTTGACAACCGTCGCATTTACAATCATACGCTGACCTACTGCCTCACGCCTTTACCTGCCTTTTATATTACACTCAAATCACGTTATCTATATATATAAAATCGAAAGGTCACTCACTCATCACGAAATCTCAGAAACTACGAGTGCCAGGAATCTGAAATTTTGCATAGCAGTTACTTATAGGACGTAGGTGCTCGCTAAGACGGCAATTTGCAATATTCAACTTCTAAGGGGTTGTTTTTGGGGTCGAAAGTTTGTATGGAACTTCGTTACTACAAATGCTAGGAGTCTCAAATTTTGCATAGACGTCACTAGGACGTAGTCATGGAGACAGAAATTAATAATAACATAGTTCACGCGGGTGAAACCGCGAGCGGGCCGCTAGTATTCTATAATTATTTTGCGATTTCGGCAATTTATTCGCCATATCGCCGATAAGATTATACGTAGGCATAGGCGTGTTCATACTTCGTACACCAGTTAATATGAAACAATTGTTTGACACATTTAGTTATCTAATCGCTGTACAATCCCAGACCGCGAGCAGGTAGGACCATTGTTTTAGTTTGTAAAAGTTATGTGCCTTTATATAATAAGCCTTGTGGAAGGTGTTTTATTTGTATATAGATTATAGATATATATTTTCGTAATATGGCTGTATTTTTCGAGAGGCTATTGTGACTCAGCGGTGCACAGTATGACTGTAAACACGATGGATTCGTTTCTTATTCGGGGATATTAATTATTTTCATTTGCTTGAATAAAATAAAATTAAATATATGACCTACCAAACGTTCCCTACGTCGATTTCTCTAAAGTGTAAAATTATTGAGTGACTAAATAAAGAATAGAAAAAAAGAGATAAAACAAGTTTTTTTTATACTTCATATTTTTTAATTTGTCCAAGTACATTTTTAATGGTGTACATTTACATATTTTTTCACTGATTTGTATCAATGAAGGTTGTACTTACATCACTAAAGTGAAAACGTGATTCAGATATTGGCAAACCAATCTGTGCGTAATTATGAAAACCCTATGTGTGTGTAAATGCGTATGTGACATGTATGCTCGTAGGTACGTAATTACGTACATATGTGTATATTACAGTTGGCACCGTTACCTTATCAAAATTAATATTATTTTTAATTTGTTATCATGTATTTAAAAAATGTCACCTTTACTTCAAAAAATGTAAACAAAGAAATATGTATATCATCTTTTTTTTTGATAAAAGCTATATCTGTAGGAAGAAAATAAAATTTTATTGCGAGTGAAGTCGGGGAGATAGTTTAATGGTTAATGATTTTATGTAATTATATTAATTGTAATTAAATAATATAACATGCCCACTTGACATAATTAATACAATTACATTAAGTCATACTATACTTATATATTAAAAAGGTCGAGTGGATATTGAATCGGCAATTACTATATCCCTCAAAGCTGATAGTGTAAAGCCCTAAGTATATGTTATATGAAACCAACGCCTGCCCGTTGCTTCGCCTGTAAGAACTACACGATTACTAAATTTGTTTTAGCTTTACGCTATTGACTGCGCATAGTAGGGTAGGTAGAGGGAACCTGGGAAGGTAGTGTTAAGACACACCTTTTCCATTAGGACACTCCGTTTCCCAACACGGAATGCACACGAGGTGAAGCGTCACCTCGTTACCAGATCGATGTAATCAATATTTTGTTACCCCAAGTAGGAAACTAACTGTAACCATCGAGTTTGAGGTTAAACGATTATGCCCCAGTGCTACGACAGTCTCAATTGTTTATTAAATAAATAAATTGTTATAGTTCTAATAAATATGCATCATGAAAACAACTGAAGATCTCAGGCTCTGGTTTTCTCTCTAGCTTCTTTTTATATGCGATAGTCCATCGATCGATAGATGGATTGTAATAAATTTATATCTTGTTTGAGTCTGATTATACAAATTTATTGCATTTTCTTTCCTGATAGAGTCAGAAAAAAAAATATAAAAATATATGCTTGCGTCAATCGCAAACAAACGACGTGGAACTTTTTATTTATGTAAAAAGTATTATTCTAAAGCATTGTCATTTGTATGATGAAACTACTATGTTAATAACTATTTGTTTTCTTTTAATTACTATATATTATGGTCGAATGAAAGAAAAATACAGCTCATCATAGTAAAAATTATAAAATAAAAAATTGTTTATAATGCAACTTTTTATTTTTACATGTAAGTAAGGCCTTCGTGACGCAATATCTGCCTGAATCACGTGATGGTTGTGGATTGATCTCTACGTATGAGAATATTTATGCTAAACTTTTTTACGACTCTGATTTGGTTAGTCGAACCACGGCGTTAAGTTCCGTTGGTCAATTATTGGAGTGCCTTGCTACTAAGTTGTATCTGCCTTACTAAACTTATAGAGATTGTGTTCTAGTTGGGATAATATGCCGTTTTTATTTTATTTTACTGCCGTTTTTAATTTCCGCCGAATTCTAGAGTTTTTGTGTATTGAATGGCGAACCTTGACAGAGCAAAGAAATGAAAATATTAAATATTTCATTTTAAAATATTTTTTTTAGGTTATCGCGTTCAACCAAACAAACTTGTCAGCTTTATAGTATTAGATTTTACAAGGGAACGTCATTAAATGCAATAAATTATACCTTAGTGGGAATAAATTATCATATTTTAAATGTTTGCCATTCTCTTGTCAACAAGACCATTTAACATCGTATTACAGCAAATAGTCATAAAAGCAAAGTATAAATTGTAAACGTCGTCAGCACAACATTGTTGCACAATACCGGGGATTGTGAAATTAAATTGAATGTCTGTATCGGAAAATAAACGGTAATATACAAAAAAACATTTTTTTTTCCATTTCTTCGCTCTGGTGTCGAGGCAAAGCGCGGCGTTGAATTCTGCCACTCAACACGTAATGCCTCCTGAATTCGGCAGCCCCCCTCTGCCTACCCTGCTGTGTGCGGGATACAGCGTGAAGCTGATTTATTTTATTTATATTGATTGCTTTACAAAACAAAGGCCCGCAGGTGGCACTGGCCGTCGTATGGCACATTCGCAACATCTGTCCCTTATTCATACATCTAAAAAATGCGTTCTCCTTTATGGAAATTGAACGACATTCATCTGTTTTTCTTTATTTCATATTAGGTCAGGTTATATGGTGTTTGTTATAACTTTTTGTAACAATGAATTGCAACTGCAATGCTTGTTAATTTAATCCAATATTTTTTATATAAATTGACTATGACTTAATATTGTTAGAACTTCTCTTTACCAATTTTTTTGTATTCTTATCAGTATCGCTTTGCATCTTGTATTTATTTAAACTGTTGAATGATATGTCCTTGTTTGTTTTATGTCAAACGAGTAGTCAAGTGCGTTTGTCTTTTGTAATAGCTCCAATTTATATGCTTGTGCTGATTTCCACTACTCAATGCGAAATGTCTTGATTTAGAAAGAAAAATGGAGAACGGAGTGTCCTAACTCTTATCGTGTATCGGTTTACCCTGATACAGGTACACAGAGTATCTACATACAGCGTGAAGATGAAAAAAAAAGAAAACAGAAAAATCATTGTCGTTTTATAAAAAGGTGCAATCGTATAATTTTGTAAGTATGAGTAATATTTTTTTGCGGACCAAACTTTTTCTTTGAACATCTGCTGTGTATCGTGTCCTCGTTGGCGAAGAGCCACCGCTTTAACAAATAAAATTGTATTGTAATATCATCACTAGCTTCATGAAACTGAAAAATATTGTGTTGGTACGTGAAGCTTACTTAAAAAAAATAAAACCGACTTCAATACTACACTTTTTACATAAACTTAAACAAAACCTAAATTAAAAAAATATATATATTTTAATTTATTATCAGCTTTTGTACGGTATATTTAGTAGTTTTCTTTTAATGTTGTTTTTTTTCTTGACCTTTTCTTTCTTTCATTTTGAATCTGAATTCTTCATATAAGAGGATTGGGAATATATATCAGGGACATATAACAGGATTGATTTGAGAAATGAAGAAAGGTCTTTTAACTTTAGATACTATCGTTAAGACTCCCTTTTAGGAATTCGAGACATTGTGTGTCGAATGGGAAAACTCAACGCCACGCTATGTTCATTAGATTGGAAAATTAAAAGAATTAATTCCCCACAATTGCTATCACGTTGCATTCGGACACTGTTTTACGATCACATTATCCATCACGAATCTTCTGTTCTCATCATCATCATCATCATACATAAATATAACATTTGACTGAATCTTTTAAACAAGTACAATACCTAAATTAACACTTCAAAGTCTTCGTTGATTCAAAAATGCTCAACACAAAGTTCTAGGCCACTTAATGATTTTTTGTGTGTTTACTATGCTAATTTCGTCACCCCTTTTAACCTCAGGAGAGTTGTATTTCCATAAATCTCGATCTGTTTAAAGCTAGAACGCTTTCAAAAGAATTTGATCTTGGCCAAGCCTAAAGAGGTAATAAACACATTGAAAATTAACCTATATTTCTAGTTTCTAAATATTAATAAAAACTATAGAGATTCCTTTTATTTTAAACCTTTAAAGATGGGTGATAATTACTGAGTCTCCAACCAACCAAGTTTTGGGAAATAACGTGTAATGTAAAATGTTTCTTAAAGAAGAACTTGTATTTTCGAGCTCTTTTATACTGATTCACGGTGGTGTCATAATCGAGTCTTATATTCTCAAACTTGTAAAAATACATATACAGTAAACTTAAATAAACAGCTTTTCGTTTATTCCCACAAAGGGTAGACAGAGGGAACCTAACCCCGCTTCTCATCCAATTTCCAAACATTACGTATCAACGCCGCCATGTAGTTTATAGTCTAAAATAGGAAATGGAAAAGTTAAAACATAAACAATATATGAGCAATCAATACTTCGACATTGGCCTGTTTAGTTCTATAGTGACATTATAAATTCTAACCGTAAAGTATAAAGGTTTATATCGATTTTAAATATTCACCCATGATAATTGGTTTCCATTAAGCGCGGTATCGGAAAAACATGTTACATTACATTATTCAACGACTCGATTAGTTTAGATTCCTCTCGAGCGAATAATTCGATTCAGTTTGTTGTTTTTTTTAGAGGTAAGCCTAGCCTAGTAAGTAGGCTAAGTTATCACAATATCTACCTATATTTATACTAATATGTATTATAGTTAAAGAGTTTGGCTTGTCGTGCAAATCTCAGGAACTATCGGTTAAAATTGGAAATCTTTTTTGTTGGACATTTGGCGTTCCATTTATGGATATATGTAGAAAGCTCAAAGCACTGTTATATGAAAACAATAAAAAAATGCATTGTTGTTCTTCAAATACTTATTTCTCCTATCATCACATTATTTGCGTATATAGAACAAAAACATATAAAAATATAAATATTTAAAACCAGGCAAGATGTTCTTTATACGTGGTCGACGGCCGACGGTCGTAGGCGACCTACTTTTACTGTTCATTTGCTCCATTGTCCGCCGCCTTCAGTCCTCAACTTAGTAGTACTTTGAAAACAAGACACCACAATTCTATCTTCTTATCGCTGAGTTTCTTAATGACATGACTTCTTCTTTTTATATTTTCGAACGCTTTTTTCGCTTTATTGTGTCGTAGGTAATGTGTTGCTTAAAGAGTCACTCCGTTCTTCACGTAAAGAATTATTCTCCAAGTAAGTTAAAATTGGGTGGAATGTATGGAACGGGTTTCCTCTGTCTAACCCTGTTCGCGGAATATATTTTGAAACTATTTATAAGAAATAAGTAACACTAGTTAGCAAAGCGACTCAGTTAACCCAAACTATTTGTAAAAACGACTTTTCCAAGCTAATTGCAAGTCTTTACGAGCTGAACTTTTCTTAAATACCTTAATTTAACACACACCAGCTATTCACTATTAAGGAGTACCCTAGTATTGGTCTTTTGGCTTAAAGCAAAGCGGTGTAGTGTAGCTCGAGTGTGTTTAGAGCAATGCAAACAAACTGACTAGTAAATATTTCTATGTGTTTATGTGTTAAATTTAAGAAACTTCGTATTGAAATCTCAGAATTAAGCTTTCGAGTTAAAATTTTGGGTATTTAATAAAAACATTGTATACAGGTATTTTTTGTATATTTTTTCTACAACTTAACTTGTATCTAGCAGGGTAGGCAAAGGGAACCTGGGAACCAAGTGTTAAGACACTATTCCTATTAAAGACACTTTTACTACTATATGTACTATTAGTTTACGCTTAGGTTTAAGTTGAAGAGTTTGATTGTTTAATACGTTAATCTCAACAAAGTACTGGTTGAAATTGAAAAAATATTTTAGTTTTGTATTGTCTATTTATCAAAGAAGGCTACAGGCTATATTACGTAAGTTTAATATTTATAGCCCGCACCCACAAAGTGTCACACACGACTCTATTTATTTCCAGTTGACACCGCGGGCGAAGTCGCAGTTAATAGCTATTTACCTAATAGTTACCCAATATAAACAAAATATCATAATTTTAACAAAGAAAATGTAAAATCTTCAATAATTAATATCTCATTATTATTTCTCAGCTTTTATAACTCATTAAAAATGAATAGTCAACTAATTACGAAATGGCGCTCGCTGAAGTCGACGATGTTGCTAAAATTATGTTCATTCTAGTAAATGTTTCTTGCATTTGTGTTTGTGCTTGTATTTACTAATGACTTACTCTATGTGTAGTGGTTAAAAACAGACTATTAAGATTGATATTATAAGTTCAATTGCTAGTTAAAACAAAATTTCATATGTTATGGCAATATGGCATGGAGATGGTATTTAACTAATTATGCGACCCAAAAAAGGCTATTCTTAAAGCAATAAAATTTTCAGGACCTATTCTTCAAACGATTAAATATTTCTAAGGAGCTCTGGAGAATTTAAATGGGTCCCTACTACTGTTAATTTTTATGAAGTATTGCGGCCGTTTTTCCTTTTTAGTTAGTACAAATATGTTTATGTTGACTTTATTTTGCCACTATATGCAACTTATTTTTTTTATTTAAATTTATTTATTTATTTTTTTAGATTTGATTTCCGCTTTTTTAACTCGATTGGAATAGGAAAGTTCCTTCTTATAGGATTCTTCTACAAGGTGTCATAGTAACATGTATGTAATGAACATTTCCGCTAGAATATTTGAAAAAAAAGGCCCGTTACCTAACACGATAAATGAAGGGCAAATAGAATAGGTTATCTACATTCTCTCTTTGTTGTTTATTTCACCTAGCTACAGCCACAAGTAACTACTACACTAATATACACGTGAGAAGTACAACAAAATATATGTTTTTTCGGATCTCTTACTCAATAACTATGTTTATTATTCAGTCTTCTATCATACATTAATTAAGAAAAAGTTTATACATCTGATAATACAATAAAAAATAACGAGGTAGCTAGCTAAAAACTAAAACAAATTTGAAACGAAGTTCCAAAATCTCAACAAAGCAATGTTAGTAAACGTTATATACCCATTGTTATGCGCATATGGATATATGCCAGCTAACGTGTGACCTATGATACCGAGTGCCACAGCCATTTATGGTGTCGTGTAGCATAGGTGCGGTATCTGCAGATAATCCTATATCTACCGTCATGTTGCTCTAGGAGGCTGTTAACTGTTATGGTGATGGTTTGGACAACTTTGGTTAGAGCTTTAAGGTTTAAAACTATTTTGATGAAAGATTTTTAGTAGGTATTTTGATGAAATATATTATTATATAAGTGTAGGATTAGGATGTCTTAAAATAAGATATTATAAGATTGATGTAAGGCAGCTAGCTTAATTACAATGTAAATATTTATATCTTTACTATACATGAAACTGTTCTGAGTGAATGACAGACAATGCACAGATGAAACTGCTGGACTTGCAAAGTTGTAATTTGGCATGTTGGTAGGTAGGAACTATTTTACATCTAGAAATTCACACAAATAGTATGCGGATTTGTCCAAAATTGATATTTAGACAGGGTCATAATCCTAGCTTATGGCATTTTCTGATAATTGTAATAATCGATTGATAAATTTCTAATGCATGTCCAAGCTATTGCAAAATAACAAAAAGCAAAATATAATAAATTTTATAAGGTTAAGTCTTTAACACAAGCTTACTAACGTATGGCTGATTTAGTATTGAAACATGGTTGCCATTTTGTCGTAGTCGGATCAAAGACCGGAGTTGTACTCGCACACTATATCATTAATTTGTCTCATCTCTAAATCTATGAATATCTTTGATTTTTATTTTTTTCTCCTTTGCATTCTTCACGTTAACTTTAACTTCTTCCAGCAATTCGTTCAATAATTTATCTGTGTGTCAGAGTCACGTCGGCAACTGTCCCATAACATAAATTCAGTGGAGGGTGATAACCATTTTACGCTGTTTGTATGCAGACCGGACCTACTATTAATCTTATTTCTCGCTTCTGGGCTCTCTATGAGTCGATGTGCGATGTCGTGGATAGTAATGGTAGCTTCGATGTGGTACGTGTTGTGTCCAACTGCTAAGTATTGATGGTAAATAAAATTAGATTCACGCTGCATCCAGCACACAGTAGCCAGAGGGAGCCTAGTGTTACTATATATTCTTTCCTTAAAACATGAATATAGAGGAAGTAACAATATATTTTACAATTTTTTAAATGTTAACAGAATCGACATCTTCTAAACCAAAATCAATAAAGGATTCCCTATATAAGTCAAGTGTATTAGCTTCCAACTTTGTTCAAACATTATAGAGCCCTTTGAAACTATATTAGCAAATAACGCTTAAAGTTGAAATCCAACAAAGGCAAATAAACAAAGTATAGAATTAAATAAATAATAGATTCCGTTGTGGTGCATGCAACGGAATCCAAATAAACGTGACGATGGTGGATTCGATTTCCACTCGGGAGTTATGAATTATTTTCATTTTCCTTGTTGGTAACAAGACAAATTGCAGTCTTGAGTTCCACCACTCGACACGCAATGTCTTAAAAATTGGAGGGAATGGGGAAAGGATTCGTAACATTAGGTTTCCTCTAGCCTTGGTGCCCTGCTATATGCGGGATACAGCGTAAAGCTGAAAAGATGACTAAAGCTGAAGTCCAACAAAGGCATACTCGTATAAGCAAAGTATGGAACGAAATTGTGGAACTTCATTTAGCAACTTTGATTGCCTCCGCCCGAACGGAAATGGCTCGCGAATATAAATTTATTCTTCTATCTTCTCCTCCCCTCCCTCCATGTATTTATCTGGTTTTTAAATGCATTACATGGAGTTCATATAATTTGATACGAAAACTCAATTTGCAATTTCAAAGGACCTTTTTCGTGCCTTTCTCTGAATGTTAGAGTTCTTTGTGTATTCTTATGCTTGCCTGTATGTCGATTTTTACATCTTGATGGGTGTTTTATTGGAATTTAGATTCTTAGTAGATTTTGTAGATTATTATATTCGTTTGCTTGGATTTTTTTTTATATATTAATTTGTTAATATACTAATAACAATTGACATAATTAAAAGGTGTAATCAATGTTTGCATATAGTTTTTTTTTTCAATTAACTGCAATTACGTCAGTGTTATAAAATAAGGTACACCTCTAATTGGTAGTGAATCACATATTACCTACTACTCTAAGGAGGAAAAACAATACAAGTACTATACTGCTTTTTTTTATTTTTATAAAATATAAAAAATATTATATTAATCCTTCTTTTCCTTTAGTATTGACCAATATTATAACAAACACTACAATATAGATTTATATTATAAGTAATGTAGAAAATCACCATTTTCTCATTCCTAGTCAAGTTCAAGTAAGAAAAGATTATTAAGACGTAGCCCAAAAGTTACCTAAAACCAATACACCATCTTCTCAAACGGAGGTCGAAAGCTTTGAACAACTATCGGTGGATATATTGAATCCCGATACCTAGTGTTAGTTTAGGACCTTCATTGAAGTGCGCATTCGTTTGTGAAGACTAGAGACTGAGGAAGCTATAATTTTCTTAACTACTAATTAAAGAATATTCTATATTTATTTTTATTATATAAAATTATTTATTTGATACCGTCGTGGCGCAGGGGCACAAGCGTGCGTAAACGCGCCGGTTGTGAGTTGAATTCCCAGTTAGATGCATGAAATATTTAGGGGCAGTGTTGAATCCGCCTCTCCACACGAGGCATTGCCTCCAGAATTCGGTGAAAAGTGGGAAGTGGGAAACAGAAGTATCTGAATGAGGGAACGAAGTGCCCCGTGCCTAGTATTACACACTAGGTTCTCGGATTCTCTCTGCCTACCCTGCCAAATGGACAACGACGTAATTCATTCGGGAGCTACGGTGCAACAGATGGCAATGGATACTCTCTCTCTCTGTTTTTGTATCAAAAATAACACAAAATAATAATAAAATTGCTCTATAATTAAAATTAATAACCGAATGAAATGTTTATCGAATATGTCATTATTTATCTGAGCATGTATGAAATATGCCAGCCGTAATTGATTGGCCGTGTTAATTATTTTTTATTTTACTTTCTCAATATCGTCGTGCCATATATTTAAAGTTTGTTTGCCTAAGTGAAAATAAAGATTTCCATTCAAATACAATTGAGGGAAAGCTTATAGTTTTTCTTATATAATTTAAATATTATTTATTATATAATTTAAAGCGATTATTATGGCGTCAATAAATTAGTTAATTACATATATCTGCTAGTTTTTATTGTTTAGTTGAGGCCAGATGTGACGCAGGAGCACAAAGTGTGACTGTAAAACTGACTGGTTGTGGGTTCGATTCCCACTCGAGGAAGTGAAATATTTATTTACATTTATATTTTCATTTTCGCTCTGGTGTCGAGACAAAGCGCGGTGTTCAGTTCCACCACTCATCAAGCAATGTCTCCAAAATTCGGCGGAGAGTGAGGAATGGAGTGTCTAAGCTAACTAGGTTCCTCTGCCTAACTGTCGCATTTCCTGTCAGGCGGTCTATTGCTGCGTCACGATGGCCTCAATTAAATCTTATTGTCAAAATTTATATAGTAGAAAATACATACATAATTTATTAGTAATATTATTTCTTACTGATTAATTTCGTGTTTGGTTTTGTGTTTTTAGAAAATTTTCATACAAACAGAAAAAATCTAATTAATGAATATTAAAAGAAACCTCACATCTCCAGCTGTAATCCATCATCTCATTTTCTTTTTAACTTCTTTGGAACTAACAACTCCTTTTTTATTGAAAGAAACTTCTTTCCCCGATCTAAATGGTTCAGTTTCCACTCTTTTAGTCTTTCTTTTTCCTTAAAATGTTCTTTTAAAAATAGTTCTTCTGATATAAATTTACATTTATATTCATTTTGTAAGTTTTGACCGACTGAGGTCGTTTGAAAACTATCGTCGGGCTTAGTTAGGTAATAGAACTTGTAATGAATGTCTTGGCGCCTTTAGTTAGAGGGTTATATGAGTGAACTCAATGGTTTTAGGTTCGAATTTCGCTTAAGGACGTATTTTTTTAAATAATTGGTTAATTATCACTTTCTTTTAACAGAGCGGATAAATGAGAATAATTTACTGCCCCAAGCGGAGATCTGATCCCACGACCATTCTGCTTACAGCTAGACTCTTCCGACGCGAAGGCAATGTTAATACCAATATTACACAGGCGGTGCCTCTTTACCGTTTTTCTATGAATCACCGATGAGATGGCCTCCTACGCTCGCTTGTTTCTACGCTCGCTTGTTTGTAGGTACAAGACGAATTGAAGTTTGTATCATTTTAGAATTAGAAAATATTTGAGAGATTGTTATTATGCATTTCGTTTTGTAGCTTTAGTGTATTTTAAGAAGTTAAAAGACGTAGCCATTGGGTCCGAATATTAAAACAACATTTGGTTTCATAAATTTTTGTTTTACTGTATTTAGATATAGTGTTTTGTTTGCGTCGGGTTTTCAAATATTTGTAATTTTAAATATAAGAGTTTCAATAAAAGAATAAATTTTAAGCAATTAATAAAATATTTTTAGCTTTTACTACATTTTTTAATAAAATCTATTGTCTTGTTACAGGTAACACCAAAAATGCAGTTGTAGGAACAAGAATGCCGTTATTTATAGTATTTTAAAGACAAAGAATATTTTTAGGATTCCGTACCTATTAAGGAAAAAAGGAACCCTTATAAGATCACTTTGTTGTCTGTCAATTCATACCATAAATCACACAATCACATCTACGGCCCCATGATTTCCTGAATAAAAACAATATTTTAAAAAAGTTATGGCCGTTTATATCATAATAAATGCGTATTTCGACACTATAAAGGGACTCAAAACTCATCTGGTACTTCTGGTTAACCTAGAATTACGAAATTTCGCAGCTCGCATTAAAAGTAGCATAAAAAGTTCAATTCAATTTTTGTACGGAGCCCTCGATGGGCAAGCCGGATCCGCGCTTGTCCGGTTTTTTTTAATATGTAGTTTTTATTATACAAAAGCAATCGCCATTTTAAATTATTGTCACGTTTGTTAACGGTTTTGATGGTTTAAAAAGGGACACCTGAATTTTTAAAGTAGGACTACCATTTGTATTATATTCGTTTAGTATAAATAATTATAAACTTTGCTCATATTAAACTTATATACACATATTTACATATTTTTTAACTACAAGTTCAATAAGAGACTTTCATTGTCTCTCGAATTGATATGATAATTAGATCCTATCATATTACAAAAACATTTTACTATTTATGTTTTATTGAAAGAAGCGAAGGATAGTGGAGAACAGAATATTTTAACACTAGGTTCCCTCTGCCTACCCTGCTATATGTGGAAAAAATGTAGAGCCAGATTAAACCATTTAATAGATCTATAAATAGTAGATTTATTAAGGCTTAGTACAGTTGCAATATAGTTAACATTTAGCATAGAATAATTAAAAAATCGTTTAACGCGGAAATAACGTAATTTTCTGTAATGAAACATGGCCTTTTGTCACTCCCTGATGTCCCAGCTTTGCCCACGTCAAATTTAATTAAAATCAGTTTAGAGGTCCATGACAGAGTAATGGATAAACTGTTCTAGTTTCTGTTCTTTTTTTAAATATCTCAATATATTACTTGGTTCTTTATTTTTAGTTTCTTTTAGAGTTAGAACTATATTTTCTTTTTGAATTATACTTTCTTAACAATATAATAACTAATATGTTACAACTATTCAAGAGGATCGAAAGTTCACATAGGAAATTTAATTAATTATGTAGCTGTACAATATTAAATGAAGATGCGGTTTTACAATATGACGACAGCCTCAAAATGTCTTAGTTCGTTAGCTAAGATATTTTCAAAGCGATAAATTATGTAAATGAAGTATTTCATATATATATATGTATGTATGTATTGGTCCAGTCAACAAAGCGACGGGAACAAATAAACGGTCTACCTGCATCGTTCTGAGAAATGAAGCCTGGGAGCCGGCTGGTAGGTACTATTGAAACTCGCTTTGTATTGGATCCTCTTGGCTATGGTTACTGACATATTACAAAATACTAATATTATATATGCTGAAGATAGTTATGGCGCAGGGTTTATAGCGTATGACTGTAAACGCAAAGGTTTTGGATTCGATTCCCATTTGAGGAAATTTAATAATTAATAATTTAATTTCTTAGCTCTGACAACGAGACAAAGCGCGGTGTTGAGTTCCGCCACTCTACACCCAATGCCCGGGTGACATTAGGCGGAAAGTGGGGAACGGAGTGTAAGTGTGCAATACTAGGTTACCCCTGTGCCTACCTTGCTTTATACAGCGTGAAAATAAAAATTCTGTCAAACCATACCTATCCCATAGCTATCTGTTACAAATATATATGTATAGTAGTCTAGACGTTCAGTTCTTCGTTCTGGTCTTTTTCGGACTTAAATATTTCTACTTTAACGAATTCCCGGTAAGCGTGCCTTGGCGATAACGGCGAATTCGGCAATATCTTTTGTAGTAACATATTATGTTCTTTTTTAACACGCTTTTATTTGCTCGTTTTGTACTTTTTAATATTTTTAAAGTAATATTAGGAAGAAAATACTAAAAAAATATTTATAATTAAGCACGAATGTAGCGGAATTTGAATCTGCGAGCTGATGTCACAATGGAGGCAGGACTTGAATAGTGGAACTTTTCAAATCTTAATGAAAGACTCTATTTATACTTATTTAATAAAACAGTTACAAAAAACCGGAAAGATTAATTTAAATAAAAATTGTAAAGTAAAAGTCAAATTCTAAATAAGTAATCCTACTCTATTCAATGTTTACTTGCTGTGCAATAAGGATACTATTTCAATAGCCGTTTGTTATACTCCTATAGCTGTGAGTTCATTTTCTGTTTTCGAAATCAATTGCCTCCACGAGGGGCACAGTAAGGTGATCTCGTCGGATCAATAGGTTCTAATCCTGGAGCTCTCTGAAGTGTTATTCGAAATGTTTGAAAAAAGCTTTGAACTAGCATCTCAATACGAAAGCTCGTCGCCTTGATGAACTTCCAGTATTTCATTCAAGTGAGGTAAAGAAATTGTTTCGTTGTGACCTGTAGTCCTGAGCGGCTTGAGGGATATTTGTATAGGTACTAGTTTTGAGAAATACTTATTAGTACTTAAGATATAGTACCTTAATATACATTATGTTTCAATTTTATATAGATGTCTCCATGGTAATAATAAATTCAACCAATTTATGAAATATTTTTTATAAATATAATTTAAGTTCCACTTACTAATCATACAATTAAATATCCATTATAAATACTAAGTCGGCAAGGTATCTAATTTTATTATTATAATAGTTAAATCTTGTGATTTTTTATAACTTTTATCGTTAAAAGCTGTAGTTTAAATAAGTTGAGCTTCAGTAACAACTAAACATATACTATGGCAACCTTTTAATAATAAAATCCTTTGACGTATATAGGGTTAAAATAATAAAACAAAAAACCATTTTCATTTCTCAGAAAGGCAAAAGCTGATGCTGCTAAAACAGGATGATTTAAAATAAAAAAGCTTAATTTTTCGTAACCTGTCTTTTTTCTTTACTTTTTATCTGTGTTGAAAGGCGGTACTCAACGTCGCACTCATGTCTTGCTGGAGCAAGAAAATTAAAATAAATCATTTATTTCTAATGAGAATTATACCTATAGACATATTCGATTGCGCTATGATGGCCTCAATTAATAAATTAATCAGAAGAGTACGGAAATTTAACAACATTAAAATGTTTATATAGAGAAGAAGTGCTCTGGTTCTTGTAAATAAGCAAAATGATCTTTTATTATTCTGATACCAATGACTGCTTTGGGATTAAAGTTTTCTGGAATAGATATTATTCTTCGGCTTAATATAATAAAATACTATTAATCATAATTACTATTGCATGAGAATTATTCTCCAGAGAAATGAGAATTACTAAGTTACTTGCTATTTAATATGAGGAGTCAGATTTCCAATTTATTTACAGGGTTTCGGCATCTTAAAACGGCAAGTGTGAGTCTGGAACTCACTAATAACCAATTTTCCGTTTATGGTATAAATGGTTATTACCAAGTTCCACGGTATCACTAACTATAAGTTAAATCGTCAACTTATTAACCTTCGCGAAGATATATGAGGGGCGTTAGTCAATTAAGTTGGTGGGCATGCCCATTGTGCCATTGTGCCGGTGGATTGGTGCTTGAGTACTAGGCACCGCTCCCAGTTTCTCTGCTTGCCACGCGCCGCCAACACCTCATCCGCACGGTGAATCCATGGAGTGCTGACTCCTACTAAAATATACAATATATATTATCAAAGATATATCAAAACTATTCAAACAGCACTGAAGTGGCATATCACTAAACTAAAATTATTCATATCAATACAAAAAAATGTATTTTTCCATAAATTACAATAATTTGTGATAATACAGCGAAATCTTGTGAATCCTCGTGAATAAAATTAACCGATTCAATCAAAACGATCCTCTTTAAACAAACCGTCCGCGTCAGTCGCAAGGATTCGGATTAATATCTCTTATTTAATTATATTGTCAATATTATAATAATGGATTCGTCGAATAGGCGATATTAAAATGGTATCTTCAATCAGGCGATTGAGGCCGTCGTGGAGTAGTAGCACAGCTTTTTACTGTAAACACGACGATTGTGGATTTGATTGTTACTCTGGGAAATATTTTTTTTAATTCAAAAATAAATGTATGGAGAACGGGGCATCTTAACACTAGGTTTCCTCTATGAAGTTAATTAAAAAAATAAATAAAGAACATTGTATTATATACTAAAATGTATAGGTATTGTTCCGGTACTGTTTGACTCACAAACGACGCCCAAATAAAATTATTGAATTTATAACTATAGAATGTGGAAATGTGAATTATTTAAATGTGAAATGTGGCATGATGTTGGTAGGTTAAGGAGTGTAGGAGACTGAGACAAAGAGACAGGAGACAAAGAGGAGAGTTTGAAATTTCAAGCGAAACGTAAAATAACTTGATTTCCCATTTTACGTCTAAAGTCTACGCAAAATTGCCAACGAAGGCGAGTACCGATCAACAATATTTTTCGATAATGCAAACAAATGTTTCAACGTATTCAATATTCATGCAATAGATGTATCATTGTAACATTATCCGCTCGATTGCGCAAGCACTGTAGAGTGTACACTGTAGACCACAGTAGGTATATCTTATTACAAATGGCACTTGTGTGTATTTGCCTTAATTTAAATCTCAATCAAGTTGTTTTTTTTATCAACTTATTTTTTTATTTTATTAACCACACTAATTACGTTTCCTAAATACTTTTTATCCTTAGAAAATTTTAATAGTAAGTATTTTTAGACATTTGTCACTTCGTTATATAATTTATTCTAAAAATAGAATAAAAACATCAATGTAAAGTTAATTAATAGGTATTTATCAAAGTCATGAACGTAAATATTTTGAACAAAAGATCGTTGAATTTCATTCTTCAATTTGATCGCTATTAATTAGAAGCAGGTACAGAAATTAATTTTTGTTATTTTCATTTGTTGGAAGCGAAGCAAGATATCAAAGGGAATGATTTGTAAATGATTGCAAGCTGACAGTAAAATTTATTCTCCACATTAATAAGAAATAGAATAAATAAAGACCCATAACAGTCGCGTTACAATCATAGCCTTTGCCCCTGCCCCACGGTGGCCTCAAGGAACCTAAAAAAAGTAAATCATAAAATATAGATTATCTTTAATACATTTTCCATTAAAATACAAGATTAAAAGTAAACATTGTGGTACATTTCATTTGCTTTTACCAATACTTATACGACAGGTATCTACGGGGGGAGCAAATAAACGAATGCTCAACAAAATGGTGCTGAGTAAATTCTGGAAATAGCTAAGATTAGTATTATAGTGGTCGGTATAGTAAATTTGGCAGTCTCGAAGCTAGAATGCCATATTGAATTTACATAATTGTAATCCCGCTTGTAGAAGGGTAGGCAGATGGAACCTAGTGTTAAGACACTCCGTTGAGTGATGAAACTCAACGCCGTGCTTTGAATTATTATCACAGCGAGAAAATGAAAATATTAAATAATTCATTCTATTGGTAAATGTAAAAGAATAATATTCTCTTTAATTTATACATCTGTAGCAATATAGCTACAAAACAAATAGTAGCTAAAAATATATGATAACGTGTATTTACGTAACCTATTTAGAACCGTTTTTTTGAGGATTGACAAAATTATGTAAACAGACAAGCTTTGTTGCCGTAGAAATGTATAATTCATATTTTTTTGATATATTAAACGAGGAGAACGTGAAGTTTGTCAATTTGTCAATACAAAGTGTGTTGCTTTTAGGAATTTACATCCTTAATTAAAATTATATTCTATTACGTAAAGGCACCGGCTCGCTTATTCTTCTCGCTTCGCTCGCGAACCCCACTCGCTTCGTAGATTATTGACTGCAATTACAAAGAAAAATAAAAAGTCGAACGTAATTCTTTCCTCTTACGTTTGTGCTTTTTAATCTTATGTAAGTAGTCTACGATATTCTTAACACTAAACACGTATGTTATAANAATTCATTCTGACTTTAATAAAAAATAGAATAAATAAAGACCCATAACAGTCGCGTTACAGTCTTAGCCTTGCCCCTGCCCCACGGTGGCCTCAAGGAACCTAAAAAAAAGTAAAACATAAAATATAGATTATCTTTAATACATTTTCCAGTAAAATACAACATTAAAAGTAAACATTGTGGTACGTTTCATTTACTTTTACCAATACTTATACGTCAGGTATCTATGGGGGGAGCAAATAAACGAACGCTCAACAAAATGGTGCTGAGTAAATTCTGGAAATAGCTAAGATTAGTATTGCAGTGGTCGGTATAGTAAATTTGGCAGTCTCGAAGCTAGAATGCCATATTGAATTTACATAATTGTAATTGTTATACATTGTTATACATACATAGTGTATATAAATTTCACGCTGAATCCTGCTAGTAGAAGGGTAGGCAGATGGAACCTAGTGTTAAGACACTCCGTTGAGTGATGAAACTCAACGCCGTGCTTTGACTTATTACCACAGCGAGAAAATGAAAATATTAAATAACTAATTCTGTTGGTAAATGTAAAAGAAAAATATTCTCTTTAATTTATACATCTGTAGCAATATAGCTACAAAACAAATACCAGTTAAAAATATATGATAACGTGTATTTACGTAGCCTATTTAGAACCGTTTTTTTGAGGATTGACAAAATTGTGTAAACAGACAAGCTTTGTTGCCGTAGAAATGTATAATTCATATTTTTTTGATATATTAAACGAGAAAAATGTGGAGGCTGTCAATTTGTCAATACAAAGTGTGTTGCTTTTAGGAATTTACATCCTTAATTAAAATTATATTCTATTACGTAAAGGCACCGGCTCGCTTATTCTTCTCGCTTCGCTCGCGAACCCCACTCGCTTCGTAGATTATTGACTGCAATTACAAAGAAAAATAAAAAGTCGAACGTAATTCTTTCCTCTTACGTTTGTGCTTTTTAATCTTATGTAAGTAGTCTACGATATTCTTAACACTAAACACGTATGTTATAAAGAAGCAAAGCGAACTCCATCATTTCTTACTCTGCTTACAGTTATTTGCAAATATTGATGTAACCGTCGTAAGCACAATGCGGCATCATCATCATCTCACTGTAATCAGAACTGTTGTAGGTTCGATTCTCACTCGAGGAAATGAATTATTATCTATGATAAGGCACGACGTCCTCTCGAAAATTAGCCAATGCGTGGAGAACAGGGTGTGCTAATACTAGTTCTCTCCTCAACCGGCCCGGCTGTATGCAGGAGACAGCGTGAAGAAAAATATTGATAAATTCCAATTCTAAAAGTTTTTGTCGTCAACATAGCGTGGCGTCCGATTTCACAGTGTCTATTTTAGTAAAGTACATTTCGATGACAAATTGACGGCCATTTGCAACGGTTCTATGATCGATAGTTCCTGTGATAGCCGTGGTAGGTGGTGTGCTTAAAACGTTTACTTACTTCTGTTTTTATTGCCACATAAAAGCTTATTTTTAGTTAATTATTTAATAAAATTGTATTTCATTTGTTTATTATTTTTATTGACATTGTTATTAAGATTCTTGTTAGAACACGATGAGGCAGCAACGATGCAACTCTGAACGCAACGGTTGTAGGTTAAACTCTATTCTGGAGAATGACTATTTCTTATTTATTTTCATTTCCTAAATACCACACGCAATGCCAGTGGGAATGGAAAGTGGAGAAAACGGTGCCGAGACCCAAGAGTCCAAATTATCTAATAATATGTGCATTAATAATTTATATACATATTATAGTAAATTTTAGCTAAAATCTATACTTAACCGTGTTTTGGGCAGAGCGTTGAGTGCAGAGCGCGGCTGAAAGCGCAAACAGCAATTTATTTTGTACATAATTAGATACAACCACAAAATCAACCGTAAAGCTTAGAGGTTATTATCATATAAAACGCGGTTGAACGTTACTATTTATTTAAATTTCTCGTACAATAACTTTGATAACTCTTGAAGATGAGGCTGTCTTTTTATAATTTCTCGCCGTGGTAATAAATCAAAGAGGGTGTTTTTTTTTAAGTTCGACCAATTCAATGTCTAGAAAATGGAGAAAATGAGGAATGTCTTAAACTCAATAACCCTCAATAATTTAGATTTAATATAGCAAAAAATTAAGAGGACAAAGGCTATCACTAGTTTAAAATATGGCAGGGAAGGCAGCAGAAGCCTAGTGTTAAGATACTCCGTTCCGTATTCCCCATTACTCGTTGCCCTCAAAGTTTATTTATACAAACTCTTCAACAAATAGGAATAGAAGCCAAAATATTTTATATACTTTGAATGTAGCAAGTTATCTATGAGAACTTACTTTTCTTTTTTAACACATACATTTTGATATTTCAAGTCTAAACGATGTATACACATGCAGATTGCGATCTATGTAGAGCAATTTCACTAACACGGCTGACCTTTGACCCCAGCTGACTGAAATGTTAATTAGAGGTCTATAGCATTATTAAATGTATGATTAAAAAACTTGGAGAATATAGTTTTAACTATATTTTAATTTTTTGTAAATGTGTGTTTTGTGTGATTTTCTTATGTTATGTTTTCAATTGTTGATCCCTTTGCTGGAGCAGCAGCACAGTGTCTAACTCTAAATGAGAACCATATTCCAGCAGCTCTATTTTGGCTTTGGAACCTGTTCCAATTTTTGTTCCAGCTCCAAATATTAGGTATATGAAGCTGATAATAAAACTAGAGATTAACCCACAACCATCACTGTTTTTACTACGTATAAAAGTTCTGATTATAATCGAAATTTAATACAAATAAAGTCCTTTTAGTGTACAGTAGTGTGATTTCAATCAAGTTAATGTGAAATGTGATATTCATCACCGCGTATTATCTACAAATGGGTTACTTTAATTTATGTTTTCATTTGGCTAAAGCTTAGATAGAAATGGTTGATCGTTAGATAGTTAGTGTATTGATGTTTTGATTGATTCGGCTTTTTGTTTGTTTATTTATATGTAAAAGTAGATTGTAGAGTAGAGTCACTATTTACAGCAGTGGACGAGGACAGGTTGATAATGATGATTGTGATAATGTAAATATAGACGATAAGACGTAGTTAAATTATGTCATGCAACTTCTTGATAATAAGGAAATGCTTATGGAAGAAGCGGCACTTATGTAAACATATTCATAATAAGATAAAGAGTGACGTTCAATTCCGCCACTCGACTGACAATGTCTGGAAAGTTTAATGAAAGATAGGGCACGGTGCGAGGTGGTAAAATCACTTAGGAAAATGGACACTAGGTTCCCCTTCTACTTTTGAGGAATAAAGGCTGAACTAAAAAAGATACATATACGAACAACAACCTATAAAATTATCTAATATTCGCTATAAATAAACCTTCAATTAATTCTTTAAAGTATTCTCAAAACATTACTCTTAAGCGTGCCCATAGTGGTATTGGAACTCTGAACAACCACAAATCGCGCGTCCACTATGCTATAATATGCCCACCAGAGTCCGTCGTTAACCATACTAGTTTTAAGTCCTCGTTTTCAGATGAACTTCTCAAGGTAGGTACAAATATTTAGGCAAAATGCTTAATAAATATCAAAATTTTGTACTAATTCGATTTGGGGCGCTGTCACAAACATAACCCTCCGGGAGGTACCTACTGGCCCTCTGTTGTACTCGAACACAACGAAAATTGATGGAACCTCCCGTGGACTTAAACAATTATATTTAATGCTCTCATAACGCAACTTCATTTGTTTTAGATGAACATTTAAAATAATAATAATTTTCTGAAGTTAGAAAACGTGTGCGAAATTTATTTTAAGTTATGTAATATGTTTTAATTATATTGACATTTTTATATATACGTAGATATGTTTTAAGCTCCCAAGAGGTATCTCGTACATAGCAGGGTAGGCAGAGGGAATTTAGGTACCTAATTTTAAGATAATACGTTCCTATTAAGACACTTCCGTTCTCCACTTTCCGCCGAATTTTCGAGACGATGCGTAACGAAATTCAACGTTTCGCTTTACCTCGTATCCGAATCGTTGCCGGAGCGAGAAAAAGAAAATATTAAACACTTCATTCCCGCGATTGGGATTCTAACTAACAGTTGCACGCTCCGCACGCCCCGTGGGGCACAAGCATAACCAGGGAAAGGGTCTCGTTGAGTTCTGCCACTTCACACATTGCTTCAAGAATTTAGCGGAAAATATAGAACGGAAATGTTTCAATGTAAATAGAATGTCGTAACCTTAGGTTCCTTGCGTCCCTCTGCGTACCCTAAAAAAATACAATAGGTTAAACACATGTTAATATCTACCCTACGTAGTTACAGTCGCGGCTAAAGCGGTCAGAGGTCGGTATTTCGTTATCCGCGGTCGGTCTGTCTGTCGACTGAAAGCTTTGTTTCGCATTCCGCAGCAGATTGTTTTGTGAAATTGTAAAAATAACTGTTATGCTATTATGTTTTTGAGCTTTGTTGATTTTTTTTTTTGGTGGTTAAAAGTATTTTTATTGTTATATAAACTTCGTCACAGTCCGTTTGACAGGTTATTTAGAAGATAATGTGTATATTTTTTTTTATTCATAGTAAGTAAAGTATTTTTTTGTAGTAGGTAGGTATATAGTTTTAGTGTAAACACGGCGGTTGTCCGTTGGTTTCCCACTCGGGGATATGTATAATTTTTCAGAAAACTCTGGTAATAAGTCCGTGGCATTGAATTATAGCACGCAATGTTTAAAAATTTTGTGCGAAGAGCGTTCAACAAAATATCTTAAATATGTGCTTCCCTTTGATGCGGGACAAAGCGTGAAGATGATAAAAAGAAACTTTATTATGGCTGAAGGCCTAACCAGGCCTTGTTTTAGTAAGCTTGTCTCTTATCAGTTTTCATAATATTATCTTTCTAATAATGGAAAGATAATAATATGAAAACTAAATTAACTAAAGTTTTTTTGAGAGAATTGTTATTGTAAGTAGGTATTCCTCAAAAAATACTCTTATCTGCTTAGTATAATGGAACATACGTTACTGTGGTGGTGCAGTGGGACGGCGTTTGTCTGTGAACGCGATGTGGGTTCAATTTCTACGGCGGAATTATAATATATACTTTCATATCTTCCCAATGATAAGAATATCTTAAATATAATATGATATTACATCAATATTTTTATTATAACATAGTAAACAGATGAATAGATAAACAAGAATGATAAGCGTAACTGTCGCTGAAATCAATACATTCAATAGACGCTACATAACATCACTATTATAAAAAAATAAAAGGGCGGTATTCTGATTTCCCCGGTCAAATAACCGGTTGGTTAACAACGAAGTCAAGGCTGTCCAGATCGAAGATACTGCATTTTTATATCGATGCCAAGAGAAAGTTATATGTTTCACCCTAAAGGTTTAAATTCTACTAAAATTTTAAGACGCTCCGATCCCAACTTTCCTTACAGTTTTCGAGTCATTGCATTTAAGAAATTTTACTTTCGTAGATACGCGCATTTGACAATTAAAAAATATTAGAAACAAATTTAAATTATTTGTAAAATTTGCAGCCTTATCAGCTATACTCTATTCGATTTGCGATAGAGTATGTAGGACGTGTCAAGTGCGCCGGCGCCGCGTCTACCTGCTATACCATATATGGACTTTATAGACATCTATAGTTTACTAATGTCTTATAGAAGCAACGTGTTAAATGTATAAAGAGAGGTCAACGCGGTACATTTGTCGCGTCTATAATTGGGCGAGTTCATTATTTTCATTTTCCTGCCCTTGCAAGATAAGGAGCGGCGTTGAATTCCGCTATTCAAATGCATTGTTTTGAATTCTGTTCGGAGAATGGGCAACGGACACTTCTTTACCCATTACCCCTTACACTATACACACTTGGTTAAACTGTACAGTATTTTCTTTAGCTTCACATTGTACCCCACATGTAATAGGGTAGGCAGAGGGAATCTAGTGTTAAGACCCTCTGTTCCGCCACAGTTTTCGAGGCATTGCGTGTTGAGTGGCAGAACTTAACGCCGCGCATTGCACGCGACCGAGCAAGGAAATGAAAATGTATTTTAATCAGATCAACAACGTCACAATTAAACAGTCTTGTGCTACCGTGCCACGACGGCCTTCCATTTCAATTTCCATTCGGAAAATAAGAATAGTTAACTATTATTTCAGTTTAAAATTAATTAAGGAAGTCATTAAGTTGGCAACCTCAGTGTTATAAGACATTCTTTTAAGGATCACACAGCAGCTATCTTTAGATAGCTCGAGTTGTAATGTTCAGATAAAAAAGAATTATACATACTTTTATAGAAGTATATATTCCGCTTACCAGCCGTATCCGTGGGTAAACAATGAATCTACTGTTCAGACGCTTCTAGTGGAACGTAGGTTCCACATCCTTCGTGACATTGTGTGCTTAGTGATGAAACTCAACGACGAACTTCGACTTTACCAAAGCGCAGAAATGAACATAATTTATTCTTTCGAGTGGGAATCGAACCCACGACCGTCGCATTTTTAGTCAGACGCTATGCCGCTACGATATGATGACCATAATGACATGTCTTCGTATTGAATATTTTAAAAGATCTTGAAAAAAATTGGAATTCTTCACTCTACACCTACACTGCTGCAGTTATAAAGCTTAAAAATTAAAATTACTAACCATAGAAGAGTTACATTATATACATCAAATGTTATTTGCTATTTAATAATAGTAGGAGTTTTAAACATATTGATGTTATTTTTTTAGTTTCACGCTGTGTCCTGCACATGATAGAGTAGGCACAGCAAATCTAACACTCCGTTCCCATTAAGACACTGGTGCTCCACTTTTCGCCGAATTCTCGAGGCATTGCATGTTGAGAGCGAGCAGCAAGCAGGAAAAAGAATGAAATATTTCATTTCCCTACTGGGAATTGAACCCACGACGGTGGCCCTTACAGTTGCACTCTTCTGCCCATCCGCCACGACGGTGTACAATTTGATACTGATTTTACTAATTGTAATTTTATTTTGTTACAGGTAATTTCTCTATTTAAGACTGTATCAACAATTATGTATGGAAAAACACTTGGTAACTATATGTTACACGCAAATTTGTATATTCAAATCCGAAGTTAATCTTTAAAATATTTTTTTTTTCCTTAAGTCAGTATTTACCTTTTAAATATAAATATTTATATATTTTTTTTCAAATCATTAAAAACAAATAAAAACTTGTTTTATATAACTAAATTATTTTTTTTATTTCAATGTTTCGTTTTATCAAATAAGAATGCAGGTGTTCTCAATGACTCACTAGACTGGTTATTTCGATTCGTCCGAAAACGAGGTACTTGATTTTTTAAATAAATAAAATAATCCATTAAGGAAAAGGAAAAATATTTTTTGTTTGTATTAATTAAGCTGTTAGATTTATATATTTTTCTTGTCTTAAAACAACATCATTTCTTTTATTTTAATGCTGTTTTTCATTACGTTCTATGACATTGATGAGTACATACTCCATTCCTAAGTTCTTTCCATGAACAGGAGAGAACTTTAAACTTAATAAAAATATGTTCAATGAACGATTACATTTATAAATATACTATTTCGTATTTATGTCTTTGATTGTATATAGTGAAATTATTTATATACAGATAACGTCGCAGCGTCACAGCGTCTTACTGTAAACGCGACGATTCTCGGTTCGATCCCCGCTTAGGGCAATGAATTATTTTCATTGTATCACTTTGATATCAAGACATAACGTGGCGTTGCAAAGGGGCCCCATCCTTCGAAAACAAGACAATACGTGGGGAACAGAGTCTTAGCTAGGGTAACTCTGCCTACTCTGCTATATGTAAGATATAAAGTGAAATTATTTTTATTCAAAAAAAGTATTTTTTTGTACGAAAAAATACTTTTTTTGATGCTAAAAAGTTAAATAATAATAATAATTTAACTTTTTAGCATCTTTCTAAATGTTACAGTCCATAGGTATTTGTTATCAGACAGACAGCTTCCATTATCAGTTATAATGGGTAAAAAAACGAAAGATAACATCGTACAACAGATACGTGAAGGATAATTTGTCAAATGTCGGCGTCGACCGTGCACTGCAATGATTAATTACATGAGTTTTGTTTATATATATACCTAAGACATAGATATATATGTCATATTCGAGTATGTGAAATAAGAGTGCTTTTTTGTGAACGGTCTCCAAGAGATACGGGTTGAAATTATGCTCATTCAGTTTTCCATATTCCCACTTGAAGAAATGAAGTATTTTCCCCACTTTGGTATGACAAACTCTATGGACAATATCTCGAACTCTGGCAGAAAAAGGAGATCGCAGTGTCTTGACACTAAGTTCTTTCTGCCTACTCTGTTACCTTCACAGAAATTGTATTATTTTAAAAGGGAATCCTGTTGATGTTGTATAGAAATTAGCTAAATAAACATTAAACTAAAACTAGTCTTACTTTCTATGAACAAACACGCTATAAAATGCGTGTTTTTCACAATTTTTAAGCTTAAAATAAATTTGTATGATGGAAAATAACAATTTCATTCACTAACATTTTATTATGATGAGAATTTTCAGGGATTAAAAATTTCAATGGAATGATGGAAAATGGAGATTGAATTTTGTACATCGTTATCCTGTATCAGTATTATTATGAACTTGTGATGTATCCCGACTTTATATGTATGTTAAAACTCGATTAATTAATATTAATTTAATTTCTGGGGGCCCTCATGCGTTTTACTTGACCATCCACCAGTACATCGATAGGTTCTCGAAGGTCAACCATTATTATCATTCTTTCCTCACTCATTCTCTATGTACCCAAGTTAAATGAACATGTTTGTCTATCTTTAATCTCACCGTGACATCCTCACACATACAATTTATTATTTAAATTTTATTAAAAAATATGCTAAAATCTAAAACTATTTAAGAGTTTGTACACAAAACTCTACTTAGCTGTAACTTTTATTAAATTGTAGTACAAAGTTATCCGCGTACAGAATTACCATAATGTTTCCTACATTAAAGTAGCGATTAGCGTAAAGCTGCGGTTCGACCGCGAGCGATGCTAAGCTGAGATTATCCATGTGCGAGCGTATTAGATATATAATCCTAATCATTCTGTTAGATTGCCGTATTCTATATCCTTTGGATACTGTTACTAGATAGTAGGAGAAGTAGACTGACACTACTGACATTTTTTTCCAATGTCAAAGTAAATGGCAAGGTATATTTGGATTATGAATATATTAATTTTCTTTTCTTTTTATGTATTGATAACTTCTTTACTTACATAAAAAATATTTCTTTACCTAAAGAAAAAAAAATGACAAAGCGGAAATATTTTGTACTTCATTGTAATCAGACTAAAGGAACAAAAATATTTTTAGATATAAACATCGACGTGCCATCAATGGTTTTAAATTTATTTCTTGGAAAGGCAACAAAAATCGTAATTACAAAAAATATGAAATATCTGACAGGAGACGACGGTCTTTCTTCCCTTATTATTTTGAGTGTTTTTATTATCTTACAGTTTATTCACAGCTTATAATGAAAGAATAGACAATTATGTAAGATCGACCAGTAAATACTTACTCTTCATTTAGATACTTCACGCTGTGTCCTGCATATAATAATTCCTCCGAGTGGGAGTCGAACTCAAAACCCACGCGTTTACAGTCTCACCTGAGCTACGACGACCCCGTAAAACTATAATAGTTGTCTAATTTTGTTTGCTTGAATCATGAATAAATTTTGTTATTATTTGTGTATTATAAAACTGACTTTACTAACTCAGTCTCCCTTTCATTTCACCTACACTCCTCTAAAAGGTGGTCTTTCATTAGAAAAGGCATCAGATACAAAGTTCTGCTAATAAACTAAGTTGTCATGAAGTCTAAGTTATTACTCAACTGAAATTAAAGTTGGTAATTACCCGAGCAAATTAACTAAATATAATTTATTGTTTTTTTTCTTTAAGAATTTTTATTATCTGCAACGTGCTTCTTTATCTTTTTCTCTTTTTGCTTTATATTTTATTTATATACATATGTATTTGACATTGACTATAACTGCGACGGTTATTAATTCGATTTTAACTAAGAGAAATGAATTACATATAGGAGAAATGATTATATATATTATATTATATATATTACTTTGGTAAGAAAATAAAGAAAAAAGCGTGACATGACTTCCACCGGTCCACATCCAGCATTGTATCCTGCTATATACGGGATAAAATAATAGCGTGTAAAAATCAAATCTTTAAAATATATGTTATAAGCTATAGCTATACTGTATTAGATAGTACTGTATTTTTAAGAATATGGTAACGACAGCCATATTACATGCTCCTGTTCTAATATTATTTATAATATAAAGTATCCCAAACACAAGATTAATGAAAGTGGCCTGGTTGGTAAGAACATCAGAATTTATACAGACTTTGGTTGATGGCGCTAACCTCAAAAAGTAACTAGTTCGTCTTGAAAAAAAACTTTGTTTTGGATAATTGAAATGGGAAAATCAAAGATCTTACTAATGCTGTTGTGTCTGGGAATGAGGATTGTAATAGGACGAAAACATTCCAAGTTCAAAATGAAAAGTGAATGAAGTGGGTGGTGATCATATTTCTACAAACAACCAAGAAACGGGCATTATTATAAATAATTGACTTGATATTAGGTTCAATACGAGTAATAATAAATATAGAAATTGAGTTTGATCAACATCTTTTGTTCCGAATCTCAAAATAATTTTCACTTTGGAATAATGTAGAATTATTTGAATATTAAATTGTATTATTACTTCGAGGGTATTAATTAATAAGCAATGAAATATTGATTATTACTTCGAATATTTCCGTTTCTGGTGTTTAATTACGTAAAAATATTATAAATCCGAAAGAGTTTGAATTAGGCAAGAATTACCTTGTGTTGCTTTAAACTATAATTTGTTATCCTTTCGGTGATACATTTCGTTTATTAGCATCTTACTACATTATTACAGTAGTGGGCAATTCATTGAACTATTTTTCATTTGAACTGACAGACAAACTTGGGAAGCTTTCACATGCTGGAAGGAAATTTAACATGTAAGTAAATTAGTGAGTGTAGGGAGCTCCCCTACTCAACTATTCTAAGCAGCATGTGGTCTAACCAGATACTTTAACGCTTGACTACGTCCAGAAGTTGGTTATCGACGGCCATGAGTACATAGTAGAATTTAATTAGAAAGTTATCCAAGCAATTATACAGTCAATTGATCGTGAAAATGAATCGAGGAGGAGATAAATTGTGATTCCCCTCAGCCTAGATCACAATCGAGCGGAAAATCATATAACTTTACAAATAATGCTTCCTTTGTGAACTTATGTATTGCCTCCAGTTATCGATATCTTGAGGTGGTACCAAATTTTCATTATCGATATAAAAAAAACATATGTATTGTATATAAAGTTACCAAATAATTTATTCATGTTACCACAAAAACTGCCCATTACAGTACTTAGATAACGAGTTGGCGCAATCTTGTCCATTTGCTTTCAATGGGGCTGGTGGATTGCCAACTAGCTCTCGTATAACTTTTACAAATATCATTCTGCATCTACAGATGCACCTCTGTGCGTTATTATCACAAACATCATGTAAATATACTGAAAATATGGTCCAAATTGAATTTATGGATGTATTACTCATACCCTGCGCCATGCATAGTAGTCTCAGTAGACCTAATGTAGAGAAAAGAGTGACAGAATTTTCCGTTTATTTTTTTTCCAGAAATTGCTTGTTGGGTGACGTTTTTACTTAGCTTCACGCTTTATCCCTAGCGGAGGAATCAGAAAGTATGGAGCACCGAACGTTACGGTCTCTACATATGTACATACCTCTTTCGCAATTTTCTTTTTCGTAAATTCCGTTTTTATCAGAACAAAAACGAAAATCGTTCCATTATATGTAATTAGACTGGGGACTGACTTGTATATTGTATGTAGAAGTAGATATATTATACAAATAATTATATTGTCCAAATAATTATTTCAAGTTGTACATATTCAGTGAACTATAGATGAGCTATAAAGTTCTAAATTGTACACATCACTGTATACAATCTCTTAATTAAAAGCAAGTAATAGTTTGTTTAGAGTATCTATTACGTTTAATACTTATTTATTTAAGGATTCCAGGATTTTGGCAGAAGATCTTCCTACGAAGTATGAATAAAAAGGCTAATCCTTTTTATTAGCCTTGTTAATTACAGTGTAATTTGGCTTTTACGACCTCCATTGGATATTTGAGCGTGTAAACTGGGACGAATTTATGCGTATCTCGAACTTTGCTTTATTCAGCATTGGTTGGGATAAAATAAATTATTGTATGGTAATGAATTGGGACGTGTGTACTATGTATATACTATGACGGTACATAGTTCGAATTTCAATCTAAGTTTGAGCTTAAATAATTTCGATTTTTAAATTTGGTTATTATATTAAACGAGAGGCCGTCTGTCTGTATACTGCAAAACAATGCGAGAAAAATCGTGAAAAAGGAGCTGAACATCGTTCGTTTAAATAGTTTTAATAATCAAATTAGTTATACCTTATTTTAAATAAACATAGTTATTTTAATAAACATTTCAATTAAAAAGAGTATTGTAACCATAAAATTTTATAATAAGACTGTGAAGCAAAACAAAATGAGATTTCTTAGTAAAAATAGCTGCAGTTTGTTACATTGTACTCAAGTTTAAATTCGTTAAGCTTTTAAATCCACTTGTTTTAATTGTGCTTAATTAGATCCAAGTCTTTATTGCACCAGCTACCTGGTTGGTTCTTTGTTTGTAATTATATAGTTACTAGTAGAATGTTTGTACATATTGTTAGAAGTTTCAAAAAAACATTTTAGTTACACATTCGTTGAGTGAAGGAACTCAACGCAGTGATTCGTCTTCTAACCTAAGCGTGTGTTGATTGAACCTACAATGACAATAACGTCGCGTTTTCCGTGGTATAGTAAATGATATATGCGGGATACAACGTGAAGTTTAAAAAAAAGATAAAAAAAGTTATTTTTATACATTATTTGTTGTTTTTCCATCTTTAAAAAAGATAAAGTAAGAAAGAAAGTGGGGATTTCACTCCCTTCCCAATATAATATTTACTACACAGTCTAGACCCACGAAAGAGCTCGTTCTTTGTTCTCGCTGAAAATAAAATGCGACTGTAATTTATTGTTCCGTCCCTCGAGCAATTAAACATTTTCTTCCGACTCAATTTAGGGTTTTCAGGGTTCCACCCGACGAGGGACTGCTGGTTTCTTTTTTTTCTCTTTGTGTTCTAAATGGAAAGTTTCTTTTGAGTGTATAATTAGTTAGGTTGCTATCGAATAGTTTTGTGTAAAGTGCTAATTGCAAGCTGTATTTTATATTATTTTCTTATGTCACCCTAACTCAAAATGTGTAATAAAAATAAACAAAAAGAAATTTAGAAAAACCTTTACACAATTCCATCACAATCGACTAAGCATCTATAAACCATGGAAATATATTAAGCAGTTATCAAAAAAAGTGTCGACGGTCATCGATACGTGTTAACATATCGATAAATTTGCCTAAATTCATTTATTCCGCTAGTGAAATTTACATGTTCAATAAATTAAAAGCTATCGAGCTTTTTTTATATATTTTTTAACTTCCTGTCTAAAAAACTACAATTGTTTTTATACTTTTAACTTTTGCATTTTTTCCCAAATAAAAAAATAAAATAACAATTATTGATATCTGCACTAAATCATAAAGTATAGAATTTGTTTAATTGAAGACGCTTATGTAAAGGACTATTTTAGTTTATTCTTTTATCGGGATATAGCGTAAAGCGGGAAAAAATTAAAATATGAAATATGTAGGTAATACAAAATGTGAAAAAAAGAAGGTTTTTATTCCGAAATATTTTTAATGATCTATTTAATACATCATTACCGTAAAGCTGTGGACTGTGGACGTGATTTTTCTAAGGTCCATCGAGAAGAGGGCGAGACAAGGGCCGTCGTAGTGATAATTACTAGTTGCTATTTTTAGTATTTTCACATACAAATAATTTGTATTCAGGTAGTGGCGCAGTGACACAGTGTTTGACTGTAAATGTGACAGTTATAGGTTCGATTCCCACTCGGCGAAATTAATTATTTCATATTTTAATTTTCACGCTTTGTTTATAAGACAAAACGCGGCACTAAGTTCCGCTAGAAAATCGGCGGAAAGTGTGAAAGTGTCTTAACATGAGGTGACTTCTGCGCTGCTTTGCTAGAAGCAAAACTTGCTAGGCGCGAGGTACAGCGAAAAGCTAAAATAAATATATTTATCTAGAATAAATAATATCAGCTACACACTCTATCCGACACACAGCAGGGTAGCCAGACGGAACCTGGGAACATAATGTTAAGATACTCTGTTCCCATTAACTTTCCTCATTTTCCGCCGAATTCTGAAGGCATTACGTTTTGAGTTAAGGATTTCAACAAGGAAACGATAATATTGAATATTTAATAGTCCTGAGTGGGAATTGAACCCACAAACGTGGGCCGTATTTACAGTCGTACGTTTGTACTCCTGCGCTTCAACGGTCCCTACTACTACTGCTACTATAAATTTGTTAAAAGGAATTACAATTTTATATAACATTTTAAAAGTATGCATTTTCAATCCTCGACCGTAATAAATGTCCCTGACACGGTTGTATGAAAATATAGCAGAAGTAATCTCTCCTTGATATTTAAAAATTTATTATACACAATATATATATGTATGTGCATGTGTAGTGAACTCTTTAACTATATTGAGACAAATACTTTTGTAAAACATTTTTACTATTTATTTTGAAGTACAATTTCAGCTTTTGCTTTTTGTCAATTGAATCTTTCTACTTTGAAAGCTTAAATTTTTCGTATGAAACGTCGTTTTTGGTTTTGTTATTTTCTTTAAATGCTGTGATGGATAGAAATACTAGTAATGGATACAATAGTGAAATATTTATTTTGAATAGTAAATAAAATATGTACGAATATTTTCATTTCTTTCCTTCCTTCCTCCTTTAAAATCTTGCTGGACAGTTTTTTTTATTATTATAAAGAATTGTAAATAAATATAATTAGCTTTCACTTGTGGTGATTCTGAATCTGATGTAATATAGTTTATAGCTTTCTTCCATAGATGGTACTATCTAATAAAAAAAAATTTAGAAACAGTAGTTCCCGAGTTTTGTATGTTTAAATCAATATAAATTAAAAGACTTTAATTTGTTCATTGCAATTATATGGATCCATACTCGCATAGATAACATTCTGTATTTCTATATTTTAGTGGCACAACTCTCCGACCTCCACAATGGGTTTGTTATTCACATGCCACTTCTATATTTTAATAGCTGACCCATGTGGGACTTAATACAGCCGTTTATAGCGTTTGTATTTCATTTGGTTTATTATTTTATAAGTCATAAAACAAATAAGAAAATGTATCCGAGTCGTAAAAATGGCCGTTCGGGAGCTTAATTTGCATAGCGATTTGGTTAACTTTATGAGACTCTTAAGTTTCAATTTTGCAATTCTAATATGAAATATTAATAAATAATTTTATGTAGTCAATTAGTTTGAATCCTTTTTTAGCTTCACGCTTTATCCCGCATATAGTGATAGGCACTCCGTTTCTCACTTTCCACCCAATTTCCGAGACATTGCATGGTTAGCGACGAAACGCAACGAATTGGGCGCCAAATTTTAGAGACATTGGATGTTGAATATCTGAAACAACAAACGCCGCGCTTACCACTAAAGCCTGTTAAGTGACGTATCTCAACGCCGTATTTTATCTAAATGGCTCAGACAAATATGTGCTGTTTAGTGTAAATATTCCCTCGAGTGAGATTTGGACTTGTAACCGTCGTGTGCAGCGTGACATGTCCCAAATGCATTACGAATTACAACCATGTTAATTTAGTAAATAGGGCAATCTGATACTACGAGAGAAAAAGAAAATACTTTATTATAATGATATCTATATTTGAACATAAAGCTCTTCCGTTACTGATTGGTTGAAAACTAATAGTTGAAACTACACGGAGTAGAACGCTGTAATTTGACATGCAATATCCTTTGGGAATGAAGAGGAGCACTAAGAGAGGATTTACGTTATATTCTTCGGAAACGAAACAAAACGAGATTATATGTTTAAGATTCAAACGGAATCGCTAAAAGTTTAAAAAAAAGACACACAAAAATCAAGGACTTGTGAATTGTTAAAAAAAATAGCATTTATAGAAACATGCCAAAATCATTTCTGAATATGTCTAATTTACAAATATCATGTATGCACAGACACCCGTAAGTTGGAACCATATCCTGCTGTATAAAACGTGCCAAGAATTTGAATTCGAAGGGTGAAATATAAAATTTGCGAAATCAGTGCTTATTCCACTATACTAACTTTTAGTCATGGTCATATTTGCGATTTGTAATAAAGTAAATGATATTAATTAACCTTAAGAAATCTAAAAGCCTTCTTTATCACATAATAACAATTTTTAAAACATTTTTTAGATTTTTCTTCAATGACTAAACTATTGATATACCTAATGAATACCTACAAAACATATTGTTAAGTAGCGACGCGCTTGAACTACTTAATTATAATTTATTAATCTGTATTACTCTTCGTCTCTCTATTCGTTTTCTAATAATGATATAGTTTATTAAATATAAATATAGATAATATCTATATTGAAAAGTAATATTTAATTTAGCCAATTCAATGATATTGTCGTTTATAGCAATTTTGTCGAAAAACGATCTTGAAAATGGCATAACTTTTTATTTATAAACCAATTGTAAAAAATAAACATTAAATATTAAGGGAAGTTTGCCATAATACTGTAGTGAAAATTGAAGTTAAATGAGTTAAGTCAATACTGAAACGAGCGTGAACAAAGCCGCGAGCATGTCGCTAGTATATAATACCTGCATAGTATAACATTGCAAATCCAAGCGGGCGAAACCGCGGTCAAAAAGTAAGTAAGATATAAAATAAAATAAAATAAAATAGCCTTGTTTCTGATATACAAGAATCTCCACAATATTTGAACCACTTCACTTCATTGTACTCCCGTAGTTTGTCGTTTTCGATAAAGGCTTGTTCAACAATACCAGTAGAATATTCTAAAGCAAATCCAGAGCTATTCAAGCGTTTCTGAGAGTTCCTCAGTAAATCGTTTATCTACATATATAGGTTTCAGAATAAAGAATTGCTTATTTATTATATTCATAATTTTAATAGCATACAATTAACATTGAAAGACTGTGAGGTGCAGTAATTGCGAAGGTTCGAAATTATTTTATTTGCTGATAAGAAAAAGTGCGAGGCGACGTTGAGTTCATCTCTTGACACTTAATGCCGCAAATTCCCGGTTTACTCGGCATTCCAATTAAAAAAAATGTTTATCCAATAAGTTTCCATTTACCTTATTATTTTAGTTTTTAATCTGTTGTAAACAAATAAATCGCAATGTTTCATTGTACGGTTGAAATTATTTTATGTTTTTTAACGATGAAGAGAAGAGATTCTTCTTAACGAGAACAAAATTATATACGAGTACAAGTAACTTACCAAAATATACTTTAATCAAAGTAAATATTAACATATTTATAAATATTCTTATTTATTTAATTTTAATTTCTTTTATATTAAAACTTAAAATATGAATGTAATATTATATTCATAGGCATATGCATACAGTGACTTGTAGAATTTGGGTTATCTTAGTGCAGGTGAGTAACCGATAACACTTCTTTGTGACTAAAGTAATTATATAATGATTAAGTAGCGTGTAAATGTAATTCGGTCAACTCAATTCGTAGGAAAAACATACAGTACAGGTAGTAGATACAATTATTTTCTTTAAAAGTTGCAAAATCGTATATTCTTGGAAGGTAGCAGTAACGGTTCCCGCATATCTCTTTAGCAACCACCACAGTCATCAACCTCTTCGTATATGCACTCCGGAGAGTCCAAATTTGAAGACATTGATATTGAGATTGAATGAAATGCCGTTCTTTACCTTGTTACCAGAACGACGAAGGTTAGTATAAAACATATACCTACTATTTCGTCTTTCAAGCAGATGAGGTCACACATAAAATGGTTATCTTTTCAAATATATCAATGAATACTGCCTTCATAAAGTCCTCTTTAATTTAAGAGACCTTTTAAATTCCCTCACTCTTCACACAAACTCCTTTGTCTTCATCTTTTCTGATATTTTGAACATTTTTATTACTAACAGTGATAAAGCGAATTTCTTCTTAAAAATAAGTATTTTTTTTATGTTGGTATGTATGTATCTTAGCTATGTTACAAATTTTACATGAACGGGAAAGATTTTCATGTTAATGTCTCGGTATTGTTTGTTACAATTTCTTATAGGCAGATTAGATGTCATTTTATGCCATTCATTTTATCTTTTATCATCCGTTTTAATTTGTATTGAATTTCTTACTTAAATTCTGTGAAGGCTGTTTGACATGTGTGCGATATTTACACAATGTAAGAAATTGAAACTGACGGCTGTTTGTACATGGAAGATATATGAAAAAATCTATTATTGTAGGCGTTTATCAAATTTATAGAACCCAACACAATTATTTTTAAATTTATTAGGTTTATCATTTTAGGTATTCATTAATTTTTAGGTTCCCTCTGTTTAACCGGTTGGTTTGCTATGTGCGGGATACAGCGTGAAGCTAAAAAAATATTGTTTCATACGCGTGATATAGAACATACAACGCTCAATGGCCTGCTCTGAACGTCGATTACAATGCATTTCACGTATCTTCGATTGTTGTCACGCAGACAGACGACACGTCCGCTTTACCTTCAGTGTACATATGCCTGCCAAAAGAAAAGTGGTTCATCTAAAATATTTTCTAAAAAAATATTTTTTATTTACATTTTTCACTTCACCATTGGCAGAGTAGGCTAAAAGTAGTTACTAGTAGGAGTGTTTTAGCTTTACGTTTTGTCCCTTAGCGAAGAAACGAGAAAAAACGGAATGTTAAACGCTACGGTCTACCAACAAGAAATACTTGATTTTGATTTCTAAATTGCAGCAGCGATACATAGACTGACTGTAATCGTGACGGTTGTGGATTCGATTCCCACACGGGGCAATAAGTCATTTTTATGTACTCGTTCTAGTGGCAGACAAAGCGTGACGTTTAGAGATTCTTAAAAACGAAATAATTTAAATTATTTTAAAATAATTTAAATTAAGTTTAGTTTAGACTGAATTATGCTTAGACTGAATTATTTTTTATTTGTCAGATAGACCACTTTATATAGAGATTTATGGCGAAGGCCTCTTTGATGAAGGAAGACGTGATGTGATGAAATCATTGAACTATAATTCGTGTGCGGTCGGTACTTATAATGTTTATAACTTCTTATTTTATTGATATAAATATAGTTGGTTGCCTTTGTGGCCCAGCGGCACAGTGTTGGACTGTGTTTGGTTGTCGGTGGGATCATTCGCTCAACAGCAAGTTGAGGTTGTTTCAGTGAAAAGTCAAAATATTAAACTATTTTCTAAATGTCTAATTTCTGCAAGTTGAAAAGAAAAGTTCCAACAGAAAACACACATTAACAATACATTTACGAGGTGTAAATCTTTTAAGTCAAAGGTTAAAAATCTAAGAAAACATATTTTCAATCATACAAAGGGTTTAAGAATATCAACATAAATCTCTTCACACACAATTTCCTGCAGAGCAAACTATCTTTCATACATGAAAGTCTCCGTTTAGTCCGCATAGGATCTTCATAAATCCATGAATAGATCAGAGGAACATTCGATAACGTATTCGAAGTGGAGGCCTGGGCTTTGAACTACACTTATAAGGCTATTATTTATAATTTTAGGTATATTTTATTTTTTATTCAGTTTTCTTTGTAATTTTTATTTCATTAGGAAACGTACGTTTATGGAAGGCTCGTCAATTGTTTAAAACTCAATGATGAAGTTAAATAAACACATGTGCAAACCAATTTGAAAATTAAAATAAACTTCAGCCAATCAAATGATATGGTTATGGAAATGCAGAAGGGAATATGGTAGAATATTTAGAAGGTCGCCTGTATTATAAAAGTAAAAGGAATAAGCAGTCCGTTTTCAGGCAAAGCTTTATTTCCCACGTGACTCACAACTTCCAGGAGTCGATTATTGACTGACTTATGCTATGGAAGAGAGGGAATTTAAAACAAATTTTATAATATGCCCGCACCCCATATGATTTATATTGGAAAGTAGACAACAATTTCATACAATTTAATTCAATTTATCTTTTAATGACTCTATTTACCTACTAGCTTTCATTTGCGGCTCGATCCCGTGGTCATGTTTCCATTTGTTTCTATCTAAGAGTTGTTTATGATAGGTAGAGTACCTATACCTATATGCCTTCGTTAATTGAGGAAGTATCAGAATGCTTTCAGAATTCGGCAGAAAGTGAAGAACGAAAAGTAGTAGTATTTCTCATTTACTAAGAAAGACAATGCAATCTTTATATACGTAACACCATATTAAAGCAAACCATGGCGTCCTTGGAATTTGATGAATGTTGAATACATTGTATCAGTATTTGTAGATAGAAGCATTAATTTCCCATGCGGGCCATCGCTCTTCAGGGCCGATAGCTGTGCGAGATCATATCGGCGTGAGCTTTCTTCGTGACGCAACGTCGAGGTCAGTTTACTTAAGGTTAATGGATATTTTTGAATAAATAAACGAAATATTGTCAAGCAATATTCCGTATGTAATTTGAGACTAAAGGTAATCTTGAGGCAGTCGGGAGGTGTCATAGTGTATACAAATTAATTTATATTTGATCTGATCTTGTAAGCCAAACAACAGCGTTGATTTACAGGCTCTAGCATGTTATAAGCAACGTTTCTAAAATAAATGGAAAGAAAAGAGAAAAAACTTATCATAAGAGAATAGCTTGTCATTCATGGGTTAGACGGTTTATCTATGCCAATTCCACATGGCAAAGGCTCCAGAATATACTTGAAGGTACAATATTATAATAAGATTATTGTCGCTTTTAGTTTGTAGTGTAAATGAAGGGCATATAATGTTCAATGAATAGTGTTTCATATTAATAGGAATATGTATTAATATTGTTGCCCTAAAATAACAAAACGCTAAGTAAATAAATACTGGTAAAGGAAGTATTTTATACAAAGTTATTAATTACTATAAAATAAAGTAAAATCAACACCGCTGCTACCAAGGAACCGTATCCAAGCATTGAACATTATCATACGCAAACAAATTCGAACCCAGCATATGAATATTAAAACAGTTTCACGATAATTTTACTTTTGTTTTGGAAATTCATATTAATTTTTTAGGGAATCTCTATTACCAATCACTTAAGAGATTACTTATTTACAAGCTTTTAATTAATACAGTGCCATCGGTACAGTAGTAGCTTGGCCTACCGTCCTAAGTTTGGTGATATATGACGCATAAATAATTTATTTCTAATTATAAAAGATCGATAAGAATAATGGATTTCAATTTCATTATAGAAAATGTTAATTGTCTTGACATTTCAATTGGTGTAATGACGAAGGACATTAAATATCAGTTTCATAGTTATCTTATTTTAGTAGACGTTGTTTAACCCAACTAGAATCTAGCTAAACCGAGAAGAAAGAGAAAAAGGACAAGCTAAAACTTCTTCTACATATTTATACATGTTTCAATGGTAGCACAAAAAAATAACTATAAAACTAATGGGTATTTTATATTTAAAAGATATTGTATTTCTTTTTAAAAAAAATATTGGAAACTCAGCACATCAATCAATACTGTGGCTGATAGTATAAAAGAGATTTTTGTCAAGCCCATGTGAAAATTTTCAATTTAACTTGGATATTTTTAATATTTTTCGTATCGCATTTTTTTATGTTTGCTGCGAGCTCACTTTGTTTAAATATAACAAGCTGATCAAATTTTTTTTTTCTTGTTTTTACCTTGATAATTTATCCCGCATTTAGAAGTATACGATGGGATACAGTAGTGTCAAAACACTATTCCCTTTTTATTGCTTAGCTTCACGCTGTGTCCTGCATATAGTAGTTTAGGCAGTCCCTCTGCCTGGGAACCTAGTGTTAAGACAGTCCATTCAAATATTTATTATTATTTACGTTAATATTTCTGAGATTTATTTTGTTATTTACGCTACGCCGTGCCACTATATTGATTCTTCTGATTAGGTTACCTGACTCATAAAGCAGCCTTTTCACGTTTCTTCTATGACCATTATTAGTTAATTCTGCAATTTTCTGGCGTGATGTAAACAATTTTTATGTTATAGGTATTATGTCAAATTTATAAAAACTTTAAAATTTAGATTCCACCACAAAAATAAAATGTCTAATATTTTTATACGTATAGGCATACCTAAATAAAGATTTTTAGAGATCTATCACCATGATTGCTACACTCACGCTACGAGGGCCCAATCGATGTAACAAACGACGTCCATCCAGCGATCCGGCTACATACACTCAGATTCCATTTGCCGCGGTTATTGGACCTCTCACGAGTATTAAGTAATGGAAACTTTTGGTTCGAGCTAATATTGTTTTCAATTTGTGTGCGGAAAGTGTGTTTTTTTTAGTTTTGATGTTGGATTCGATTCTCACTCGAGGCAATGCTTATAAATAAAAATCACTGCGCTGTATGTGTATCCTTCATTTCCGAGATTTTTCGTTGGTTTCCATTAATATATGGCAAAAGGGCAAAGTTTTTTTAGTTTCACTTTAAGCCCAATCTTCGAGACATAGCGTGCTGAGTTGCGGAAATTAACGCCGGGCTCTGTCTTTTTGACATAGTGAGAAAATGATTGAATTCATCGTCATGAGTGGGAATCGCTCCCACTCAGATTATGTCGATTCGCCACGACGCGACCGTGGTATTATATCAGGATGTATTTAAGAGTGTGTCCCAAAAAAACTGGAATACCTGAAAAAAAAAAACATATTGACGCGTATTAAGAGCTCATAAAGCATTAACATCCCCTAAAAGGGTCCAGTTAAAAAGATGACATCTGCCAACCCTTGTCGCTTTGTTCGGAGGGGAGTACCGATTCACATAGATACTCTCTGCTCAATGTCTATGAAACCTTTTACTGTATTTAATGGAGCCCCGGTGCCGTTACCTAATTTTTTATCCTCTTTTGGTAATGTAGGAGAACTTAGTGTTAAAATATTCCGATTTCCACTTGACGTGCAAGAGACATTATGTATTAGGTGGAGAAACACAATGCCACGTTTTATATTATTCGAGGAACCTCCGTTTATTTTCGAAGTAGAAGCATTCGTGGATCACATCGGTTTCCAATTGTCGGCCAGCTTGGAGGCGTTGCATGTTAATCTAAATAAATAAATCTATCTATCTAATATATAATATTCTATAAATATAAAAATAAATCTTACAAGTTAGAATGAGGAATGATTGATACAAGATTTTTTTTCAGCTTCATACTGTAATCCTACGCTTATTCTTTTGAGTATTGACGAAAAGACACACTCTTGAGCGCTAATAAAATACAGTTTCGTATAATTTCGTAAATAAAAAGAAACATATCCTTCAAGGTCTTCCATACTTCAAGGTACCGTTGGTTAAATCAACTTTGGGGCTTAATAACCGATATCGATTTACTCAAGTACGTACGGTTATACTCACCACGTTACGCGGACACCGGGCGCGTCTAAGCGATAGCAATTGTCGATAATCCAGATCCTATTATAGGATTACTAAGTTCCCTCATGCGAATTATTAATAAGATTTATGTAATAAGATTTGCTTAATATTTAAAGGTTTTTTTTTATTAAATGGGGTAGTACTTACAGGTAAGGTTTTTATCTAATGTATTTATGTTTTTCCTTAGATATTTTATTAGGTAGTTCGAGGGAAACTTGTGTAAAGTTTATTCTATTTTAAACTTCTCTCCGAATGAAAATCAGATGCATAACCATGTGCTGTTCTGTAAAACACAAGACTGTATAAAGCACTAGGTATTTAAAGTAGGTATATTCGAAGATTTTATTTTAACTTTTAGATCTCGTAAATGTTATATAATAGTGACGGTCCCGTTATATTGTATTGTTATCTAATTAACACACAATTGCCAAGTTTCATGATGATACATCAATTAGAAGTGCGTGTCATTTAGATTCTTAGATTTCATTATATAGTTACAGCCGTCGAGGCGCAGGGGCAAAAGAGGTAAGGGTAATATTTTCATCTCTTCGATTTGGCACCAAGTAAAAACAAAGCAAGCGTTTTGCTTAAACGTCCGGCGTTGAGTTCCGCCATTCAACACGAAATGCCTCGAAAAAATCGGTTTTCTCTGACTACCCTACTGTGTGCAGGATACAGGATGAAGCTGATTTAATATATTTTTTTATTTTTCTATATTCTGCAATAGTTTTAATTGTCAAGCTAAAAGGAAGACTATGTGACATAGTAGAGTTGACGGCCGAGTTCACGGCCACCCGCTACACCGCATTAGTTGTATTGTTTCGCCAAGGTCTCTGTCTATCTATACTTTGCAGGTTTTTCATATTGTTGATATTTGCTTGTGAGCTTGTGTGCTATTAGAGTATAATGGTAAGTGGGTGGCAAGATCCTTCCCCTAGGTTGTCGTGGGTTCAGGTTCTTTACAAAAACATTATGTTGTGTATATGGCCTCGAGAGAAAATAATTTATTTATTTACCGAACTTCTTGACGAACGTGGTTACAAAAAAAATATTTTCAAAAGTTGCTTTCTTCATATTTTTGTAAAGTTATTTCCTAAATAGAACAGGACGCTATTTATTGAATCAATATCTATTCTACTAACTAACTATCAATCGATAGTATCGGTTTTTAAAATATTTTTATAATATCTGGCGCAGCGGAATAGTGTTTGTTGTCTGTAAGCGCAACAGTTGTGGAGTCGATCCTCATTCGAGGAAATGGGTTAGTTTCATGTCATCGATCTTGTAAAAAATCCGAGAATAACATGTAACAAGCAATGTGTCGAAAACTGGGCTGTACGTGGGGTACGGAATATCTTAACAATCGGTTCCGTCAAAAATTGAAAATATAATAGAAAATTTTAGTAATGCTCTCCCCGAATTATCTGAATTATTCACACAGTTTTCTGAATTTACAACATATTAGGTCTCGTAAACTTCGATTAGAACTTGCCGGTGATATTTCACGTTCCTTATAAAAGTCAAGCTGTAGAGAAACTTTTGAGCAAGCCGTTCACTTAATGTCTGGCGGAACTTTATAGTTGGCTTCACCAAGAGAGCTGGTTACTTCGCCTTTGCCCACTTGTGATTTTATTATTATAGACCTGACAAATTGTGTTAGACGCGGAAGGAATGAAAGATAACTTTTCACACTTATTTCCGATTTGCAGGGTATGCAGAGGGATGGTTTCCAGGAAGCACGGGTTCTAGTCCCGCTACGTTCAAATTTTTATTCGTTCTAAATAAGTATTATGCAGAGGGAACCTACTAGAACTGTAAGACACTTAGTTTCCCTTATTTTTAAGACTTTTTAAGACATCGCGTGATAACTGATGAACTCTCAGCGGAGGTGTATGATTGAAAGGAATCCATTGATTATAATAAGAAATAATAATACCGAATTTATATTAAACAGGATAATTTAACTATAAATTTAATTTTCAAGAAATTTGTAGACAAACATACCCACATACCTATACATTTAGGAATAGAAAATCATGCTCGAATAATTACCATATGCAACAATACCACCTACAAATGTACGTATACTTATACAGATCAAAATCAAAACTTATGTTTTGTGAAGTCGGTTAAAAATCAAAAAGATACGATAAATCCTTATAAGTATATTGAATTAACATCTACTTAGCCTTGACGTAACATAAACATTGGGATCAATTGACATTATGATATCATCGCTTATCGCTAATGTACCATCGCCATGTCATCACAATGTCGCAATACTATTAAAAAGGAAGAGGAATTTTAAGAGCTTCCTAGTGTATTATTTTTAAGTCTACTTCTCTACTCGGGGGAATTTTCTCTCTCCGTTAACAATACAAAGTGCGGCGATAAGTTCCGTCAGTCAACATGGAATGTCAATACAATACAAAGCATTCGTTGTTATTATTCATCGTACAAAATTTTCATTCCATTTATAATTATAAGACTACGATTTACCATAAATCTCGTTCATTTCTGGGCTTCTTAATTTGCATTATAGAGAATTGTATCATCCAATTATTTTAAATTATGATTTTCATAATAATGATAGTAATTAAGGGGAAAATATATATTGTAAGCTCAGCTGGGATTGACCATCACATACCCCTCAGTCTTGTGCGCAGTACAGAAAATATACGTCACTCCGTTTATTACTTTCCACGATTAATTTTGTACTGTTCCGTTCATTAAAACGAAAGAAATGGATCCCTTATAGGATCACCTCGTTGTCTGTCTCCCTGCACTGTCTGAGTGCAGAAAAGATCTTACTTAATCAATCAATGAAAAGATACAAATATTTATGCATCGCTTTTGCTGCATTTCGTATTAAATTGACCGCGTAACCTAGTTACTTGAAAAACAAACTATTTTAATATATAAAAGTTTCCCTCGGTGCAACTGAAACATTACTTCCGCCATATATTCAATTTTGATGTCTCTACAAATTGATTGGGAAGTTCGAAAACAAAAGTTAAATTATCATGAAACTGTTTTAATCATATGCCGAGTTCAAATTTGTTTGCGTATGTTAATGTTCGATGCTTGGATCCAGTTCCTTGAAAGCAGCGTTGTTGATTTTATCTAATTTCGTTGAAAATAACGATATTGCATAAAATATTACAACTTATAATATAAAATATTACAACGTTTTTAAGTTATTTAGTAACCCCATTCTCAATATTTCATCCATTGTCACCTAGTTGAATCAGATCGAGGATTATTTTCAATTTCTTATTTTCTTAATGCAATTCGAATCCACAACCTTCGATGGCGATCATGGGGCAGTGGGATAACTTCTGGCGTTATGGTTTTTATCCCCACTTGGTGAAAACAGTTATTCTTATTTCCCCATTCTAGCTAGACAAGGTGCGTTTGAGTTTAGTACTCAACAAGCAAAGCTGAGAACGAAGTATCTTAACAACACGTTATTTCTACCTTACCTGCTACATGCGGGATAAATAACTGAATGAAGTGAAGCTGCTACTAAATACTATTATATATAGTTTGTAACCCAAACGAAAATATCACTTTATTTATCCTGAAGTAAATACGTAAATAGAATTTATTGCAATGAGTCTATTCAGATAATAAATAAGGAAATGAGATTTTCAGGGCTCTATATAGAGCAAAGGGTTTTATTCTAACATCAACATCAACATTTTATTCTAACTAGAAGGTTATTTGAGATTTTTTAATTAATTTTGGGAAATAAGTGCATGCAAGCATTTGACGATACTGTTAATTATAGACAGTTCTAAAAAAAATATCTCTTCTACGTCATCTTTTTCTATTTCAATAGGAATAATAGATTTTTCAATATAAAAATAATATTTTATGTGAACTTATCATGACAGGGGTATTTTTTTTTACAAAATGCCACTGACATGTAACAGAATAGACAGAGGGAACTAATTTTTCTATATAATATACTAATGTAATAATTATATCTATTTTTTTACAGGTACTTACTAAAATTTCTCAAATGTCGTTTCCAGTTCGTAAGTAATTAGTTTTAAGCCGCAGTAAAGGGGGTAATATCTCACGCGGTTAGATCGCTGCCACTAACTAAGTGCCTTTATCCATCTAATATGCGTACGGATTGTGCTTAACTGTGAGATATAAGCGATACAGAAATAATTTAGATTTCTATAAGTCAACAGTCAAAGTAGTAGGTATAAATATTTACTAATTTGTGGCAAAATTTAAGGTTTTTAACTTTCCTCAGGCGGAAATTGAATGCACAACCCTGGGCAACGATGACCTCAAAAGTCAAAATAAAAAAAAAATACATAAAAATATGTAGGTATACATTATTTAAAAATAATTATCATATGTACACGTACTTAATAATTGATCTTGAATAAATATATACTAAAAAAACTGTTGCTATTAAATCACAAAATTAAAAATTAAAGTATATTTAAAATGAAAGCTCTAGTTAGCTTTAATAGCATAAATGCTTTCAAAGCTCGAAAAAATAAAGTATGAATAAAAATAAGAAGAATTTTTATTAATATTTCTAAGAAATCATATTTTCCAAGTTCTCGTCTGTATTAATGAGTATAATATTATCCTGAGCAATAATCTCCTATTTTGAAGGCATTTCTTATTAAAATTCTTTATCATATACACGCTGTTGAAAATATGACATTATGAAATTCTTACAGACTATTCTTGACATTATGAAAGCTAGCCGTTATTATTGCACTCTGGATGGAACTCATTAATGTTGGCGTTGACTTTTATTCAAGACGAAGCTATCTAGCGTCCGGCTCAAAGGACCAACATAGTGTTTTTACCTTTTTTTTAATCTTTACATTATTTTTTATGTTATTAAAAAATTTACTGAACAAAACAAAACTTTTATATGAGTACGTTTTGATAAAGATGTTAGAACAAAAACAAAGACAGTCTCGTGTCATATTGACGATATTGCATTCTCTAACAATTGTGCGTCATACATCGTAAATCTTAGATGAGCTCGTAAATTGTATACGAACGAACCACCTTCACCTATATACAGGGAAAAATGAGGTTAATGATTTATGAACAGATGGTAATGATACCAACTATTTATTAGTTATTTTAAAAGTTTTGTTATTTTTGTAAATTTAGTGAAAATTATTGGTTCATCATAAAATTTGGCAGTTATACGTGGCTGAGGTGACAATACAATAATATAGCATCGAACTGGTTTGCTATTAGCACCAGGACCTCAAGACTCTTCAGAGGTTACTGGTAAACCATTAGCATATAGGTTCATATACTCTATATTAACTCCGGGAACATTCTAAAGCACCTGTACTTGTTGCATAAAAGATGATTGCAGTGTTTTTAACTGTATATTATATTGCAATAATATACTTATTTCACAGTTTAATATAATTATATTCTTTATACATTATTTAAACAATTGCGCCTTCTACATCAAATAATAATGAAACAGCACGAACAGCTCCTTTATATTCTCAGAAAGCCGCATTTAGTCTTTAGGCTTAGCTTACGTCAGTCTAGACCCACCCATTGCGACACTTCGACAGAATGCGGCATTTCATTTGTGTCTAGGAAATACATGATTTATAAGTAGGCTTTTTTTTATATAAAACAACACTAGTTCATAGAATATGTAAGATTATAAGTTTTTGATCATGAGATTATAAGATTGGACGTTTTTATCTAATACAATATATTACCGGTAAATAAATTAAATGACTGTTATCAGATAATTTATATTTTTGGAACGGTGTACTCTCTTTCTATTTGCTCCACGCATAACAAGGTACATAGTGTGAAAAGGGAATCTAGTGTCAAAACACTCCGTCTCCGAATAACACTCCGTCCGTCCGAATCCGAGACACTGCGTGTAGGGTAACACTACCGTGTTTTATAAATAAATGTGTAAATTTAGAATTTACGATCCATTTTTATATGTATTTTATTATGGTAAAGGTTTATTGACGGGAATTAATTCAGAATAACAGAAAACAAAACAGCTGAGGCTTTCTTTTCATAAAATTATTATTCCTACTTTTATTGAATTCCTCGCTTTTATTTCCAATGCTGCAAATTTTTGAGAACTTGACCGGTTTTATATATTTTGCATTGCTTGTGCTGGGGCTGTACGAAAAATTTGCATTTGTACGAATTCTCTTCTGATTTTTTTAAAACTTATTTTATATCAGTTAGTACTAAAATGTAAGTTACTAAAAGGTAAAAGGTTAATTTATAAAGCAGAAAATTGTTTATTTAATCCTAGTGTATTTTGCTTTGTAAATTATAAGATCATGTGTGCCACAGCAGCATAGCAGGGTAGACAGAGGGAACCTAGCGTTAAGCGACTCCGTTGGTTTCTTTTTTTTTCTTTTCGCTTTTTCTTCTTACCAGAGCGATGAAATGACGATAATTAATTTCCAGAATGGGAATCGAACTCAACTATCGCATCGCTACATTCAAACGTTGCGCCGCTGTGTACGACGGCCAAATAATTATTTATATTTAAGGACTTTAGACTCTATCACAATATTTCGAAAGAAATAAAAATGAAACTAACGCAACGACTAATTTATCAATTGTCCCTCTACCCACCTTGAAATAATTGTTTCTAGTTAGAAAAATCTAATTTATAAGCTATATTTTTAGTAGTAGTAAATAAGTTTAATGCAAAATGCTGTAATAAAGCTATGCAGTTTCATTTAGAATTCAGAAAACGTGGTTATCCTTGGGTGACCGTTACTTACCTACTCATATTATGCAACCTGCATGTACTAACTTTATGCTAAATACTCATATTGTACGTTTAAATTTTAATATATGGTTTATTCAAGAATAAATTTCTTGATAAAATAGTTTTGTTATAATATTATTGATTCTAAATACTTTTTATTAAGAAATTTTAAGCAGTGTAATTCTTTATAGAATTTGATTATCTAATAATAATACAACTTATTACGCAATATCTCGAAAGTAGGACGGTAAGTGGAGAACGGAGTGCCTTAACGTTAGATCCCACTTGACCCAGTGGTTAAAAGTAAAAAAAGGAGTTTCTTAAAATATTTTTTATTATCTAAGTATAAATATCATGTGGACACTGTTATGTACATAATTTACTTGAATGTTTTTTTAAATTAATTATTTCTTAATATATTATTTAAAATAAGATGCCTTGTTGGGATGCTCCGCCCGTACCGAACTGTCTGCCGAAATTATTAGCTCCATTCAGATAATTATTGAAACCACCGCCGGCCTGGGCACCCGTGTTGTAAGCTTGGCCGCCACCGATATTGTGAGCATCTGACTCCTCAGCTTGGTTAATCTGAAGGTTAGGAGAATAATATGTTAAAACATTGATATTACTTAAAATCCAATATGATGATATAAAAGAAGTCATTACTCAAGTAGATATTATTACATGCATTTAGCATTTGAGAAGAATAAGCTTTTAATAAAAAATGTCAATTTATTTTCTGCCATTTGGTTTTAAGTTTAATTTGAAAAGAGTTTATAGAACATATAAAATGTAAAATCAACTTACCGATGAAACTTTGCTGTGATGAAATCCTTGGTCGTGGAAATTACCAGCTCCCTGGGATAAGTAACCTTGGTTGCCAATACCGCTAGCGCCAGCGTTCACAAGGTTACCTCCGAACTGTCCTCCCTGAGCGTATCCAGATTGACCGCGAGATAAGCCGCCCAGGCCTAATGCGCCCAAGCCGTTTCCTAAACCATTATAGAGACCGGTGCCTAGGCCTGTACCCAAGCCAAGTCCTAGCCCGCCTTCTCCCACGAACCCGCCTCCTAGACCGAGTCTACCTAGACCAAGGCCAAGTCCATAGGGCTTGGCTTCAAGAGCTACTGCGGAAAGGAGTATAGAAAAGACCTGTAAAATGAAAAAATAATAATACATAAATTTTTAGATAAATTAATAAAATAAAAAAAAATTGATAAATAAATTTTACATAAAATTTGAGAAATAGTAATTTTATATAAATAAATATATACTCACAATGCACTTCATGTTGTTGGTTGCTGTAAGACGTCGAGAAATAGAATGATATATTATGTCTAATTCGAATCTTATATAGTCAAAAATTTATAAAAGCAATTAATTAATGACTACCTGAATTATCTCAAATGAGTGATTAGTTAATCTTTGTGGATAATACCCATTATTGATTCATAGGAATATAATTACACTCTGGTATTTTGTGTAACTAGGCAACTCAACACATAAATTTGAAAAGAAGATCACAGAAGAATAAAGAAAACCCATACAAGATATATAAATACGAGTAGACCCGAACGCGGCTACGCCTGCTTGAAGTATATGAATATTTATTAAATATATTTATGAAATTATGTTCAGTTTTCAATAGAGAGATGCGTTAAGCAAGCTCATTTTGAGTGAGGTTTTCTAACAACAAACTTTGCAAATCGTTGCTTAGCAACGGTCGCTTAGCGACGGTTGTTATTAACATGGCAGAATAAATAGCATGTCGAATTAATAAATATTTTAATATATTGGTATATATCGATAATATTACAAATATGAGAAAAAATAGTATCCTATGTTCATCCCGAGACTCTCAAGTATCTCTATATGAGTATTCTATCACAATTAAATTAGCAGTTTTGCCCTGATTGCGTAAAAGACAGACAGGCAGACAGACAGACAGAGTTACTTTCGAATTTATAACATACATTATAAGCCTACAGGTATGGATATAATAATAAATATGCTTTTGATTAAGTGAGTCGTTGCGCAGCGGCATAGCGTTCCAGGTTCTCTGAAACTACTGGTGGTATTTATTTTGTTTTGTTTTGAATGAAAACTAGATAGATTCTTCGGAAGTTTCGGTGTAATTTTTAGTTAGTCTTAAATAATAAAATAACTGTAATAATGGATGCCATCAAAATGCTTTGACCGCATGCACAGCAAATATAGTTAAATATATGAAAGTACATTGTACTTTTAAAATTTCCAAATTTAAATAAAAATCACGACGACCTATATATAATTTTATGTATCTCCTGTAAATAAGTCACAATTAGGCATTTCGTGAAAAAAAAATATTGAAAACTTCAAGGTGACAGACATTTGTTCATTTATATTTGTAAAATTGAAGTATCTGTCTGTGATTTCAAAATAATACGTTTTTAAATTTGTACAATACTATATTACAAAGAAATTATTTTATTATTTTTATCTTTTTATTTATCCGGGCTAATTTCCAAAACATCTGAACTGATTTTTATGGGACTTTCACCGACCGGGTTTGGAGGAACATATAGGCTATTTTTTATTCCGAAATTTCGGCGGGATGGGGATTGAGCGGGATAAACCGGTGTTGTCGTGCGCGCGTACCTAGATAGATATGAAATAACTAAACAATTTTTTATTTATTGACAATTTTGGGAGCAAAATCAAATAAAATGCCAAAATATTAAAATTACAATTATAATATTTAGTGTATTACAACAGTATAGATAACCAAATTTTGTTTCTGAATACACTTAACTAACATTAAATAAAAAAGAAGCGGGCGAAGCCGTCCAGGGGTCACTAGTTAATAATAAAGCTACATTTGACTAACTCCGGGAATGGAAACAGGTGTGTAACACGCGTTTATTATTAAGAGAGTGAGAGCGTGCAAAATTCAAATGTTATTTTTTTTTTTATTTTAATTTATTTTCATAATTCGTTGTCGAACTGTAGTAAAATGGTTGTTAATGTGTCTTTAAGTAATTTATCTTCGTTTCTTTACCGTAGAATTGATGATTTCATGATACCTTTGGGCATTTTATGAAATGATTAAAAATATTTGCTAAAACATACTTCTTACAAAAACATTGTTCATAACGACAATGTTTTCATTCAAAATAATTTGTCATTTAAAGGAAATTACATAATTTCTAAAAGTCTAACCTAACTTACATTAAAAACCTATTTCTGGTTTTAATATGTTACAATTGTAGTAGTAGGTTATTTTTTTTATATTTTTCTGGTCTAAGTCGGCGCGTGCAGGTTGCTCCGATACGGTGATGCCCAAGCTGGCTGTCGAGAGTGGCTTAATAAAAACCTTTGACTTATAAAATAATTTGGGATAATTTATTATTTTCGGTATAACATATAAAATTGTTTTACGTGGTCAATCTAAACTCCTTTGTACTTTTATTTGTATAAACTAAAAGAAAGTAAGATGAACTTTACATAAAAAAAAGTAATATTTTAAAATAAAACATTATTTCCATTACATATATTATAATATTGTAGTTTATGAAATCCATATATACAATTTAGCTGTATGACGCACATAGCAGGGAAGAAAATCTAGTGTTAAGATACTCCGTTCTATAAAGACACTTCCCTACCCCACTTTCCGCAAATTCAACGTAGGAGGAATGATACCAGACAAACATACACTTCATTTTTACATCGGACGGGGGTCAAAAAAAAGGAAAAAATATCTTAAATAATTTTTATTAACTAAGAATAAATATCAGTTAAACACTATTCTGTACATTACATAGGTAAGTTAGTTGTCATATAAATAATTGGAATATATTTAAAGTAAGAAGCCTTGTTGGGATCCTCCGCCCATACCGAACTGGCTACCGAAGTTATTAGCTCCGTTTAGGTAATTGTTGAAACCACCACCGGCCTGGGCACCTGTGTTGTAGGCTTGGCCGCCGCCGATACTGTGAGCATCGGACTCGTCAGCTTGGTTAATCTGAAGGGAAATAGAAAATATTACTTAAATTCTGTCTAAGAAAACCCAAATACATTTATGCATGTTAAGTCTTTTAGATTTCGTACAAACAATTAACCTGAACACTGTTACCCTGTTATTTTGCTCTATGTCAATACTCTTATAAACTTGTGAGAATTTTCGTTGTTAGCTATTTTAATAGTTGCGTAAAAGATTATAACAAATAATTGGCATTGGCAAAAAGAACATAATTTCCTTTTCTGAAATTTGTATTTTAATAGAAGTGAAAAAAAGTTTATAGAACATTACTTGAAAAACCAACTTACCGATGTAACTTTGCTGTGATGAAATCCTTGGTCGTGGAAGCCACCAGCTCCTTGGGATAGGAAACCTTCGTTGCCGATACCACTTGAACCAGCGTTCAAAAGATTATTTCCGAACTGTCCGCCTTGAGCGTATCCAGATTGGCCGCGAGACAAGCCGCCCAGGCCCAATGTGCCCAAGCCAGTTCCTAATCCGTTATAGAGACCTATGCCTCGGCCTCCACCTAAGCCGAGTCCTAGCGCGCCTTCGCCCAGCAACCCGCCTCCCACCATACCTGTGCCCAGACCACCACCGAGGCCTAGTCTACCAAGTCCAAGGCCAAGTCCATAAGGCTTGGCTTCAAGAACTGCTGTGCAAAGAAGAATAGAAAAAACCTGTGGAATAAAATAAAGATTATAAGCCTTATTAAATAAACTTAGAAAAGTACTTCTATATAAAAGTATTTATACTCACGATGCACTTCATGTTGTTGATTGTTTTTGAACGTCGGAAGATAGAATGATTTCTTGTATTACACTCAAACCTTATATACTAAAAAAAAATTAAAAGCAATTAATTAATGATTGCCTAAACGATCTTATAGAAGTAATTAGCTAATCTTCATGGATTACCCTTTATTAATGAGTAGAAATATTACACATTGGTAATTTTTGTAACTGGGGAAATCTACACCAAACTTTAATGTACTAGAAAGAAGAAAATAATAATAACAACAAATGGGCTCTCATTAAGCCCATTTTGAACGGCCTTTTAAAACAATGAAATTCCTTGTGGCTTAATGGCGGTAGTAATTAACATGTGAGACAATAAATTGCATATCAAATATAGGGGTATTTTAGTATATTACTATATAATATGTAAAAGCCTAAAGTAGCCTATGTTCATTTCAAGAGCCTCAAGTATCTCTATATAACATTTTGTCACAACCGGATCAGTGGTTTAGCCGTGACTGCGTCACAGACAGACACACGGAGTTACTTTCGAATCTATAATATAAGTATGGATATATTATATTATTCATGTGTTCACACCCTTTCCCTCTCCGTTTACGTCACGTTAGGAAAAGATATTTTAAATATTTGAAATAAGATAGATTTTTAAATATTTTTTTCAAATGAAAATTTACAGTCGCACACTTGAACCCCTGCGCCATGACTAGCTATCAAACATCTTACTGTACAAAAATGAAATATTATGTTTTATTACTCTCACAACACATTTTGTCGGGTTTGTTATAAAATGAAGAATTATATAATGATTCTTTATCAAAATAGCACTTTATATGTTCATCTGATAAAATAAAAATTAAAAAATCAGCTTCACGCTGTATTGCGCACACAGCAGGGTAGGCAGAGGAAACCTAGTGTTAGACACTCCGTTCCCCACTTTCTGCCGAATTCTGGAGGCCTTGCGTGTTGAGTGGCAGAACTTATTGTATCTATCTATTTATATATTTTAATAAAAATAAATGCAATGAAGAGTTTGCTGATATGCTATTACCATGCAATGGAAAATAACAAGAAACAGTATTTGTTAATATAAGCATGTTGTGCCTGCGAATAAGGGTTGTTACATTATTTTAGCCATCATCTATCAGTTATTCAATAAACCAAATATATCGATTTGTTTGTTTCCAAGCATGTGCTTATTATTTGTGTCCTTTGCCCTCATTCTTAAAGAAATTAATGGTGCTAGAAATATAGTATATTCATCAGCATTTTTGTGTAATTTGCCGATATGTTGAATGTCCCAAATAAATATCCTCTTTATGTACGTGGTACATTAATAAAGCCTGTCAATCTGCTATTTTCTTCAAACTGCGTTCTCTCTCTCGGCCGCACAATTCTATATATTCTTTCTATTGCTTTTGAAAATATCATATTTTCCAACAAGTTAATTCGTAAGTAAAGTTGGGACGGAAGCCCCTAATTTTTATGTTTAATAACTGTTTGTTGCAATTCTTTTATCATAAATTCCTAACTCATGTATCATATTTTTAATCATCTCTAAATTAGAAAAAGAATACTTGTCTATAAATTTCCCTATAATCATTGAATATTCGGACAATATGATTAAGCTAAGCTAATTCTACGCATACACAAGTGTTTGCTATATATTTCTGCGGTCTAATTAAATAAGGCATTTTTTGTTTCAATAAATAGATGGAAAATATTATGTTTCCATCTTATTTATTGAAATATAAGTAGATATATTTAACATAGTTGTAATTTCTTAAATATAAAAAGAAAAATAACTTTTACGACAATACGTATATTTTATTTGTTTAAATTTCACACATCTCACGAAGCTGGTATTCAAATGAGACCTTGCTATATTTAGACCTTGCTTTATTTAAATTAGTATGTAAAATTAACGATTTAAATTATTGAATAAAACTTATCATATAACAATATATCTCCGTTTATTACAAATATTTTTTGAAACATTTATATAAGGATCCCTTGTTGGGAGGCACCGCCCTGACCGAATTGGCTTCCGAAACCATTGGCTGAGTTTAGGTAATTATTATAACCATTGCCGGATTGAGCGCCAGTGTTGTAGCCCTGCCCGCCGCCAATGCTGTGCCCGTCGGACGACTCAGCTTGATTAATCTGTAGACAAATTGAACCATTATAATACTATTATTAAATAGTTGCGTACCATCACGTTTCTTTAATTTTCTTTTGTATTTACTGTTTTCCTAAATTCGTTCATCATTAAAATATCAATTAATATTAACTTACGGAGGTGACTTTGCTGTGATGTTGTCCATTATTGTGGTAGCCACCAGCGCCTTGAGAAAGATAGCCTTGGTTGCCAATACCACTTGCGCCGGAATTCAGAAGGTTATTTCCGTATTGTCCTCCCTGAGCGTATCCAGATTGGCCACCAGATAATCCACCCAAGCCTAATACGCCCAAGCCAGTGCCTATTCCTGTTCCCACTCCATTGAGAAGACCAGCGCCTAGGCCTGCAGTGCCCAAGCCAAGTCCTAGCGCGCCCTCACCAAGAAGTCCAGCTCCTCCCAAACCTAATCCTGCACCTGTGCCTAAAGCAGTTCCAATGCCCGTCCCAATTCCACTTCCGATTCCACTTCCAATGGTGCCACCGAGACCGGCAAGTCCTAGGCCAAGTCCATAGGGCTTGGCTTCCAGAGCTACTGCGCAAAGAAGAACGGAGAAAACCTGTAAAAATAAAATTTTGCATATATTTATACAGCACATATTTACATGTAGGAAACAAATCTAATGTAAATAATATATAATTTAAAATATATAATATTCTATTAGTACTTACGATGCACTTCATGTTGTTTGATGTAAAACGGGCGGTGATATAATGACTTTCTTTATCAAAATGTAACCTTATATATAGTCACCTGTTAAGAAAGAGCTATTAAATAATAATTAATTTTTAAATGATTTACGGGAAAAGGTGATTAGTTAATCCGTCGTTATTACTCCCGGGTTTTGGGAAATTTATTAACTTAACGTGACGTACCTACATACGCATGAGGATCAATTCTTTTCATTTTACGAGTATATTCAATATTCATGCTTTATCTCTGGCGCGATAGCCAGAGAGATCTGTGGACCAAACGTTAGTCTATGCATACTCTTTCGCCTAGTCCACTCATCTGTCATCAAACTCTTCGTAGGTGCCTTGGTCCTAATTATGTTCCTTATGTTCCTATTTTTCTTATGACTGCCACAAAAATATATGGACGCATATAAATTTCATTTCATACTTAATATCATATATTATCACTAAATAGTTTTAATTTGATATTTTTTGCGAGGTATTATTGAATAGCGGAACTCAACGCCGGGCTTTTGCCTTGATGCCAGAGTGAAGAAATTAAAATATTAAGAAATAATAATTTTATTTTTTATTTCCCCGTAGGGGGATCAAACCCACAACCGCCGCGATATTGTTACACTCTTGGCCCTTGCGCTACGACGGTAAAAATTGCTGTAAAATGAAACCATCAAAATCAAAATAAAAATAAGTTTTATTTGCATTAGAGATGTGAACACGCACCTCTTGGAAACCGGTCAAGCGCTTTGATCACTACGCCATAGGTCATCGAGATCTTGAGAAGGTTCTTGTTGCGTTTCCAAAAGGTGCTGGTATTTCGCTACATTAATTTTTTTTATACCTTTCTTTAATAAGTATTTTACTTTTGTAAGTGTGAAATAACAATATGAAAAATGTTATTATATGTTTACAGTTTCAAATTTATGTCTGATTTCAATTTAAATATTTAATGCCAAATGCATAATTGTTTTAATATTAATCTGTTGTGTAAACAGATGAATTTACAGATCAAGCCTGTATGCCGCAAATGGGGTTTTTTCCGGAATTTTTTAACTATTTTTTGTATAGTAGGTATTCTTAAAGATTAAAAAAAAAACGGTAGCAACTTTGAATCAGTAGCTAACCTACTCTTTCATACTATCAGCCCTGATTTTAATATACATAGTAGAGCTTAATACATGTAATGACGGAAGAAATACCATTGTTTCTTGTAATTTGATAAATGTGCTCCTAACTACTTAATAACTTATAAGGAAACTCATATCACAGAAGAGAATCATGCAAGAAGAGTTATCTAATGTATATGTATAAGAGCGCTTTTAAAGCATTTTAAACAGTAACAGTTTTCGCTTATATTGCGAAGTTCACTATTTAAAGAACTAATTCTCATAACCCAACTTAGTGGGTGGGTTTTATCACATTTTTTTTTACAACTGAGAACGTATTTAGATGAGAATCTTAGGGATGAGCTAATTTAATAGGCTAGTTGATTTATATATATAAATAAAAATATTTTTTATGTTATTTTTTATATTAATTTAATACTAAAAATTCCTTCACATTCTTCTGCCTCCAATTCCTTTACAATTACAGCTGCCTGACTCCGGAATGATTTACCTTTGAGTATCAGACGTACATAATACTCACCTATTATTAAAAGATTTATATAACATGTTTTATTTTTATATACATATTAAATTAATTATTTAATTATTAAATGCCATCAATAACATTATCTTAAATATCTTCCATGTACAGATACAGAGTCGATACGATATAGATGAATGCGACCACAGATCCATTTAGGCTTATGTTTTTTGTACAAAGCTATCAAATTTATTTTTAGAAGAAAACTCGTATATATTTATTTAGCATCATTTAATTCAATAATTTTTTAAAATCTCTTTAAATAAGGATGCCTTGTTGGGATGCTCCGCCTTGTCCGAATTGGCTACCGAAGTTGTTGGCCCCATTTTGGTACTTATTGAATCCGCCACCGGTCTGACCAGCATGATTGTAAGCTTGGTTTCCACCAATACTGTGAGCATCGGACTGTTCAGATTGAGTGATCTGAAAAANGCGAGGTATTATTGAATGGCGGAACTCAACACCGGGCTTTTGCCTTGATGCCAGAGTGAAGAAATTAAAATATTAAGAAATAAAAATTCATCTCCCCGTAGGGGCATCAAACCCACAACGGCCGCGTTATTGTTACACTTGTGCCCTTGCGCCACGACGGTAAACATTGCTGTAAAATAAAACCATCAAAAGCAAAATAAAAATAAGTTTTATTTGCATTTCAAATTATATCTTTTTATTTATCGTTTTGCACATCAAATTAATTCTTATTAAAGAGACATAAAATTTTAACGTACCGAGATGTGAACACGCGCCTCTTGGAAACCGGTCAAGCGCTTTGACCACTACGCCATACGTCATCGGTATACGTCATACGGTGCTGGTACAAATTTCGCTACATTAAATTTTTTATACCTTTCTTTTATAAGTATTTTACTTTTGTAAGTGTGAAATAAGAATGTGAAAAATGTTATTATATTTTTACACTTTTAAATTAATATCTGATTTCAATTTAACTATTTAATGCCAAATGCATAATTGTTTTATATTAATCTGTTGTGTAAACAGATGCATTTCCAGATAAGGCCTGTATGCCGCAAATGCGGTTTTTTCTAGAAATATTTTAGTATTTTTTTGTATACTCGGTATTCTTAAAGATTAAAAAAACGATAGCAACTTTGAATCAGTAGTTAACCTACTCTTTCATACTATCAGCCATGATTTCAATATACATAGTAGAGCTTAATATATGTAATGACGGATGAAATACCATTGTCTCTTGTAATTTGATAAATGTGCTCCTAACTACTTAATAACTTATAAGGAAACTCATATCACAGAAGAGAATCATGCGATGCTCAAGAAGAGTTATCAATAGTTAAAATATTCGAAACTATTATCTGTAAACTATATGAATGTATATGTATAAGAGCGCTTTTAAAGCATTTTAAACAGTAACAGTTTTCGCTTATATTGCGAAGTTCTCTATTTAAAGAACTAATTCTCAGTAACCCAGCTTAGTGGGTGGGTTTTATCACATTTTTTTTTACAACTGAGAACGTATTTAGATGAAAATGTCAGGGATGAGCTAATTTAATAGGCTAGTTGATTTATATATATAAATAAAAATATTTTTTATGTTATTTTTTATATTAATTTAATACTAAAAATTTCTTCACATTCCTCTACCTCCAATTCCTTTACAATTACAGCTGCCTGACTCCGGAATGATTACCTTTGAGTATCAGACGTACAAAATACTCACCTATTATTAAAAGATTTATATAACATTTTTTATTTTTATATACATATTAAATTAATTATTTAATTATTAAATGCCACCAATAACATTATCTTAAATATCTTCCATGTACATATACAGAGTCGATACGATAGGTATAGATGAATGCGACAACAGATCCATTTAGGCTTATGTTTTTTGTACAAAGCTATCAAATTTATTTTTAGAAGAAAACTCGTATATATTTATTTAGCATCATTTATTTCAATAAATTTTTAAAATCTCTTTAAATAAGGATGCCTTGTTGGGATGCTCCGCCTTGTCCGAATTGGCTACCGAAGTTGTTGGCCCCATTTTGGTACTTATTGAATCCGCCACCGGTCTGACCAGCATGATTGTAAGCTTGGTTTCCACCAATACTGTGAGCATCGGACTGTTCAGATTGAGTGATCTGAAAAATAAAAATATAATTATTGTTAGTGAAAAATATTTAGTTTATGGATTCTTTTTTAAATTATTTAATAGTTTATTATAATTTATTAACGCTTTGATAAGGTGTTGGCAACGCATTTTTGAATAACTTAGTTATCTTGGCAAACCTCGATTGTGCGTGAATATAAAAATTAATTAAATGCTAACTTACAGAAGTGACTTTGCTGTGATGCTGTCCGTCGTTGTGGAAGCCACCATTTCCTTGTGATACATAGCCTTGGCTGCCAACACCGCTTGCGCCGGAATTCACACGGTTATTGCCGAATTGTCCTCCCTGAGCGTATCCAGATTGGGCACCAGATGCACCGCCCAAGCCTAATGTACCCAAGCCTGTGCCTATGCCTGTTCCCAAGCCTGTGCCTATGCCTGTCCCCAAGCCTGTGCCTATGCCGGTTCCCAAACCCGTGCCTATACCGGTTCCCAAGCCCGTGCCTATACCGGTTCCCAAGCCCGTGCCTATACCGGTTCCCAAGCCCGTGCCTACACCGATTCCCAAGCCCGTGCCTATGCCGGTTCCCAAGCCCGTGCCTATGCCGGTTCCCAAGCCCGTGGCTATTCCTGTTCCTACTCCATTAACTAAACCAGCGCCTAGGCCTGCAGTTCCCAAGCCAAGTCCTACCGCACCTTCGCCAAGAAGTTCAGCTCCTGCCAATCCTAGTTCTGCACCCGTGCCTAGAGCAGTTCCAATGCCCGTCCCTATTCCACTTCCAATTCCATTTCCAATGTGGCCGCCAAGCCCAGCTAGTCCAAGGCCTAGGCCTCCATAAGGCTTAGCTTCAAGAGCCACTGCGCAAAGAAGGATAGACAAAGCCTGTAAAGTATAAAATATGAAATAGTTATACGAAGAGGAGGAGAGTTTACCAATAAATACACAAATTTCGATAAATAATACTTTTAAAGTGGGCCGGTATACTTACAATGCACTTCATGTTGACAATGGTGAAACGTGGAATCACAGAATGATTACCTATATCAACTCAGAACTTTATATACTCACCTGTCGGGAGATACCAATTAAATAACAATTACTATCTAAGTGGTCTAAAAGAAAAAGTAATTATTAAATGATTTTTCAAATTTTTTAAACATCACAAATTAGTAACTACAACCTGTTAGGATATTACATTATAGTGATATATCATTAGACAAACCGTGCCTATAAGCCCCAAGCAACATCGCTAGTAATTTTATAAAAAATATATTTAAAAAGTAGCTTTTACCTGCGGTTTTGTTCGCATGGTCGAGTTGAAATAACTAAGTGTTATACTCTGAAACAATTAACGTGATGTAAGTAGTTCATAAATAAATGGATTACCTCACTTTTCGTTTTCTTAAATTCAAACCAGTATTACTAAAGATCGAGCATTCAATCAAACAAACTCCTTTATCCAAACGCCACTATCCTTAGAGTTCTGTAAAGATTGCGTGTGGAGTAGCGAAGCTCAACGCTGCGCTTATCCTCATTACCTTAGCGTGGGAATAAAATATTTCATTTCCTCCACTGAGAATCGAACTCACAACCGGGCACGTTTACAGTCGCACCTTTGTGCCACCACAATTTATTTGTAATTTTTTTATGTATTTTATTGTGTGTTTCTTTGTGTTAATTATTCTTTGAAATATTATGAGATACGTCATATGTTTTTTGTTTACTAATCTTCAAGCATGTGGTGTATTCTAAACACACGTAGCGTCTATTTGAACTATAGTCGAAATTAGTATAAACATAAAACTTGCGTGCGAAAACTTGTAGCTACATACACAAAAGAAATATTTTTTGTGGTCGTAAACGTTGAGTACACTATGTCTTGTTTTTTATGTAGCATAGTATATACTCGTATGTCGTTAGTTACATGAAGAGGTATTGACAAGGCAATGGGAGGTGAGGTTAAGTGGTCCACGTCCATCCCAGAAATTCAGTGACTATAAACACCTTTCAGTAAAAATTAAAAAAAAATCCTTTACACGAACAGATCTCTTTAAAGCTGGAAAATTTCTCTAGATATGCCAATATGAAAATTATACATTTGCCGCAACTTTTCGCGTTTACGTGTGCGTTATATTATTGGACATGTTCTAAGAGACGTTCAAATCCCACTACGTTAATTTTTTTTTTGATGTAGTTTAATTGGTTAGATATTTACTTTTGTTTCTGTCTTTTATTTCGTCTTTGGCCTGTCCTGGCCTTCTAAAAGGAGAACGGAGGAACTTATCACTAATTTCCTCTGTCTACCTCTAAGATTCACTAGATTGAAGATCAATATGGACCAAATCTTTTAGGTTTAGCCTTCGATTTATTATTAGGCTTTATTCTAATTATCTGTAATACCCTCCTTCATTCATCAGGAAGTGGCTTCCCTTACTGGGACGTCAATTTGTTTCCGCTAATAGGACTATTTGTCTGCTTGAATCAATTACAAACTCAGATCTGTCTCGGCTTAAGGAATTCAATTATCGGCAGTATCGATATTCAGATATCAAGTATATTTTGGATTGAATTATGAATTATTTTTATATTGTGTTTTGTTTTATTCTCATTCATACATCTCCCGATTTTTGTGAACTATGTCGAAGAAACTATTGTCTCGCCCCATTTCTACTAAATACTTCTTTTTTTGCTTATTTAACACACAGTATCGGGATTTTTTTAATGCAATTGAAAAACTAACAATATATATTGATTTCGACCCATTAACAAACTTTACGTTTACTCGTATTTATTAAATGTATAAATGTTCAGTAATTATCAATACAATTCCAATTACAGTATAATTAACTTAGCAACAACAAGAGCTCAACATTTCGCATCTATATATTAAGCGGTTGTGAGGCAAATTTAATCGACAAATATAATAAATTCATTTTGCATTTCACGAGTGCTTTACGATTCTATTGACAATTGATTCGTGATGTGACGAACAGGAAGAGCTCGACGCGTTTCATTTTATATCCTTTTATTTACTAACTAGTTAAACAATCCGACTTCCTTTCATATTTAATACATGCAAAACTATGTACAAGGAACAGATACAGCGTTGAGATCCGCCACTCAACACGTAATGCCACCAGAATTCGTCGGAAAGTGTAGAATACAAGTGTAGTCTCTTAATAGAATTTATTAAACTAGTCCTAAATTATTTATAATCTGTATGAATATATAAATTTCTTGAAAAATATTTTAATATTCCTATACAATGCACCGCGTTTGCTGGTTCGCGTCGTAATGGAAGCGATGACCGGAAGTACTCGAACAAAGCTTTTCCTTCGACGTTTATTTCGTTATAGCATCAGTGTAGGTATATAACGAGTGCCTCTCGAATAAAATGCAGCGTACTGAAATACCAAAAATATTATTCTTTTTTTGCTTCGTGCTGGGTAGAGGGAACCTAATAGCCCAAGATTCCAGAGCAATATTTATATAAAATTTCAATATATCAATTCAATATATCAATTTTAATATATGTATATAAAATTTATAATGCTTAAACAAATATTTCATAAAAATGTCAGTGATGTTATAAAAACGTCAGTGATCAGCCACGTCAGGAGATGTCTTTGTGCAAACAGAAAGTACTCAGGGAAGAAAAAATAATTTTAATGTATTTTTCGATATTCTGTGTAGTCACTTTAATAAAAGCAAATTTGAGATTGATATATTTATTTAGAGAGACATAACGTGCTAAATAGCGGAACTCATGTCAACCAAGTCAGCTATTGAATGAGGATTATACCTGTGACAGTCATGATTACAGTTAAACGCTGTTCCTCTGTGCCACAATGATATCTTTCATTATGTTGTCGATCATTATTGGTATATACTTGGAAGAACGAAATATTTAATATTTTTATTTCCTCGCTCTCGTAACGAGACAAAGCGCGGCGTTCAGTTTCGCCACTCATCACCCAATGCCTCAACAATTTGGCGGAAAGTGAGGAAAGGAAATGTCTTAATGGAGAAAGTAGTTTCTAAAAACTACGTCTCCAAATTCACTCTGCCTGCTATGTGCTGCACACAGACAAAAAATATTGTTTTAATTTTATCCAAGTTTAAATTTAGCCTTAATAGAAAATGTAAATGACATCTATATTTATGGTATTAAATTAAACTTTATTTCAATTATAAAAGTAGCAAATCCATAAACTATTTATAATGTAAAAGAAAATGTTACCTTTTAACCTTTTTCTAAATAAATAATGATAAAAAAGATATAAGTATTAAGTTCAGAAAAAGTTAATAGAAAATTATTATATAGGTATACTTTTATTATAGTGTAAAATATATTAAGTAGTTTAATTGTAGGTTAGGAAAAATATATATATATGTCTCTAAAGATATACCGTGCCATAAGTCAGTTTATACTTTATTATTATCTAGACTTCCCCGTCACTCATATGAGGGAAAAGTGTAAGTTAATTATTTGATTTTTGCTTTTAACCTTAATTTCTTTATGTAAAAATTTTGAAATGTATTAATATTATATTAAACACTCATTTTTTTTTAATAACATTTATTCTTTGATACACATAAACAATACAAAATAAATATTGTTACTTTCATGTCCTTTATTTTTACCATACACTTAATTAAAAATACATTTTATATTATTCCAATATCATCATATCCTAGACCTACACCTCCGAGACCTACACCTCCTAGACCTACACCTAGACCTACACCTCCCAGACCCACACCCCCAAGACCTACACCGCCAACTCCTAGACCACCAACCCCTAAACCGCCAAGACCTACTCCCCCTAACCCTAGACCTCCAAGGCCAATTCCAGTGCCAATTCCTAATCCTGAGACCAAACCACTTTCGAGGCCTAAAGCGCCTTGACCAATCGCTTGGGCACCTCCCAGGCCAAGTCCTATACTCGTGCCAATTCCAGCTCCTAATGTAGACCCAATACCGGCACCAATCTGTTGTCCAATTAGACCAGCTCCTCCTAGCCCAAAATAAGGCTTAGCGTTCAAACCAGCAAAGCAAAGGGTGATGAAAAGTATCTGAAAAAAGATTTATAAAATTTAATATAATATTACATGTCACGCGTATCACGTGAGGGTTTTCAGGAAAATACTCTATTGTCAGAACAAATAGTATATCTGTTATAAATATTAATATTTATGGGAACGTATACAATAGGCAGAGGAAACCTGGGAACCTAGGGTTAAGACACTCCAATCTTCATCAAGGTACTATGAAGAAATATAAATATTGAACATTTAATTTCTTCGAGTAGGACTCGAACCCACAATCTGTCGCATTTACAGTCACACGTTTGTGGCCCTGCACCGCGACGGGCCTCTAAAGGCCTGTAAAATCAAAGTTATTTTTTTAATACTTACAGTGCACTTCATGTTGCCTGCTGTCATATCAATACAATAATAAACTAATTAAACTATAATCACTATATATATCTAACTCGATATATTACCAATGAAGATCTATTATATACATATTAACTTGAACATTAGCGGTAACGATATCACTTTTGGAACAGGAGGTACAGTAATGGCTTGGAAAATCCAAAATACTGCTACAAAATAATTATTAGTCATGTTTTTGAAATTACCTAATTGATGGGTTTTTACTATTTCAATGCTTCTCCTACTTTTTCCCCGACTGTGGCGAATTCCAAAAAGAGGGTTATGTTTTTGAGTGTATGTACTCGTATGTCAGTTCCTTTGTAAGGGAACAAAGGAACTGACATACTAAACTTAATTTTGATCAGTGATGCGTCGCGATGTACGACGACCACTCGTCGTCATATGTGTCTTGATGGCGCGATTGTTACTGGATATATTCATTTAGTTTATGCAGTCAGGTCAGCACAGTCGGGGTTCGGGTAGCAAGACGTTAAACGCGACGGTTGTGGGTTCGATTCTAGATTCGATCTCTAGAGAATTATTTGTATTTCCTCGTTCCGGTAACAAGACAGTTGAGTTCTGCATTGCTATGCATTTTATCAATAATTGTGCGGAAATTAATGAACGGAAGAGTGTCCTAACACTACGTTCCCTCCGTCTGTCCTGCTATGTGCGGGATACAACATGAAGTTTTTTTTTTTTCTACACTTCTAAACAAAATCAAAATCCGAAATATTTTAGTACTATTTACTAGTGTTATTTCACTATTTGTCGAGTGTTGTTTTACTTTTTCACTTTATTTAAATAGATTTAATTTGGTTAATAGCTACAAGCTGCAAATATACGCTACATTGAGTATAAAACTTAATGTAGCTTATATTTGCAGTTGTTAGAAGCTTTTCATATTTAATTTTTAAGAGCACAATTTTTATTAAAGTTTTCAATTCTCATATTAAATGTGTCACGCTACATTCGACGCATGACAAAATTACGCATTAATGTTTTTTTATACGTATTTAATACTTACAGTTTTTGTATGTTTCATACATACAAAAACCACTGTATACAAGCATAAATGTATTAAATAACAGCTACATTCTTTTTTCTGCATAGTTGAATAAGTAGACATAACCTAATGTCAAGACACTTCTCTTTCCGTCCGGATTTGAGACAGTATCTAAGTCATCGGAAAAATACCAATTTGGTCCTCGAACCCACAACCATCACGTGCCTTATTTACAAATAACAAAATTTATTTACAATTTAAACTAAAAAGGCTATACTTAAACATAATTTAGCTTTTTACATAATTTTAATACATATTTTAAATTTAAAAATGAATATGAGATCAAAGGGTCCCCACCCACCTTAGTGTTAATTACAGTCACGGAGAACTCAACATAAAGCTGTATAAAATGAAAATTGCGCTTCACAACGTTCTTCACCGGTTTTCTTATTTCTAAACTCGAGTTCACTTAAAAGTTATTTTTACTCTCTCAGATATAAGATCAGTTTTTGGTGTCCGAAGCAATTATATAATGTGAGTCGTCTTGTACTGGACGCTTAATGGACAGGTTAATAAAAGTTTTGTTCGTGTTTGTCAAACAAAAATATAGAGATTGATACTTTGCTAAATTAAGATGTACGTTGAAATATTGTTATTAGTATGAGTTTTGTTGTTCGTTACGTTTTGGAAGTGTAATTTGCAATTTGCCACGTTTGTTCTTCTGAATTTGGTTTCTTTATCTTTTTTGTGTTAGTTGAAAGACTAAGGCTTATTAAAATAAACTTTTTTGTTAAATAGAATCATCTATTTGAGAATTGTGGCCCAGTGGCACAAGGATGTGATTGTAAACGCGACGATTGTGGGTTGGATTCCCATTCGGGGAAATGAAATAATTTCACTCTGGTTTTTACCAGCATTTTCGCCTACTATACGTTAGAGTTTTCTAAAAAAAGATTTTTTGTATTCACATTATCATATAGCTATCTATAGGTTGCTTTAGCTAAAGTTTTTTGCAATCAAACGGCTCTTGCCAAACCGCGATGTCATTAGTGAGTGCATAGCGCTCCAACCAAAGGTACTTAACAAACTGTATCTAATTAAACTTTAAATTAGTATTACTGTTTGTTACAACTTTATATTATTTAATTCACGGAAGTTAGTAATTTTATTATGTAAGTTTTATTATTAATTTAAATTAATAATTTTTAGTTTTTCCTGTAATTTTGTAGCGGATCTAATTCGAGATGTAAAAACATTAAAAAAGTTAAATATTATTTTGGCGCACTCAGTCACTGTAAGTTGTAGATGATAGTAGACGAGGCGAAAGAGGTATGCAGAAATCGTCTTTCTGGGGTAGCCAGAGAGTTCTAGTTTCTAGACCTCTAGGTCTAGCACGTTCGAACCGCCATAAACTAAGAACTCAACTGACTAGAGATCTAGATATAAAAGAAAATGTTTGAGATTTAAATAGAAAAGATACCTCAGCACCGCGCTCAGATTGTCGGATGGATGTAACCGCTAATACTTAGCGCTTTGTTAGAATAAACACAATAAAACAAGTTTCCATTAGTGTTTAAATGAAACTTTAGTATGCTTTTCTTCTATTTAAATTGAATTGAATGCTTATTGACGGAGACGGTGGTTGTGAGTTTCATTCAGTTGAATAATTAAATTTATAACCAGTTTTAACTTGGACTTCGGTATTCGGTACATATGATAAGGTACATAAGTGCCCGTGATATATTATAGAGTTCCTATTATACTAACTGTACTAGACTATATAACCTCACATTATTCGTTTCAGTATACCACTGTACTTTAGAATAAACTTGGATATTAAGATCCGGGTTTATAATGAGATAGATCTTAAGATCCCGTTTCATCCATAAAATGAAAACGGCTTCTCAAGATTGATTTCACAGTTGGGCCTAAGAATGTACATTTTAAGTGCCAAAAGTAGCTAGTTTATAAGTAAACTCCATTATATTATGTCGTATAGTAACTGAACTTACAACCAGGCCGGCATAAATCTAACCGGCTTATTATTTCAAAAGCGTAATATTTATATTTATGTACTGTTATTAACATTCACTTTCTCCACTTTGGAGCATAAAAATAATATAAATGTTCTTTTTTGTTACAGGTAAGGCTTTCTTCCCTGGAGCTTCATTTTACGAAGTAACTGAAATTTATTGAAGGGTTAAGTACGTTTTTATATTTTTTTCACCTAAGTTTACTATTGAGTCAGCTTAAATAAATTTTAATCTACATACTTTTTCCTGCATCTTTGTTCTCGTTGTGAAATCGAAGTAACTGAGAGATATATTTTTTTAGAGCTTCACGCTGTATCCCGCACATACCAGGGTCCGCAGAAGCAACCCGATAACCTAATGCTGAGACACTGCTCCCATTATGTCACTTCCATTCCCCACTTCCCGCCAAATTTTCGAGATATAGCGTGTTGAATGGCGAAACTCAACGTCGCTTTTTGTCTTCTAATCAGAGCGAGAAAATTTATTTATTTATTTTTCAAATGGGAATTGAACTTATAACCATTGCGCTTACTGTATCAGACACTGTGCCGCTACACCATGACGGCCTACACCATGATAATTGATCGATTAGAATGCATAGTATTGATCTTATCATATTTTCGCAAAATTAATAGCATTTACCACTCTAGAGAACTATCTCGGCCCGAAGAAAATGAGTAATAACAATAAATATATAAAGAACTTCCTAGAAATTCCCACCACCTCAGTTTTCCTAGGAACAAAGCAAATATTATTATTATTATAGTTCACTATTATGATGTTACTACCTACAAGAATTCAGCGGCTAAACGACCTGCCATAACCGCATATGGGGTTACTAAGCTTATCTATGAGGATGGTACACACGAGTGGAATGAACGTACCTATTTAGTAAAACCTTTTAAATTAATTTTATAAAAATTAAAATCGAGGTCGTCATAACACACGACGGATGTGGGTTGGAATTCCACTTAAAATTTTTTTTTTGAGTTTCACTACTCAACATGCAATTGGGTGGTGCATGGAGAACGGGGAATAAATCGTCTTAACACTGGGTTCCCGAAGTATACCCCGCTACATATATATATGCAGAACGTAGTGTAAGATAAAAAAGATCAAGATCTGTAAGAGGTATTTTTAAGACTTTTCTCTGCCGTCGTGGTAAGAAGAGAGAGACGATACGTTAAAAATTTTACATTTTGCAAATATGGTAGATATATACAATATGTACATTATGTTGTGTAATGTATTCATATCATATCTGAATTTAGCTCTTTAGTTAGAAAATCTTGCACCCATAGTGTTATAGTGTAATATAGTGTAATATAGTGTAATAGTTTCTTACGCAATAAAAATTTTTTTTATTAATTCGAGACATATTTTTTGAATTGTGCTCGATAGAACCTGGTTTCCATCGCGAAAGAAAAATAAGGTGCACTCGATTAATAGAATCACTCGATTTCCTGTAGATTTTTTCTGTTCGGCCGTTTGTTGAAGGTTTTTAAAAATCAAAATTCTTAACTAGTCTTGTATTAACATTTGTATGAGACCCAAATAAGATTTTCACATTAAATTCGAATTTAATTCAGCATTCAGCTTGCATCGCATTTCGTGATAATTGAATTCTAGAGTAAATACCTCTAATGTAAGTCGGTTTAATCCCAACGCTTAACTGTATGTACACCTACAGCTGTTTTTGTTCATATTTGATCGATACATATATGGGCGTATTTAGAGAGTGTTCTGGGGTGGGCACGGACCACCACGCCCCTCTATTCCCATGCCATGGATACATTTACCTATACATTTTACATATATAAGTTAACTTTATGACCTATTTACCTGCATGTATATTATTCTATTATTTTACTTTAATCATTTTATAATGTCACATTTACCAATTATAAAAACAATAAATAAACGCCCAATTTTCGAGACATTGCATGTCCCAAAACAAACTACCATTGCATATTATTTTTATGAAACTGATAAAAAACCAAGCAACATTATGTACCTTATTCAAGGCGTAGTTCGTAGTATGGTCAGCCATCAATCACGGTTAGGGTTCCCGGACATCCATCTTCATATACCATTATTAGTTCTACGCTCAGTTTAGGTCCAGCTTTCTTCTGTCTAAAGTTGTTATATTACAAGTAATATACCAATCTTAGATAAAGAAAACAAAAGTATTTA